>JAQQZT010000040.1:26083739-26096639 GCA_030068275.1 Clarias platycephalus
CGAAGTCTCCTGGGATAGGCTCCAGGTCCCCCGCGACCCTGAATATAGGATAAAGCGGTATAGAAAATGAATGAATTATATTTATATGAATATTTTTGGGCTGTGGAACAAATCATCAGAGTTTTCAATATGTCTTAGGAGGGAAACAAATTAAACTTGCAATCCAAGGTATTATTAACTGTATTTCTTTTCCATAAAAGGCCCAAGTGTATATTACATTCTGGAATAACTCAATGTCTATACAGTATTGCACTATGTAGGGTTTTCCTTGTTATATCAACCAACTCATTGAACTAAATACAATAACTTTAGCTTTGATACTACAGTATTTTCCTGAGATTCTGACCTATTTGCTCTAGAATGAGAATATGCTTTTGCTGGGGACTACAAACCAGGGCTTAGGTAATTCAACCTGGATAAGGGGCGCCTGCCAAATGCTGTGAATGTAAATGCATAAATTAATGCTTTGCTATGTTATTCCACAACAACTTGAAGTAAACTGTGTCAGGGTCCTAAAGCCCAGAACTGGTCGCTTGTTTGTATTCAATAGAGCTGCCACAGAGGGGCCGTTTATCTCAGCCGAGCAAATGGAGATACAAGAGCACTCAGGGACAACAGAGCATGAGTCAGCACTGAGCTCCCTCACAGGACAGAACACAATACACCCAGTGTGTGTTACTGCCATCATGCTTAAAACTAGGGCAACAAGAGTTTTACTCATAAACGTCCACCGCTGGTGTTACTACTAATACTACTACTACTACTAATAGTAATAATAATATTTTAAGAACAAATAAATTCTAATAAGTCAACTCCAGAAATATTGGTTCTGGCTTTTATTATAAAATTATACATATTAAAGAAATTTGCTAACTATTCAGTTAAAAATTCTTCCAAAAGTGTTGTTTTATCTTCTGAATAGCTGATTCTGTAAAAATATATGTAGCAAAATTATTGGCAGTATTCAAGAATACTACAAATATAACAAACAAACAAAAAATGTGATCTTTGGGGAAAAACTGAAATGCGATTTTGCTTTTAGGATCTAGTTCTAGGAACTTTGTTTTTGTCTGTGACTATTTCCTGTTTCACTAAAGTGTTAAGAAAGAGGTAACAGACAAGGAAATTCTTTTTCTCATCCCTTAACCACATGCGTAAAACAAAAATGTTTTTAAGGAAGACCTGCCAAAAAATATTGCCATTTTAATAAATCATTTTAAAAACAACATGAAAAAATCTGCCAGGAATGGAAGACAACAGCATATCGTGCCCACGCCGAGTGAGGAGGATGCTAAGGGTGACAAAGAGAAGCTGCGAAGATTACAATTTCAGAGCTGCAATCTTGGGGTCTTCCTGTTTCAAAATCAACAGTGAGATGCAACATCCATGAACAGACGTTTTTTTTTTTTAGAAGAGTTTCATGAAATAAGCACTTCTCTAAACCTAGACACAAATCCACATGTCAGAATTGACAAAGAAATAGTTGTAGCAACACCAAAATCAAGGTTTCCCAATGGCTCTCTCAGTCTTCAGACCTAACTGGAAATTGGTAGCCTTACTTGAGAAGGGCAGATTAACACCAAGAATCTCAATGAGTTGGAAATGTTCTGCATGGAAGAGCGGTCCAACATATCTCCACTCTTGCCTTGTTAAACACTACAGAAAAAGGCAGAGTGTTCCACCTTATACTGAAATTTTAGATGCCAATTAATTTGTTTAGGTCCAAAATATCACTTATTAAATATGTGTCCTTTTTTCTATTTTAATTAGAGCTCATGTTCATAAAGGGTGCCAATAATTCCTCCAAACTGACTGTAATTATTATTAGTTATTAACTATTACAGTCTAACAACTGTTCACACTGGTTCATGCCTTAAGTTAGATTTTTTATTTTTTTTTGCTCGAATGGTCACTATATGGCTTAACAAACCAAAAACATTCCTCTAAAACTGGTCGGGTACAGGAACTGGATTAAAAAAAAGAGACAAAAAAGTCCTTCAGGAAGCCTGGAGAACTCAAGACTACATTAAAAAACAAGAATGTATACATTTAAGAAAATGTTTCAAAAGAAACAATAGTTAGGCGAGAAAGAAAAACTAAACAGAATATGAGCTACAGATTAAGACTTCTAAAGGAGTTTACTATTGCTTAAGCACTTAAGGACATGCTTTAGGTTCTTAAGCCTAAATCTCTGTTGAGGCAAGGGATTTTATCAAGAAAAGTGCGGGATGAGAACTAAAAGGCATGACTAGTTGCTAACATTGTTTGAAAGTTTTGAACCCACCTATAATCAACCATTTGTAAATGATTTACCTTTAAACTGTAGTAAAATATTTACTTCAAAGTTGTCCTTTTAAGAAAAAGCCTTTGCATGTGTATGCTGTGTTTGTTTTCTGCCATGACTGAGACGGGATTTGTTAATTCAGAATGGATTAAGAGAATGTGGCTGGTGTGTATCCGCGGTTTCTGTGGTGCAAAGTGAATGCTGAGTCTCTCTCTCTCTTTCTTTCTGTCTCAAACGTCTGTTTGTTCAGTTTACTTTAGAGCCTACTGCTTACTGTGTACAAAGTTTTAGCGTTAAAATACATGAAGCTGGAGTTCATTACTTTTAAATAAACTATGTACTGATTAATTGCTGTGTGACAATAAATAAGTGCATGCGTTCCTAAACGAATCCATGATCAGTACTACCAGACTGCTATATAAAATAAAAACTGTTGTGTAGCAAATGTTAAAGGCCACACAGGGAAGCGATACTCTGATTATGGTTTCAGATCAATAACCTTAGCAAACTAAATACATTACAGCTATTTATAATGTCTGGAACAGTTTCCTCTTGTTTTTTTTACCACGCCGACTAAGCATTAGTGCTTCAGCTGATTGGTGTACCAATCCTTAGCGTCCTGTTAAACTCCAGCACTTGGAGAATGGCAAAACATATTTGCAACTTACATACAGCGCTGTGCAAAAGTCTTGAGCCACCCCTCATTTCTTCATACTAGATTGTAACGATCGGCTATGATTTAAAACCTAGTTACACTACTACGGGATCGCGAATCTTAAGGTTGGCAGAAAATTGGCATAGCAGTCTACCCCTTTTTTGTTAGACTGCTAAAGCTAAGCCTGTATAAAAAAAAAAAACGTTATGTGGCAGCGCTACAAGATTAATTGATCTAGGTTAAATTAAAGAAATAGGAACAAACGTTTTACTGCAACAGGCTGCAAAGTGTCTAAAGACACAATTTAAAAATTATTGTTTACTATAACAAACTCAGCAGCAACCTCATTTCCCCTCTCTTCAATTCAAACCACTCAGCAATCAGCACCACCAGTATACTAATTACCTGGATAATGGTCAATATATGGCTTAACAAACCAAAAACATTCCTCTAAAACTGGTCGGGTACAGGAACTGGATAAAAATTTTTAAAAAAAGAGAGAGACAAAAAAGCCTGGAGAACTCAAGACTACATTAAAAAACAAGAATGTCTGGATCTTTGGAAGCAAAATGTGAAGAAATGAGGGGTGGGTCATGACTTCTAAACTGTTCAGATAGATAAATTTGGCCATTAAGTTCATAATTTGTAATTTATTCATTAATGAGGTAACATTTGCTGCTAATGACATCATACATTTATTCATCCATTTACCTTTAGTAAGTAATCCATATTCAATCCCAGGAGTACACCCCTGGACAGGATGCTAGGCAAACTCACAAACCCATTCACACCTCCAATGTTTTTGGGTTATGGAAGGAAACCAAAGAATACAGATTAAACCCACATAATCAAAGGGAAAACTTGCAAAACACTACACTGGATCCATAACTCTGGATCCCTGGGGCTGTGGGGTGGTGACGGTACTCACTCCACTGTCGTGCCACAAGATTTCTATTTCAGAAAGGTCAGAGAACTGCTTTGTTTAGTCTCTCTAAGCTAAATCATATGATCTGGATCATGAAGGGAAACTTGTTCCATAGCAACAAAAGCGGGACATTTTTTTGTCAATTGTTTTGTCATTTATTCTGAAACTTTTTCAAAATTCTCCATCTGGAATTATTGATTAGCAGGCTGTTATGTTACTAAAGCATATTTTTTCTCTACTACTATATTCTTAGATCAGAAATACATATGGGATGTGTTGAATGAGGTGTGAGATGGCCTGTGGGTTCATGTTCACGAATAAAAACCAAGTAACAGAATCCAACATGTAGCCTGAGCCTATCTATAGAACAATGCAGAAAGAGGTGCAAGCTGTTCCCAATACTGTCGGTGTCACATGGCTTGATAAGGGCAGCACAGCCCCTCTAATCTACAGATCCACCCATGAACAGACCCTCTGCTCCACCCAACACACCCAACATAGCTCAGACCTTCTATGAAGTTATAGTGGTGATTCAAATGATCGCTATCACCCGCATGACAGTTGTTTTAAAATGCAGAGGAAACCAGGCAGAACTACCACTGTATTGTTAGTAATTATAACTTTAAAAAAAGTCTTTTTTTCTATAGCAGTTTTGATGAAAGCCCTGGTCCGTGGTGGGGATAGTATTTATTTTCCTGTGTACACTAGTAGAGGAAGTACAATTGCATAACATTCAGAAAACAGAACACAAATGTTGCCAGAAGTTTGTAATTAGGCTGTAAGCAGCAGTAATGTCCCAAACACAGTTAGCAATGTTAAACATGTTGTTAGAATAATTCACTTTGTCCTTACATAAAGAAAGTGATTTATTGTACATGGAGCAAGATACACTTTTAATTACACCAAATTTTACAGAAAGTATTACTCCAAGTCACATTGTGACAATATCAATTGTAAAAGGGGTTATAATAATAAAATGTACCAAAAGTTTACATTTCGTTTTTATAGCTCTTTCGTTTTTAATAGGGTTGTGCAAACCCTTCACAGAACTGGAGAAGGGGGTATACAAATATCAAAGTAGTGATACTATAACCACATTAACAAACACAATAAAAGCAGATAATTAAGAAAATGAGAGCATAGCAGGAAATTTTTTACAAGAAAGGGAATTAACGTTAACATTTAGAAATATAACTGTGAGGGGGCGCAATGAAGTAGTGGTTGGCACTTAAGACATGTAAATTAGGCTAATTGGCATTCCCAAATTGCCCATTGCTTGTGTGGCCCACGATGGATTGGCACCCTGTCCAGCCTTGTGCCCAAGTCTCCTTAGTCCAGTCCCATGATCCTGTACAGGATAAGTGATATAGACAATGAATGAATGAATGAATGAATTCAGAAATATAACGTCAAGGGAGCACAGTGGTGTAATGGTTAGCACTTTGGCCTTGCACCTCCAGGGTCGAGGGTTCGAGAACTACCTTTGGGTCTGTGTGTGTCTAAGTTTCCTCCCACAGTTCAAAGATATGCAGATTGGCATTCCACACATTCACACACTCATTAGGGGCACTTATGGGACAATCGTGTGTCATGCCAACAGAAAGCCATCCTGGGACCATTCATAGGTGGGGTTGCTTTTCATCCCAGATAGTGGGCCTAAGAACACCGCCATGAATAAAGAATGGTTTAAAAACATCCTCTGAGACAACTTCTTCCAACCAAGCATGATGGAGAACCGTGCCATAAGCCAAAAGTGACTAAGGGGAACAAAACATTAAAATTATGCAAGAATGGGCTGCCATCAGTCATGTCCAGAAGCTGATTGACAGCATGCCAGGGCAAATTGCAGAGGTCTTGAAAAAGAAAGGTCGACACTGCAAATACTGACTCTTATAATACAGTAATTGACAATAAAAGCCTTTGACACTTATGAAATGCTTGTAATTACATTTCAGTATACCATAGTAACATCTGACAAAAAGATCCAAAAACAGTGAAGTAGCAGACTTAATGTTTGTGTCATTCTCAAAGCTTTTGGCCAGGGCTGAGTTGGTTACTGTATGTGTGTCAAGTTTGGCATGTGTGTGTATGGGTTTGCTCTGGGTTCTCCCACCTCTCAAAAACATGGCATTAGGTGGATATGTGTGTGTGTGTGTGTGTGTGTGTGATTGTGTTTTGCCCGTATATTTCTCCCTCACGCCTGTGTTTTCTGTGACAACAGTGATTAAGAGTGTGTGTGATTTCATAACTAGTAAACATATTTGGTTATTTCAATCAGTTTCACCTTTAAAACTAAATTACTTTAGTTTCTAGCTCTATTCGACTATACAGCCCATAATCCTTAGTCCTGGCAACAATGTCTGTTTGAAATGAGTAAAAAAAAAACAACAAAATGATCTCTCTGCTTTCACGGTTTGTACTGGACGAGTTCTGGGAGTTGTACTACAGACAGCCCCGTGTACGACTCGCCCCACCTTACGTGACACGTTTAGACCCGATCTTTTCATTCGCTCAGCTCGGCACGACGTCGGCGCTGACCAAAATGACGTCACTGCTGTTCCGTAACTCCGGATGCACGCGGTGGTAGAGCGTCCACCAGCCCAGCCAGTTAGACGTGAGTGTTTGAGTGAGAGAGAGTGTGTGTGTGTGTGTGTCAGTAGGAAAGAAAATAATAACAACACCCCGCGGGAGTTATGTCCGGTGCAGCCGAGGCGGCTCTGTGCGTGGAGCTGCGCGCCGAGCCGGCGGGGTTGGAGATGTCGGAGCCGCACGGAGGAGCAGACGGGGACGGCGCGTGCAGCGAGGACGACGGTTACGAGAGTCTACCGGTGCACGCGTCCTTCAGCACGCACATGACTGCCGGTGCGGTGGCCGGAGTGCTCGAGCACACGGTCATGTACCCGGTGGACTCCGTCAAGGTAACGTCACCGCAAGAACTCACGCGCACATGGCAGCTCTTGACCTAACTTAACTCACTTACTTTTGGGAGACTTTTGAATCCGAGTCACCTCGGTAACCCTCCTGCACACACCGGATTTCCACCGGATCACAAACGATCCGGAGATCCGCCCTTCCTAGTGCGGTCTGGTGTTCAGGACATGGCCGAGTACGGCGCGCGCCAGGGAGGCGGGGCCAGCTAAGCTCGCTCCAAGGCACGCGCTAAAAGTTACCATGACACTTCGGCTAGTTTTTAAAAAATTTATCATTTGTTTAGAATTAGCACTATTTGTGTTTTTTACTTAAAAGAAAACTGAATTTGTACACTGCTCAGTAGTTCAGTAGACGTTACACGTGTTTAAAACGTCACACCAACAATAAAGAGCATTGATAGTTAGTTATAGACTAAAGTTGGACGTAATATAAATCTATATAAATGAAAGAAATGTTTTGTTTGTACATTGGTCAGAACTCACTCTTAAAGTGATATCTTTGCTTCATACATTGGAGGACCCGAAACCAATCTCAGGAAAAAAATGTCTGGCAATTCAATTAAGCTTTAGTACAGTACTTAGATATCTGACTGAAGTTTAACCTGCACCATAAGTAAAATCAAAATGTTGAGTAAAAGCGATGTTATGAACAATTAGGTGTTGGATGTAATAATGTACGTTAAAATAAGTTACTAATAAACTACTTGCTCAATGTAAACAAACACCTGCAGCATAATTACATATCAATTTTAAAAAACTAAACTGAAATAACATCGCTGAAGTAGTCTAAGTGAATTTTAACACGCGGCAGTCAACGGAAGAAGTACAACTTAAAAATTTTGACACAGATTGTTTCTATTCTATTATATTCTTTTCTCAAAGGTATGTGTATATACTGTATATAGATATCAGATATACACTCACAAGTACAGTACATTGGTTAGCCATTTGCGTTAAGCCTGTTTTTGTTAAAAAAAAAACAACCACCACCTAAAATCATTAATCACAATAATTTGTTTCCACGGTCACTGGTCGTTTCCGGTTTTCCCGGAGGGGGCTAACACTAATTACACTGAAAGATATTTAGGACATAAGCACAGTTTTTTCATTTCTTCTTTCGTCTGTAGGTCTCATTCTCCCTCAGCTTCCTGTCCTCTTAAAGCCGATTTTCCTTAAAAAGGAAGACGAGCCTTCCTTAAAACGTCTGATCCTTCCTTGCTGTCTTGTTCTGTGTCTTGAACTCTTCCTCTGCTTTATCCGGCACTTCCACACACACTTCCTTCTCGACATCTTTCCTCTCATTAGTACTCTGCGTTAGTTGGAGTGGTGGCATCACCACCACCTATAGCTCTCTCTCCTCAGGTTCCCTGTCCTTTAAAGCAGACTTTCCAGTCCAGTGTTTCTCAAAAAAGATTTTAAATTTTATAAATGTAATGCTTTCTTCCCTGATCAGTGACTCTCCATTGTAAAAGACTCTTAACATTGCCTTCTATTCTCCTTAGTTCTTGGAGCTGTGCCACCATATCTTTACTTCTGCATATATTTCCTACACGAGAGCAGTACGTGCTTGACAGTCTCACTTTTCAGTTTTTAAGTAATCAACATTTGCGTTATATACTGTTTGCAGGACTTGTAGCTATGTTTAACTACCCTAAACCTTGTTAGCTGTTTACTGTAACTGCAAACCAGCTCAACCTAATTATCAGAAGACAAACGTCATTTCTGGATTAAGACCTTCTGAATAATGTCAAATTCCTGCTCAGTTTTCAATACAATATATCAGAGATCTAAGCGTCGTCCAATATCTGATTCCAATCCAGTGCTGGAATTTTCTTATTAAGAAAGCTGACTCATCTAATGCTGGTCAAATGTTGACTTTATCAACTAGTCCACAAGACAACGACCATCTTCAACATGTTATTTTTGCGTTGTGCGTTTGAGATATCTGCTTAGGATATCTTCGTATATTGTGTCTAACGACGAGGTGAACGCATGTCCTAGCAGGAATGTTTCATGACAGGTTTGTGCTTGACCTTATTTTGCTCAGGTCTGTCAGAATTACTCACATGTTTCTGATTCTGAAAAAGATCATCTTTATGAGGACGTGCTTATTAATCTAACTACTAGTAGTAAAGCTGCTTTTTTTCCTTCTACATTTTTTGGTGGGAAGATGTGTGTAGTGCAGCAGGTGATGACACATGTAACATCAGAGTAGTACACCATCACAGTGTATCGCTTGAAGTGACAAGCCAGAGCGCAAGATTTTACTTTGTATATGAAAAAAATTTCAGAACTGTATCGTGTAAGTGAAAATAAATGCATTGTATGCAGACATGAGTAAGTTGATCCAATTAGAACAGAACAGTATTAGTTTTCATACCAGTATTATGTATCAGTTCCTACTTTTTATGTCAAAACACATTATTATAATCAGGCCTAATGAGCCACATCGTTTTTTATTGTACCAAAATAATTTCTTGAAAGTATCTAGCCTAATTTGTTGCACTGGATATTAAGAAATAGTCTTGTGCTGATGCAAATGCCAGGGTCTTTAATTTTTTTTCTGTGCCAAAGCAGCATTAATTCTTAGTCCTGCATCAGTCCCACGCATTAAAGCAACAGGTCATTTATATTTGTGTGAAGTCTATTTTGGTCTAGGGAAATCCTACTGTAGTCCTGTGAGCTTTTTGAATATGACTAAAAGCCACCACTGGAATCCCTCACATGACCCCAAGTAGTGTTAGAATGCACAGGCTGGAAATGATATGACATTCTGCCTGATAAGGCCTTCGGGCTGCTCATGTTGCCTATTGTCAGTTATTTCCTTCGACGCTGCCAGAATGCACTCGTTGTCTGGTTTGACCAGCGCATAGTACGTGTCTGGACAGCACATAGCTCGGATAGCTGGCTGACAAATCGGCTGTAGACTTCTTCTGGAAGGAAGTGTGCTGTAATGTGTACCTGTATGTCACCATAAGGTTATTGAAATACACATTTTCAAAAGACCTTAATCTACTAGATTAAGCTACTGATCTGCTTTGTACATATTATAGAGGGCGGGTAGGTGTAGAGACGTCACACTGATAAACTGCAGACGATGAGGCAGTTTACACAGAATTAAAAAGTACACTTAAAAAGGCAGCTAGAAGGTCATAGTTACGATGAAGCTAAGAATAGAAAGTTGGAAATAGAAAGAAAGAAGTAAACTCCAAAACCCATCAGTTATCCAGTAACATAGCAAGGCCATTTTTGTTATCCGGTAAAACCACGCCTCTAAGCAGTGTGTAAACCCAACAGACATGACAAGTCAGATGTTCATTGAAACAAATAGACAAACTAGGGCACATTCAGAAACTCTAATAGATGTAATGTTGCTCAGGTCAATTATTTTGTGTGTGTTTGTACATCAGGTCATTTATTTCTTGTGCGTGTGTATATATGTGTGTGTTTTTAAAAAACACCACCAACAAAAATGTTATTAACCAATATCGAAAGAAAAAGTTAAATTAATCTTGATTTGAAGTCATATCACCCAGCACTACACCCAACCGTTACAACCCAGCCGTTTGGGATAAAGGAGCTTCCTATGAGGGGACGGTTATTTAGCATTCAGTAACTCTAATCAATGTAATCTTGCGCAATGTAGTCTTCAATTCTGTTATTAATATAGTCCCTACTGTGCCCTTAAAAACGTACTACTGTGTATATAATCACATGACTCCCATCTGTGCCATCAAAGCAACAGGAGAGCTCTTTCATTAGGAAAAAAATATCCCAGCTTTGATAGTTGAGCATATTCACATATTCACGATTCAAGATAATCGTTCATTACTCATAATGAAGGTAAAATGTTCAAAGAATCCTGATATTGATTTGAGGTCATATCACATAGCATTACACCATTTCAGTGTTAGCTGTCGTAAAAAGTTAATGCATAACTGTAACTTAAGCTTTTGTGACATGAAGTCAACATGAAAGAACTTATCTTAATTCACACTTTAAACAGACATAAATGCAGTATTGTTTAATTATTTCAAATATAATCACTGGCATGTTGCTGTGGCATCGCCTTGTCGTTGATTATTTTCTTATAACAGCACTCAAGTGTTTCACTCCTTACATAATGACCATATGAGGAATCATATCTTATATCCGAAGTTGCCGAAGTGTTTGTGACAATCAGAAGTGGATATTCACGTTTTTAACATATACATACACTATATGGACAAAAGTGTTTGGCCAAACTTGCAATGAAGATGTATCCAAATACATGTACTTCAATATGGAGTTGGTCCCCGGTGTGCAGCTATAACAGCTTCTACTCTTCTAGTGAAGCAGTCCACAAGATTTTGGAGTGTTTCTGTGGGAATTTGAATTCTTTCATTTTGGATGAGAAGGCCTAGCTTGCACACTCCATTCCAGTTCATTTCAAAGGTGCTCGATGGTGTTGAGATCAGGGCTCTGTGTTAGGGCCAGTCAAGTTCTTCCACAGCAAACTCATCAAACAATGTCATTATAGTCCTTGCTTTGTGTAAAACCGCCTTCCCCAAACTGTTGAATGCATAGCATTGTCCAAGATGTCTTGGTATGCTGAAGCATTAAGATTGCCCTTCACTTGGGGATAAGGGGCCTGATTAAAACACCTGAATTCAATAATTAACAGGTTTAGCCAAATACCTTTGTCCATATACTGTACATTCTTACTTTATTTTCCTCACATTATTTAATATTTGTTAGTAAATAAAATGTTTAAATGTAAAGTTTCACGTTGATTTGGTAATTATTAGCGATTTTTTTTTTTCGTTGCTCATGCATAAACTTATTTGTTTTTTATTAGCACTTGCGACTCGCAGGATGTCGGTTGGAATATATGCCTGTTTGAAAAGCATGGAAAGACAGACCTAATGCACGTGTGTGTCCTGTTCCAGGCATTGTCTAAGACCTGGAGGGTCACTTTTTTTTTTAAAGAGGAAGGATGGAAATAGCAATAAGAATCTCAACTTTTGAAAAAGAACAATGAGTTTCGACAGCATGGAGTTTCATTCAAAAAATTTACTCGATGAAGCTTTTTAGGCTTTTTTTTTTTTTCATCATTTTTGAAACATTGGTGGGTAACATTAGTCAGAGCAATGAGGCTTGCCAAGACTAAGACGGCGTGCTGTAAGTAAATGAGCTATAGCACTTCCGCTTGTAGTAAAAGTCCAACATGACGTAAACAATCAGGAGTTGGGCAACGCTATTGTGTGAGAGTATGTGTGAGTTTACAAGTGCGTGAGGTTGAAGCTTTCCCTTTGTAACCTCTGTACACAGTGAGTAACTGAGCAATGGCGTCAAGCACCATCGAGCACACTTACGGAAAACCGAGGCTTGGGACACTCTGTGGTGCTGTTTAAAGTCCAATGGTGGTGTTGCGGTTATTCATATCTAATCTTTCCAACACCAGACACAAATCAACAGCGATAATTCTATTTTAATTATTTATTTATTTTTATTAAAAATATAATTAATATAATTAATTAATTATAATTAATAATTAAAGACTGCAAATAAGTAATTTGTGTTTTTATATATATATTTTGATCAGAACTTGCTCTTTCAATGATATCTTTATCATTTCATATATTAGAGGACCAGATACCAGAAACTGGCTAGAATTTAATCAACCTTCGCCAGTCCTGCTGTATCTGCCTGAAGTTAAACCTGCGCCATAAATGAAATCAAAATGTTGAGGACAAGTTAAGAGCAGTTAACCTTAGACAGGTTTTGACTGCGCATGCGGATGCAAACTGTGGACGCGTCTTAAATCGGCCGCTGGACGGAATTTAATGAAACTTTTGCAGTACTTGGATTTCTGCCTGAAGTTTAACCTGCACCAGAAGTGAAATCAAAATGTAGAGTAAAAGCGATGTTATGAACAGTTATGTGCTGGATTTCAATGTAAACAAACAAATTCAAATTTTATTTGTCACATACAGAGTCATACACAGTACGATATGCAGTGAAATGCTTGGACAACTGCCCCGTGACCGTAAAATAGAGACTATGAATAGAAAATAAATATGAAAAGGAAAACAGAAGGTAAATTTGACTAAGAAAGAATAAAATA
>JAQQZT010000040.1:26148771-26160768 GCA_030068275.1 Clarias platycephalus
GATAGATAGATAGATAGATAGATAGATAGATAGATAGATAGATAGATAGATAGATAGATAGATAGATAGATTAAAAGTACACCTCATGCACTCCTCAGATTTAAGTAAAAAACTTAGTCTTTACTTTTGGGAGTAGTACACACATGTGGACACAAATGAACAGTTGTGGTAATTTAATGATATCAATCCAGCTTTACGCGTTAACTACATGAAATGCGCTCCATCTTTTGTCACTTTTTTCTTTTTCTTTTACCTGAATTAGAGCGTTGATGATCTCTCTCCTCTTCTGTCGGAGAGCCACAGGAGCCGAAGTCATCAGCACTGAGCGGGCATTTAATCTGTTCCCCGGGACTGAAGACGGGTTTGTCCGGGCTGTAAAGCAGCTCCAGGCTCCGACTGAGTGCGCTGTGCATGCACTGAAACTGCAAAGACTGCAAAGGAGCGGCGTCCTGCTCCGGGCTCGAAAACCCCTGCTGCGTAAACACATGCTGCTGTTCCAGGTTTAAGATATCCTTAACCGAGAAAGGCGTCGAGGTGACCGGGCTGGCAAGCATCGTGCACACACAGAGTCAGGATCGGGGCTGAACAGGCCCTGGAGAGCGCGCTGCACAAACAGCCTTGACGCAGCCGTGCGTAAAATAAACGTGGAAATCCCGTGGCGATTTCAAAAGAGAATTTTATGTCAATGTGCCTCCTGGGATAAGACCTGCATGAGGTTCCGGAGTGTAAGGTGGTCGAGTCTTAGCTCACACGTCTGCCAAGTGCCATTAGCAGGTTCTTGAAGTTGGGAAGTTCACTCTTATGTCTGTTTGTCTTTCGATGATGGTGACCCCTCCCACTTAGTGCCACGCAACAGTGCGCAACACTGATTCACCACAGTCAGTTAGACGCAGTGTTTTCTTTATTCTCCAGGTTTAATCGCATTTATGTTCCCATTTGAGTGATCATGTGCAGCCTTCTATAATATAACTTATTATGCTATATATGCAATTTATATACGCAGACTTTCCAAAACTGAAAAGCGTTTTTGGAAGGTACAAGGTGCACGTTTTATGTGTGTGTGTGTGTGTGTGTGTGTGTGTGTGTGTATGAAAGCGTATACGTATTACTTGTTTCTCACTTTTAAAAGGTTTATCAGTTCCTCAAGTTATTAACTAACCATTATTAACCATTATTAACTATTCCCTAATATACAGGGGGGGGCAAAATATATTTTTAATAATACACTTCAACAGTTGTTATCTATGCCCTCTTTTAAGCTATACCTTAATTAAAAATAATAATTATGGCAGAAATGTGTAGTATTGCGTTTCCTCTAAATATGTCAGCAGTCGCACCATTTAATGTTTATTTTAAATTATGAATAGATTTTCTAATGCATATATTTTTCATGTTGTGAAAAAAAAGTGTGTATACATTTTCGAGCCCCTCTGTATATCATACATAATAATAAGTCTAAATAACTCTAATAAGAGTTCTATGGTTTTCCGATTGGCTTCTCAAAGTGATATATAATATAAACTGGAATCTAATGATATATATATATAGTACAGTAGAAAGTTGAGAAGTAAAAGGAATGTTCTGGCTCCAGTAGCCTAAATCTTATGGTAAAATATTATGGTTCATATTTAAAGTAATGTCTCTTTTAAAAAATAAAAATAGAAATTGTTTGTCAAATAAAGCCTGAGTGGATAGCATATATTTATTTATTTATTCATTTATTTATTGATTGATTGATTTATTCATGCAAGTCCTAGATTAAATTTACCATTAAAACATCTAAGAATTAAAGAATACGGGTTAAAACCGTCTATAGCAACCTCAAATGTGTTAGAAATGCGATGATTTAATGGAAAGTGTTATTATTATCATCATCATCATCATCATTATTATTATTATTATTATTAGTAGTAGTAGTAGTAGTAGTAGTAGTAGTAGAAATAGTAGTAATAGTAGTAGTAGAAGGAGGAGGAGGAGGAGTGTTTAAAGGGATTAAGGTATAATTATAACACTATAATCGATACTTTTTCTTTATCTTAATTAATATCTCCCTAATTGTCGATGGTTTATTTTTTTGCGTCTTCTAGGCGATCTGAACAAAAATGAATGATCTAATCGGCCATTAATGTGGGAAGTAATTGGCTCTCCACTCAGGGTCTCGGTGTTAAAGCTGTGCTGCCTTATTGGGTGTTAATTCCATCAGTGTGTGAGTGACGCCGGACCCGACCTCGAGCGCGTCTATTAGGCCTGTAGTGAACACGCACAGAGCACAACAAACAGAAACCCAACACCTGATGTTGTCGCTGAAGAGGTTGCGGCGCCAAAGCTCGCAATGCATGGCTGAGGTTGAGACGACCAGACTCTTTACGTCCCCCTGTCTCCTTTAATGACCCTCCGAATACATACACGCGCGTGCGTTTGTGTGTGCAAATTATGTGAGGTCTGGAATTAGAGTAATTATACACATTCTCAACAACAAACACGTCGCTCTTGCATATAATCGCAATATTTCTAAGACTACAGTGTGACTTTAAAAATAGCGAAGGAGTGGGGGGAATTTTCTATTTTTTAATATATATTCTTTACGTATATAAAATATAGCTGTATTGTGCCCATTATTTTTACCTGTGCAATGGTATTCTGGCATGAGTTTCCCAGATAAAATAACACATGGTAAAATGATGAAATAAGTGGTAGAGCAAGCATCACACTAAACACCCAGTGTCTCACCCAGTTAAGACCCTCCTAACGTTGTGATGCTTTTGTGAAACTCAAACATCAAGAAGACTCGAACTTGTCCACTAGTCCACAATGTGTTTTTATTTGACATTATATTGAGCCGAATTGTTTGAGCTTGACGTGTGGATTAAGGATTTATGGATTCAATTCATGTGACTAGTCCAAAAGACTAAAAGCTACACGAAGGCAATAATACATATCATCGGCAAAGGGTTACTTTTTCCACAAAGAAACAAAAAAAAAAACACTTTTCTGTATCACCTTGCTTGCTGTGCTTCACGGAGCCCACTTTGCGGACTGTGGATTTAAGGTGCATTTACCGGTCCTTTAGGACCACCAACTCACCATTAAAATTTCTTAACTCTAAGAGCAAATTAATACATTTTGATCATTAAACATGTTTTTTTTTTATGTCTGGATGTGCTTAGATATACAGTTTTTGCAGCAAATAAACAGTATAGTTTGGATAATATCTGGGATTTGAGGAGAATAAAAAAACCGTTTATCTGGTAAACAATATTATGTAAACAACATGTAAAAGAAATCTACCTTGTAGAATGTGCTCATCCCCTCCAGCCCCCGTCCCGCCCCCAACTTTCCAAAGAATAATCAGCCCTACAGTGTGTTATAAATAGAGCTACACTGTAAATAACATCAGGGTCAATGAAAAACCGAAGGGCGCCACAGGGATTTCTCTAGTCAATTACAATTACTGATAGCATTTTTTCATCCTCGCCAAATCGCATTCTTTATTTTGTGATAAGTACAAAATGTATTGAGCAGGAGTTTATAACAGCATTCTGTAGCTAATACAATGGACAGGCCGATTGTTTCAATTTTCAGCGGTTTTAGTCCGTCAGTTCCACCTGTGTTCGTCTTCTTTTCCTTGTAAGGATTTCTCTCTCTCCCCCTTCCCCCTCACTCTCTGCTGCCAAACAGACCTTTTCCCACACATAACTAGGTCATTTGTATCCATTTCCCCCTGTATATCTGTAATCGGTTAAATAACTTTAAAGAACATGCGAATGATTTTCACATAACTTTTATAATCTCACTGGAACAATTTTAAGGTTATTGTCTACATTTTCCTGTCTATAGCACGATGTGATTTCATTTACATATTGCTTTGAAAATCACCCCGTTTTATTTTTATTTCATTTGTTTTTATAAATAAAAGAAGTTAGCAACAGTAACAACAAACACTAATTTATATACTGGAATGCGTTTCTATAAAGTTTTCTATTTTCATTTAAATACTTATCTCAAAATGAGGCAAATTTATTAAAATATGTAAAAAAAAAAAAACAATCATTATAATTATTAAGGTCAATTTTAGGCAAGCTAATTCTCCGGTATAGGTAATTGATCATTGTAAATAGGATTTCCACAATATATTTATGTACAATATTAGAATGATGATGATGATGATGATGATGATGATGATTATTATTATTATTATTATTATTATTATTATTAGTAGTAGTAGTAGTAGTAGTAGTAGTAGTAGTTGTAGTAGTAGTAAAAGGCTATAGCTTTTGCGTGTGACGCCGACTCTGCTTTGTGGGTTCCTTGCACCGGCGGCACTTCAACCTCCTTTATAGCATGAGTTCAGTTTTTTTTTCTTTATCATGCTGTCCAGTTTTTTGATGAGGTAATGACTGTTAATTGCCCACTCCTCCTTTAGGTGTCATGTGAGGTCTTTGAGAGTAAAAATCGAACGTAAGTATCAAGCCGAAAAATCCGAAGCCGGTCCCGCGCGGCCTTTAAGCTAAACTGTAGGACTTGATCTTTCACAGCGGTGTAACACAAGCAGGCAGTTTACTAACGAGCTATAATTAATCATACAGTAAAATGGAGCGCTGATGGCTCCTGAAAGAAGATCCTCACCTTCAAGCCTTTTCTTAAAAACACTTTGCCACCGCAGAGTTTCGTGAACACGTCATCTGAGATCGTCAGAGTCGGAGCTTTATGTAATTCCATACAGCAGCCTACAGGCCATATTTTAATACAGTAACTGGACAAGTTTTGATTGGCACAGCTTACGACAACGAGAAGGGTTTCCTGGGATTCACAAGATGTGAGATCAGTGTGATTATCATTTTTCATATTATTATTATTATTATTATTTTTTACTAGTATTTGATTCAACCTATTTTTTCAGATTTTTATTTAATTGGACTTACTCTTTGGCTCATAATTTAATGCATATATTTAATATACGTACTGTAAATATAAAATTTCCTTTGTATGATTAATCTCAATGTATATATAGTGAGCGAAGTAAAGGTTAAGCATAGTAAACAGACGAAAAACATCACCTGGTCTGATTTTGATTCACTGATCACTTCACTGTTCTTGGCTGAGAGGAGTGCAACTACATGTTTCCATCTGCTGCTGTTGTAGCCCCTCCACCTCAAGTTTCAATGCGGTACTGTATGCATTGTGAGGTGCTTTTCTGCTCAACATGGATGTAAAGAGTATTATTTTTGATTTATTTATTTGCTAGCATAGTTTTCCTCTGATTTCTCTCATCAATTTTCAAAGTGTTTTCTGCATTTGTTGGGTATAGTTGAAGGTTAAGAGCCTTGCTCAAGAGCCCAACAGTGAGCACTTAGTGGTACTGTGGTGTGCAGTCAGTTGTCCAATAACTTAACCATGGAGCTACCCTTGCCCCTCCAACTATACTGGTTCAGCTGTACCAGCTGGTCTGGCACTAGCAACCATGCCATGTCATTTTCTATATATGTTTTCCCCAAGTATCTCTTGACCTGTAAATGCAGAATTAAATTAAATTAAATTAAATTAAATTAAATTAAATTAAATTAAATTAAATCTTTATTGTTGTTGTTATAAGTAACACATTATAAATAACATTGAGATATCATTAGGCATCTTCTTTCCCGACATGTAATAAAGTAATAAAGCATTTTATACAATGTGCAGCTGATGATTGAATAATGAACAAATAAATTGTACAGATGTTCCTGTAAATGTGGTCAGTAGGTCATTTATAGATCGTGATCACTTTCTTTAAATTAAGGGAATCAAATTATCCTCAAGTCATCTTTCTTTTATTTCTGGTAAGGATGAAGAAATTACCGTTTACTGTTCTGTCGAAAGGTTGACCACATCTGTGAGCACAATCTCAGCTGGTGACTTTTAATTAGAATTCAAAGTAAGTAAGTAAAAGTTCGCACAATAATTTTTCTTATGGGCATAAGAATTAAAACAGTTGGCCTAATCATCTAGATTCAGCAGTCCTTATGTTTTCACATGATATACTGGTTCTTAGAGTTACAGAACCCTTAATATGGCCATTCTCCTATGACCTAATTTACATGTGCAATCAGGCACCTGATGTTTTTCTGATGATGATCAATAAATTCCCCATTTTGATGTTTTGGTAATGAATGAAGCTCTTGACTTGATACTGTGCATCAGACATGGTTATTTTTATTTGTGATCTCTATTCTTTAGGGACACGTTGAGGCAAGTCATGACAACAAAAATGTGCATTATCCTTTTAATAAATGTTTATAATCCATCTCTGTGTAAATATGTAAACAATAATGTAGATCTTACTTGAGTCATTGATCATATTGCAACATAGCCTCTTGAACCATCTTTGTGACTGAAGCTCTGTCCTTATTTTCTAGTCACTTAGTTCTTTTTCCTGGACTAGACCCAGGTTTTACTAACGATAATGAAATGTTGTGTATACCCTTAAGTGTGAAGAAATAAAGACCCTGTCCATAATAGTGCAGTGATTCAAATGGTACTGTATTTTCGGCATCTGTAACTATCATAAATGTATAATTTTAATAATAACTAGTATTATTATTAAGCGTGAAGTTGTCTTAATCTTGTCCTGCATTATGTAGAACAGCAGATGTTAAATGTTGGACTGTTGTCCAGACCCAGGCCAAGGAAAGTACACAGCTTGGTCCAAGAAAGTAACCGTTTGGATTTAAATAAGCAAATACTTAAGTGCCTTTGATTGGATAAATACGGCATTGGATATTGTGTTTTAGCTGAAAACAAAAAAATACTAATTGATGCAGTTATCTTCTCATTTCCTTCAGTCATAAAGAAGATGCTACTGTACTGTGTTTTAGAAGGGTCAATTGACCAGCATTAAATAAATTGAGGAACAAACTGTTCAGTGCATGATTAAAACCTGGAAGGGTAGTGCTGAACCATCAACTTTATAAAATTAATGTAATCAGAAAAGTCATCAATAACCAAAAAAGTTTGATTAAGTTGCATTGTAAAAACAAAATCAACAGGACGAATCACACCATTGTTTAATAGTGAAAGTAATAACACTCCCATGCCATGCACAAAATGAAAAGAACTGGGACTAAATAGCTGTGTGGCCATAAGAAACCAATTGAGCTAATCAGAAAAAAAGGCTTCCGTTTGCTAGAAAGCATAAATCATGTGATTGTTAAAAAAATATCGCTCTGAAACTAACATTGAGCAAGCAAACATTTGCAAAGGAAAACTACAAGGATAAGAATAATGTAATGTACCAGATTATACAAGTTATCTCTAAATAAGTATTTAACGCTGAGACAATGTAACCTTTATTAAAAGTCTAAAAGGTGACTAAGTGAAGTACTTGAATAAAGTTTCTTGTTACATATTTCATACATATGCAGAGATTTACAATGTCCCAACCTCCAGGATATAACTGTAACAGACACTTCAGTCTAGGACGCCCTACAGATATCTAAAGCCAGTTGGATGAGTTTTCTAAATAGTCTGTTTATGCAGAGTAGTAAAAAAAAAAAAAAAGGAGATGCTTTTCTGCTTCCCATGGATGTGAATTATGGTTACCATAGCCTTCTTGTCAACTTAAACCAGTCTGTTGATCTGCTGTTTTTGACAGCAAAAATCACATTTTTTTCTTTTTCCACACCATTCTGTAGACTCAGAAGATCAGCAAAGTGTTTTTTTCAACTCAAACCAGCTGCTCTGATACCAACAACAATGCGATGGTCATTTTTTGAGATTTTTAAAAATACAATTCTGTCATTTGATTTTGATAAAAGGTCTTGACTTGTACAGTATGTGCAGCATTTCTTGCATTATCCATCTATCTAGGAACCTCTGTAGTCCAACTAGGAACTGTGGAGGTAGGTGGTAGGACCTCGCGGTCAACACTCACATGCACTGTCACACACTTCGGGCAATTTGGAAACACCATTTAACCTAATCTGCATAATTTTGGATTGTGTGAGGAAACCGGAGAACCCAGAGGAAACCTACAAAGGACGGGATGAACATGAAAACTCCATGCACACAGACCCCATGTGGGAATCAAACCCAGGACCTGGAGGTGCAAGGCGACAGTGCCTACCACAAGCCATCATAAGCTGCCGCTATGCATTATAAAGATGGTTAAATATTAAATAAAGGAACAGGTTTATAGTTGGTCAGTGTGTGTACAGTATATCAGTGGGTAATTTTAGACATTGATCAGTAACTTAACAAATAAGTAAAAACCACTAAATATCAACAACTAAAATATGGGGGCGCTATTTTCTGAGAAATTCACAGTAAATTAAACAAACAAAAAAACTGCCTTTGTTCATGATCATGAGCATTGTAACAGCTGCCCTGATCATAAGGACATCAGCAGCCTTAGTGCCTTATTCCATCATATTCCCAAGGTGTGATGGAGGCAAAATGAAAGTCAAGATATACTTGTGCCTTAGGTGTTAGCAAAATGATACAGTGCACTACATATAAATCTAAAGCAATCTATTGAAGAGAACTTCCCTCAAGGCTTCAGATCATCTTCAAGATAAATGGCGGGTACATAAAGCTGTTGTTTGCACTACTTTTCTCTTTTAAAAATTCATGCAGGTTGTTGCTCTCATATATATTGTAACATTGTTTAAAGGCAAATGTACAGTATATATAGGTGACAGACTATACATATAAAATAGGAACATTATTTAAATCTAAATATACTTACTGCTAAATTATATTGTAAAACTACAATAAAATGAAATGAAATGATTTTTAAAAAGTGTTATACAGGCACAGATAAAATAAAAACGTGAATAATGTGGATTGCTTACTTAACCTTCACCTCTTGTCCCCCTTCAAACAACCCCTCATCCCCAATACATTCGGCGGAAAGCCTGAGTACACATTGTCCAAATGAAGTACAGTTTACACAATTAAATCTCTATTTGCTTTGTTTCAATCTTTCTGTTTACCATGTTTGGTTAGAATCAATGCAGCCTGAATCCAGTGGATCCTTACTGATTTGGAAAGCTTAAAAAAGCTTAAAGTAGTAAAAAAAAAAAAAAAAAGAGAGAAATGTGATTTCTGCTGTGTGTTTGAGATGAAAGTATTAAAAAAGTATTGGGTGCATGCGTGCATGTGTGTGTATATAATAGTTTGCTGTTTATTAGAGGAGTTTTTGAACGTGTGTAAAAAGAAGAAGAAGAAGATGACTGACTGACTGACTGCCATGTTGGAAGAAGGAAAAATGGGCAAGCATAAGGAACAGCTTTGACAAGGATCAAATTGTGATGGCTAGATGACCATGTCTCCAAAAAGTTAGGTCTTGTTGGGTGTTCCTGGTGTGCAGTGGTTGATACCTACAAAAGCGGTCCAAGAAAGGAGAACTAATTAATCGGCGACCAAGTCGTGGCTGCCAACTACTCATTGATGCGCGTGGGGAGCGATGGCTTGCCTGTCTGGTCCAACCCCACAGAAGATCTACTAGACCACAAATTGCTGGAAAGGTTAGTGTGGCTATGATAGAAAGGTGTCAGGACACACTGTATGCTGTGTACGGGGTTGCATAGCTGCAGATCGGTCAGAGTGCCCATGCTGTCCATCATGTAAACACCTACAGGGTATTGAGCATTGAGAGAAGGTGGTCTGGTCTAATAAGTCACATTTTCTTTGATCTTTTTACTTTTTCAAATGTATTGTATTTTCTAGCAGTTGTCAATGGCCTTTTCTTTTTAAACAAGATAATGCTCCTTACCAAACTGCAAATAATGTTCAGGAATGGTTTAAGAAACATGAAAAAATTAAAAAGTTGTTTGGTTGGCCTCAGAATTTCTCAGATTTGTATCTGATCGAGTGTATTTGAGGGCTGTGCTGGACAAACAAATCCAATTCATGGAGGCGCCACCTTGCAACTTACAGAACTTTAAGAATCTGCTGTTAATGTCTTGGTATCAGATACAATCAGCACAACTTCAGAGGTCTTTTGGAGTCCCTTCCCTAATGGGTCAGAACTGTTGGTGCAAGGGGGACCTACCCAATATTTGGCAGATTAGATGCAGGTCAAGAGCTTCATTTAATGTCCACATCAATCAGTAGAATGAGGGAAATATGACCTTGTTAGGTTAGAGGCGAACTGCCAGATTAGTTCAAGCTGACAATAAAACTACATTAACTCAAATAGCCACGCTTCAACATAACGATGGTGAGAAAAGCATCACAAAAAGCATAGCATGTCAAACCACACTTTGTTCCTCATCCTTTCAGGAAACATTGATAATCTGTGGTGTGTTATAACGGACAAGTGGGAAATAATTGGGAAATCTGTCCATGTGTGTCGAAAATGACTGTGCACAATAAACACTGGTTGATTTCGTATATTCATAGCCACTAGATGTCCCTATATGCCCAAAGTACAGATCTCTGATTTGCAATACAGGATTTCAAACAATGATGAGGAGAAAATAAATACAGTATTGAATTGCCTTTATTAGATTTATGAATGTATTCATGAGGCCACCTCTAAAACATTATATGGAAATAACAACACAATGCTTCATTCTAGCCATATGTGAATAGTATTAAGCAATTGCTTTATGAGGTACTGAGATTGGAAAAAGGTTATATTATGTACGTTTAAATATAACAGTAGTATCCAATTAATGATAAACAAATTCGATAATCTGACCTCTTCTTCAGGATAGAGATATAATTTTCCCTGCATGAAAATCAGCTTATTATGTTTAATGATAAAATTTAATATGACAAGATAAGGATTAAATCTGTATTTCAGTAAATCAGATGATCATAACTGTTATTATATATGGTATTTAAATATTATTAGCAGCTTGGACACATATCTATTGTTTTCTTTATTAGCCAACTTATTTTTCTATTACCATGACTTTTTAATATTAATTTAACGACTACAGCTTGTTGTCTAAATGTGGTCTAACCTGCTTACCCAGAACAGCCTGTCCACACCTACCTCACTGAGAAACCTTATATAATATCGCCCCCTGCTGGTGAAAAACAGTGTCGCGTCCAAATCCTGAAACCAGAAACAAAATTGATACTCCAAATAGTGTCTAAAATTTGGGCTCAAACCCACAACCATGGAGGTGCAAGGTGACAGCTAACCACTAAGCCACCGTGCTGCCTTGTCTGTAATTCCATGATATCTATTGAATTCCTATAGTTTGATCCTAAGATTAATTTCATTCATGATTCTGCCTTTTGAAGGTTTACATGTAGAAACCTCACAGGTTCTTCAACTTCATGTTCTGGTATGAATTGAGAAACCATCAACTCTCCAAGGAATCCTGGTGGAACTTTGCTTGATTTCTAATTCCAGAAGTAGATAATGAAACATAACATTTGCGAAAAAAAAAATAATAATAATAAAAATGTAAGAAACATAACACAAAGCATTCCAATTACACTCCAATAACAGTGTCAAAATGTTTAAAATTTAGAAAAATATAAATACACATTCTATTTACTAAAGAATTAAATGATTATGCTTGCTGTTGTAGAACATCAATTAGCCTTTGTTATGACTTACTTTATAGCAGCTACGAATATTCAATTAAATTTCAATTAAATTTTATTTGTATAGCGCTTTTAACAGTTGTCATTGTCGCAAAGCAGCTTTACACAAACAAAATAATTATTTAAGTTTGTATGGAATGTGAATGTGTATGAATCAGAATGATCACAAAAATCCTGGTGAGCAAGCCGAGGGCGACAGTGGCAAGGAAAAACTCCCTGAGATGGTAATAGGAAGAAACCTTGATTTTGGACTCAACAGGGAACCCATCCTCATCTGGGTGAAACAGTGAGCATGAATTAATCTGCATTTATACTGTGTGTTAGGTGGCAGCCAGTTCAGCTATAATAGTTGATGTTAATTGATGTTAATAAGGAATCCAGGTAGTTATTGGAGACTCAGGTAGACTTGTAGGAAATTCCAGTCTTGAACTATCGAGCAACTGCAGCCAAGTC
>JAQQZT010000040.1:26160868-26187455 GCA_030068275.1 Clarias platycephalus
TGTGAATGTATATTAACTGTAGAGTGCAAGCAGAGACTCCGGCAGGACTAACTATGACAGCATAACTAAAAGGGAGAAGCAGAAGGAAACACAGACATGATGGGTCCCTGAGATATAAAGCAAACAATCACCTCACCATCAACAAACCTGAGTGATCAATGAGAGTGTGAAAGACAGCATCTAAACATACCAGTTCACCGTAATACTCTACGTCCATGAATGAATATCTGTTCCTTCACTAGTCTCTCGTAATGTTAATAAGGCAACATAATAATAGGCATCCCCATGGTGGAAGATTTAAAGTTACCACATCATCTTCACTGCTAATTACAAGGTGCTGCCACTAGAGACTCATTTCATAAATGTTGGACAAACCTCTTTGCAGTATTGTTTCTATTGATTTGATGCACAAAATGACAGTTTCACTGAGTTTGGAGTTTGAGAATCCATATATTATAAGTTGCTCAGAGACAGCTAGGAATGCATAATGAAAGAAAAAAAAGAAAAAAAAGAAACAAAACAGCTGAAATATTTACTGTAGATAGCACCTTAAGTCAGGCTCACTGTAAGCACACTGAAAAATGAAAGCAGCAGATGCTCTCAAGAATCATAATTCATTATATAACTTAACTTTCATGGATTAAGTGCTGCATTGTCAAAGGCTTAAACTGATCTCAGATGCTTGACAGTGTTAGAGAGAACATAATGTGTTGAAAAAAAAGCAATTGAAGAGATAAGAAGAAATCCTGTCTCCTGTTTCAAGAAGATGCCAGGGATAAACAGATAACAGGACATTATCTCCCAGTGCCGTTCCTCTCTGTCTTTCCCTGCGGCTCACTTCTCAGTGCTGCTGAGCTGCCTAGTCATTCATTCACATGGGTCTGAGAGTGTGTGAGAGAAAGATAAATAATCATACTGTGCTTCAGGGAGTAGATAAAATGCAAGAATAGAAAGACAGTATAATGTGGATTATAATATGTGGTCAAGAAAAGTAAGTTTTGACTTGTATAGTGCTGTGAAAAAGTATTTTCTATAAATTTCTGTTTTTTTTTTTTTGGCAGATTTGTTACACTTATTAAACAAATGTAAATATTACACAAAGATACCTTGAGTAAATACCAAATGCATTTTTGCACTGTCACTTTGAACCTCCAGCGTCCGGGATAGATTCCGGCATCTGTTGTCCCAGTGCTTAGTGGATTTTCCAAATTGCCTCTAGTGTGTGTGTGTGTTGACCGGAGGTCCTTCCACAGTCCCTAGTTTGACTACAGAGGTTCCTGGATGGATGGATGGATGGATGGATGGATGGATGGATGGATGGATGGATGGATGGAACTAATAACCGGTTGTGCCACCCTTGGCAGCAACAAATGCAATCCAGCATTTTCGATAACCAGCAATGAGTCTTTCACATCACAGGAGGAATTTTGGCCCACTCTTCTTTGGAGAATTGCTTTAATTCAGCCACACTGAAGGGTTTTTGAGCATGAAAGGCCTGTTTAAGATCATGCAGCATCTCAATCAGATTTAAGTCCAGACTTTGACATTCCAATGGCTACATTGACTTTAGACTTGATGAAACACAATGGAACAGCACCAGCAAATGACATCGCACCACAAATCATCACAGACTATGGAAACTTCACACCGGACCCTTGAATTCTGTTCCTCTCCACTCTTCCTCCAGACTCTGGGATCTTGATTTTTGAATGAAATGCAAAGTTTACTTTCATCTGAAAAGAGGACTTTAGACCAATTAGCAAAGGTCCAGTTATTTTTCTCCTCAGCTAAGGTGATATGCTTCTGATATTGTCTCTGGTTTAGGAGTGGCTTGATACTATTAATGCAACAGTTGCATTTCCTAAAGACATTTGTGTGTGGTGGCTCTTGATGCACTGACTCCAGCCTCATTCTATTCCATTTCACTCAAAGCTCACCCAAGTTTCTGAATCTGCTTTGCTTGATCATTTTCTCAAGCCTGCTACCATCTCATTACTTGTGCACCTTTTTCTAGAACACTTTTCCGTCCCAGTCAACTTTATTCTGGGCCTTATGTGGGTTATCCTACGTTTAGAGGTTGTCGATGTTGACTTCTGAGATTTCTCCATGCGTGCACAGAAATAGACTGAGATACATAGAGTATTTATACTATATGAATATTAATTTACTCAAACTCAAAATAAAATATTCTAAAAGTAACTTTGAGATACAGGAATTTTTTTTTTCATTGAGTATAAGCTGTAATCATCCAAATTAAAGCAAAAAAAGTATTTCACAACATACAGTGAATCAATAACACATGATAGTTTCACTTTTTAAATTAAATGATGAAAACAAAATTGAAAACACACACTACTAGTCAAAAATTTGGACATACCTTCTCCTTTAGTGGCGTTTGTTTATTTTTATAATCTACAGAACCTCAGATAAGAGCCCACATCAATGCTTATCGGTGTGCAAGCAGCAGACATATTTCAACATCCACTGTTCAGAGGAGACCTTCATGGTTGAACTGGGGCAAAGAAACCATTACTTTGAAAGAACAACAAGCAGAAGAGACTTTCTTTGGCCAAGAAACACAAGGATTGAACAATAGACCTGTGGAAAACTGTCATTTGGTCTGATGAGTCCAGATTTGAGATTTTTGAGATGTCTTTGTTTGCTGTTGAGAGGGTGAACAGATGTCTCCTGAATCTGGATGGCTTGTCTTGGTAGTCAGACAAGCCATCCTATTTTGAAGCATGGAGAAGGAGGTGTGATGGTGTTTGGGTTCCACACTTAACAGTACAATGACCCCAAACACACCTCTAGGTTACGTAAGAGCTATTTGTCCACGATCGCCCAATATAAATGCAGTTGAAATAAGTTGGACCAGAGAATGAAGGAAAAGCCAAAAAGTACTCAACACCTTTGGGTGTCAAGACATTAATATCTTCTTATCAGGCAAATACAACCTCAGATGAGCAACAACATAAAAACTTTTTTCACCGTGCCATCATTTATTTAACAAAAAGAAAACCAGAAAGGAAAAAAAAAAACAAAAAAAAAAACGTGTGAACAATTCTATGTACCCACATGACTCAATCCTGAGTTTGACAGGTAGATTCACAATCGTGTATGAATTTATCAGTCTCTTACATTGGTAATTTTTGGACCATTTGCCTCTAGAATACTCTGGTATATAGAGGAGTTCATGGTCAACTCAATGACTGCAAGGCGCTCAGATCCTGTGGCTGCAAAAACCTCATCAAAAAATCATCAAACCTTTACCGCCCTGCTTGACAGTAGGTATGAGGTGTTTGTGCTGAAAGACTGTTGGGTTTTTGCCAAACGTGACACTGGGCATTAAGGCCGAACAACTCCACTGTGGTCTCATCTGTCCAGAAGACTTGTGCTTTGTTCAGACACAGTTTTGCAAATCTAATTTTTGATTCAAGACTCAAGATTCAAAGAAATGTATTAATCCCAGAGGGAAATTGCTTTATATTGCTTCCATGTTCTTTTTAGACAAAAAAATGCACTTGTTCAATCTTGTGTTGTTAAGGACAGATAATAAGTATTATCTGTAGACATGTGAGACAAGAATGTGTAAAAAACATAAATAAACACACACACACACACACACACACACACACACACACACACACTTTACACAAGGTTTAGGAGTGTGTTCATGGCACTTTTTGACCATTTTTCCAGAAGCGCATTTGTGAGGTCAGACACTGAATTCATCCCAAAGGTGTTTTATACGGTTACGGTCAGGACTCAGTCAAGTTCTTCCACACCAAACTCGCTCATCCATGTCTTTATGGACGTTGCTTTGTGCACTGCAGCGCAGTCATGTTGTAACAGCAAAGGATTGTCCCCAAACTGTTCCCACAAAGTTGAGAGCATGAAATTGTGTGAAATGTCTTGGTATGCTGAAGCATTAAGAGTTCCTTTCATTGGACCAATGAACCCAAACCCACTCCTGAAAAACAACCCCACATCATAATCCCCTCTCCACCAAACTTCAAACTTCAAGTTTCTCCTGGCAACCGCCGAACCCAGACTTGTCCATCAGATAGCCAGACAGAGAAGAGTGATTTATCACTTTAGAGAACACATCTCCACTTCTCTAGAGTCCAGTGGTCTGATCCGATGCTTTCTATTGTACTTGGTAATGTAAGGCTTGGATGCAGCTGCTCAGCCATGGAAGCCTGTCTTTATGCACTATTCTTAAGCTAACCTAAAGAACCTAAACCTATATTCATCAGTTTGTCAGCTTGATAGGACCATACAAATTTGTGGGATCAATAGGGTTCAGGTTTGGAGACATACTATGCCACTTCATCACCTTCAGCTTTAACTTCCGCAGTTGTCATCTTGGTGGTGTATTTGGGGTCGTTATCATGTTGGAAAACTGCTGTTTGGCCTAGTTTTTTAATGGAGGGCATCATGTTCTGCTTCGGAATGTGACAGTACATACTGGTGTCCAATTTTCCCTCAATGAGCCACAGCCCCCAAGTACCAGCAGCATTTATGCATCCCCGGACCATGAGGCTACCACCACCATGACAACAACTGTAGGCAAGAGACAATTTTCTTAGTACTCCTCACGAGGGCGTCGCCACACATACTGGACACCATATGACCCAATCAAGTTTATCTTAGGCCTTGTTCACCCGGGGTGTTAAAATCGAGCGTTTTTCTGGCGTTTGTAGCGTCCGGTGAGAGCGGATCAAGTGCCGAGAGTTTTCTACACATAGGAGTCAATGAGAGTGTTCACACGGGCTTTGGTGCCGAGCGTTTGTCCGGCTGCGCGTTTATGCGGGGTCAAAAAAACGTTGCATGCAGCTTTTTCTTGGCATTCAAATCCCAACGAACGCAAGGAAAACGCTTCTAGTGCGTTTTCTTCGCTTTAATTTTACGCTTCGGAGGACCAGATATATCCCATGATCCTACATGCTATACCTAGGGAAATGCGGAAAAAAAGCAAAAAAAAAAGAAACTGACCAAAAAAAAACCTGAAACTGACATCCGACAGTAATTGGAAAAACTTGCGTGGAATTTTCGCATTTCTTCATAAACCAAAAAAAAATTTCTTTAACCTGACGTTGTGCAGTCAGAGGGTGAACCCAGTAGCGGCGGCGATTTTTTATCTCCCTATGTTGCCGTATTACAAGAATTTTTAAAACAAGAAGATTAATGTCTAATATAGCAAAATGGTCCATATTAAAACGAGGCACCTCAAATAAAATGACAAGGGCTTTCATATCCAGTTCCCGACACACTGCCTCCACAGGTTAACACACAAACTACAATTTGGGCTGCAGGCTGGCGTTAGACAGAGACAAACGAACGCCACTGTAGAAGTCAATCGAGCGCCACTACAAAATGCAGCATAAACGTCTAGGACGTTCAGAGCGCGTTCGTTTATCCAGAAATTTAACGACCATGTGAACAAGGCCTTAGTCTCATCAGACCACAGGAAATAGTTTCAGTAATTCATGCTCTTGGGAAAAAAAATAATTATTGGGTCTTGGACAGGTTGTCATCAGAAAACTGTTTGCGGTCTTTCTTGTGAGCCAGCTTCAGAAGAAGCTTCCTTCTAGGATGACGGCCATGCAAACCAACTTGTTACAGTGTGTTGCATATGGTTTGAGCACTGACAAGCCACTTCTGCAACCTCTGAAGCAATGCTGGCAGCCATCATACGTCTGTTTTTTTAAAGCCAGCTCATGCACCTCACGCACAGCACAAGGACTCAACTTCTTTGATCGACCCTTACAAGGCCTGTTCTGAGTGGAACCTGTCTTGGAAAACCTCTGTATGACCCTGGCCACTGCACTGTAACTCACTTTTAGGGTGTTACCGATCTTCTTGTAGCCTAACCCATCTTTGTGGACAGTAATAATTCTATTTCTCAAATCCTCTGAGAGTTCTTTGCCATGAGGTGCCATGTTGGTCATCCAGAGGTCGATATGAATAAATTGTACTCAAAGCACCAAATTTAAAATGCTCTAATATAAGATAAGCAAATTTGTGTAGTCCTATCAAGCTGACAAACACATGAACATGATAAATAGGACATGTGACTTTGCATGGTTAAACAATGTGTAGCTGGTATCACTTAGGGTGTACTCACTTTTGTTGAAAGCTATTTTGACAAATAATGGCTGTATGCTGAATACTGTCCTATACTGTATATAGGACAGTAAAGATGTACTGTTATACAAGCTGCTCATTGACTACTCTAAAATATATCCAAATTTAATTTCTATAGTATTGCCCTTTGAGAAGATATACTAAAATGTTTATATATATAGTGGAACCTAGGATTTCAAACATAATTTTTGGCGGAAGCATGCATGTATATCAAAAAATTGTATATTAAAGCAAATTTCCCCTATAAGAAATAATGGAAACTCCTATGATTCATTCTACAACCAAAGATATTCATATAAAAATAGTTAGTAAGAAAAATTATAAAGAAAAATCAAACAAATTATCCTGCACTTTACCTTTGAAAAGAATCGTGGCTGTAGTGATTGAGACCAGAGAGAGGAGAGGAGGAGGGGTTGATGACACAGATGTTGACTATATGAGCGACGCACGCGCACTGAGACCGAGTATGGGAGACGTTTACCCACAATTCCGCAGCGCACGAGAGAGAAAACCATTGACTCAGTTGTGATCACGTGACGCTCGGTGTCAGAACAAGAAGTGCATGTGTGTCGCATGATACTCGATAATACTTGGTACTCGTATATCAAGACTTGCTTGTTTATCAAGTCAAAAGTTATTTAAAAAAATTTGCTCGTCTTGCGGAACGGTCACAAACCAAGTTACTCGCAATTCGAGGTTCCACTGTGAGATCGAAATCTCTTCATTCTCTTCTTCACTGTTTTTTGTTTATGATGGCAGATTTCAGGTTTTCTGGCTCTTTACTTTTAGTTTTATAGATCAGCAGATAGTAGCCATACCATATCCCAGATAGCACTACTTTGTTGGCCCAACGTTGGCAAAATTTTGGTAACCTTTTGTCAGTGCTCTGACGTCGGCCCAATGTTGGGCCAAAGGCAGTGCATAGGCTGAGCTCATGTTGGCATCAGTGGTTGGCCCAATGTCATTTTGTCTGTTGGCCCACTGTTGGCCTATTGGTGGGGCCAAAGATATGTTGGCCCAACGTTGGTTCAGTAAATAATGGGCTGAAAATTGTAAATTAAATTATATTGCTTTAGCTTTGTGCAGCAGGCTGTCTCAATGAAGCCATCACATGAAGCTTATATGAGCCATCACAAAGGGTTGCTTACCAATCTAGTTCATAAATAACATTGAAAGAACTATATATCTAACTCAGTGGATGTTTTCTAAATGATAAATGTTAAATTAATTGTGCTCAACTGTGAACACAGTCAAACAGGTCACTAGATGGCACTTATCGCTAGGGAGGAAACTAAAACCCCAGAGAGGCCAGGTGCTGCTGATTAAGTCCTGAAGCCAAGCTAACCACAAGCTAACCTTTTGTGCCTCTTTGCTCCTAACTACAGGTGCGTTAATATTCCTCCAAATGATACTAAATACCCTTAAGTAAGACATGAATGTGTTGAGAATCTGTGGTGGTAACATGAAAAGCAGGCAGTTATTAGTTTTGCTGTAATGTGGTGAAAAAAATGTTTAGCTACGTATGCACTATTATGCTAGGCTAATCGACCTGTTGCCAGTGAATACAGTAGCATACAGAGCCATAGTAAGGTTAGAACCAAAGGAATTGTTTCCATAGTAATGCCAGAAATGTTCAAGGGCTAATATACAGTACATATTGTTTCGTTTTAGGGAACTGCATTTTTGTATGTTTATGTGGTTGTATAAATGTAAATGGTATATGTACTAAGGTAGGCGGTATGTGAAACATATTATTTGACAATTTTGCTAGGTTATTTACTGTTTGAATTGCTGTGTTTACTTTGTTTCATCTGGAGAAAAATGTGTGTTGTAAAACTGTTGTTGAACTGAGTTGAGCCAAATGTGGAAAATTGTTTTGTTTGTTTTTCATGTAGCTGGTTGAAAAGGAATATTTTGAATAACATATTGTAAAGTATATTTTAATGCACAATGCTCAAATTACTAATATATTTACACAGACTAGAGCCATAGTTCTCCAAAGATGCTGTAATGTTGATGAGAAAGATGATGATGATGATGATGATAAGGATAAGGAACTTTGTTTGTATGCATTTATTTTTATCCACCTTGCTGAGAGAAAAAGTGGTTGTATTGGGTGTTAATTTTGTAGTTTATCATCATAATGGTTACATATATTTTTGTAGTTTGTAATAATTTTATCACACTTGCAAATACATTTCTGGAGATATAAATCTGTTTTCTTATTATTGGTGAGGATAAAGAGAGTCTTTATTTATTTATTTATTTTTCAATTTCCAACCTTGGCATTATCTACTGAACCAACGTTGTACCAATGTTGAGCCAACTTTGTGATTATCTACTGAACTTAAGTTGTGCCAATGTTGGGCCAACCTTGTGATTATCTACTGAACTAATGTTGGGCCAACCTATCTTTGGCCCCACCAATGGGCCAACGTTGGGTCACCGGATAAAATGACATTAGGCCAACCACTGATGCCAACATATGCACTGCCGTTGGCCCAATGTTGGCCCTTCAGTGGGGTGCTATCTAAGATGTTGGCATCATATTTTTTAAGTTTTAAGTTTTTTAAGAATATTTTTAAAAGATATTCTTTTCTTTTTCAATAGTTGTTGGTGATGGTAAATATCATAGTAATGAGAACTATAACGTAGAAAAAAAGTGTTAAAAGGTTGTGTTTAAGGGTTAATTGGCAGTTTAGCAGTGCTTGTATGGAAACCTTTAACCATTGTTACCACTTACCTAGTGGTGCCCCTTATTAAAGATTATGATTTTCAGTGCTTTTCCATCTTTATTATTTATGCAATAACAATTATTGCCTCATAAATTAGAATCATTTGGAAAGAACACACATGCAGTTCAGGCTGTTTATATTCCAAGTGCACTAGATATCTATTTTCACTTATGTAAGGTATTTGTTTTGAATTCTTGACTAGGCCATTTCTTTATTTATGGACATAAGTGAGTGCTCCAGCTGTGCCATATCGTTAAACTCCTGGGCCTTGTCGTATTATAGGCAGAGCTGCATTTTTAAATAGAGTCATTTTTCTTGGAGGAGAGAGGCTATGAACTTTTGTCTTCATTTTTAGCCTTTGTTTTGTACATCTGGAACTCACTGAATTGCATGATTTCATGAAGCCTAACATAGTGAACTGGCTCAACTGGTGGTCCGGCGTTAAATGTATGTATTTGTGGATACATTCCAACACTGACATAGATTGTTTGTGTGTGTGTTATTTTTGGAGTGGAGTTCAGTAACCAGAGAAGACTGCAGGTGGGCTCTCGGCTGTGGATCGGTAAGGGAACTGTCATATTGGATTTTGGAAGCTTAGAGTAGAAACCTTTCTCTTAAGCGTAAAATTTAACCACAAATAGCAGCATATCAGCAAGAAGCCTGTTAGAATCCGTGACTGGACCAAATCTGTGTCTTATCTTTTACTGCTGCTTGTGCTACACCTCTCTGCTTCTCCACTCAGTAAACCATGTTTACTTGAGTTGTATTTAGTTCCTTTTGTTTTGAAACGAAAACAAAACACACAGTGTCTTTGCAGTAGTAGGGCAAAAACAATCAAACATACTTAACACAGAGGTGCTCTGCGGGCATGATGTCCTCAAACCCTGGCAGGGGTGCCAGAATGAATATGACAGGACAGGGTTATGCTGTAACATCCCCTCAAATCTAGGCGGGGGTACCTGCATGATACTCACAAGACTCGGGTGCGCTGCAGGGGACATGTTTTCAAAACCTGGCAGCAGTGCAAGCACCCTCTGCTTAAAGCCAGGTAGAGGAAGAAATGCACCAATTTCATGCTCAGTTGGCAGAAACAGCAATACATCCACTGCCCCGGAGGACGCTACTGAGCTAAGCACAGATGGTGCATTGTTTGGCTAAGGTGAAATAGGGTGTGGCTAAAGAGATGCAGGGCATGGCGCAGCTGTTTCAGAATGTGGCTCAGGCAATGCAGGGTGGGGCTCAAGCAGTGGGTGCAGGGTGTGGCTCTGGCAGGGCATGGAGAGCTTATGCAGTGCAGTGACAGCACAGAGCCCCAGATATGGGCCAACAGTGCAAGAGCCTCTGGAGGAGGCAGAGCCCCAGAAGGGGGTCAAGAGTCCAGAACGAATAGATGAGATCAAGAGCGAAGAACCCCTCAAGGAAGCTGACAGCACAGGGAACCAAGAGGAAGTCAAGAGTCAGCGCGCCTGAAGGAGACAGCACAGAGTCCCAGGAGGAGGATGAGGGCACAGCTCTGCTCCCAGCCATTCTGTCTGGCTTGAAAGGCACAATGGTTGCATCACCACCTGTCTTTTGAGACATTATTCTAGTACCAAGAGTTCCCCAAAGGCCCATGAAGCAGTGTGTCTTGTTACCACAGTGCCTGTGCCAGTTTCCAGCTTAGACCTAGTGCCCATGCCAAGTCCCAGCCCCGTTTCCTTGCCATGGCTCAGCCTAGTACCTGTTGCCAACCTCTGGACCAGCATCCATGCTAAGCCCTTGGCCAACACTCGTACCACCTCATACAAAGGCACTCTACCAAGCTCCCAAGTCCCAACTCTGTCCTTATTTTCGGTTCCAGTCAGGTACTGATACCATGCTCAGGCCAACTAACCTAAGAGTGAAATCTGCTACATCTTGTCATAGCCTCTCCTTCAAATAAGCTTACATGGAAAGGTGGAGTAGCAGGTAGATGTTCTGTAATAGTGTTCCCTGTATTTCTTTCTATTTTTGCATTTCCTTTGACTTTTGTGTTTTGTGGGACTGTAATGTTGGTGTTAGTTTCTGACTTCATCACATGCTGTAAATTGTAGCCTGAACATTAAGTGCCTGAACTTTAGTTCAGTTTAGTTTGATTAGGCTCTCAGTTGATAGCCCGAGAGTTCAGCTGTGTCTCTGCTGTTCTCGCAAGTTTATATCCTGTTGTAGTCATTAGTGCTTCCTGATGTGTTTAATGTCTTGTCTGTTTTATTGTGTTGGCTTTGGCCTTAGCCATAGCTATAGTATGTTGCTGTTTGTATTTCATGTTTTTGACTTATAATGTTAAAACTTCATAATATTCAAAGAAAGGCTGCACTGGTAACCCTTCAAGACAATAAAATGTAAAGGAAGCAAGACTTTTCTTATCAGTTTGCTTGTTTTAATTGTTTTAATGTTTATGGTTTTCCTCAGGAACTCAGATGAACAGCATGACCATAAGGTTATCTTGCTGGGTTATAGTGATGGGTTGTTCAAGAACGATTCATTCTTTTTGAACGAATCTTTAATGTGACTCAGAAGAACGAGTAGTCTCGGAGAGTGATCCGTTCATTTTCTAAATCATTGCAAAACCTCCGTAGGTTATGTGCAGGAAACAGAATTGACCGATTCTTTCTCAATGACTCGTCTACTCCGAGTCGTTCGTTCTTTTGTCACGTGACTCCCATAGACGCTATGCAGCACATACACAAGAAACAGAATTGACCGATTCTTTCTCAATGACTCGTCTACTCCGAGTCGTTCGTTCTTATGTCACGTGACTCCCATAGACGCTATGGAGTGCAATAGATTCGAAAGAAAGAACGACTCGGACTGGAAGATATGAGAGGTGAGCTACTCATTCTGTTTATTATAATATGTCCTTAGCTGCATTGTAATATTTTCATTACTGGAACTATAGCCAAAATTTGGGGGTCTTTTTATTGAAAATGCAACATTTTATTTTATTTCTGATCAAAAGATCGAAATGACTCAAAAAAAGATTCGTTCATTTTGATGAACGAGATGCAAAGAACTGAGTCACTAAAATTATTAAAACTTCCCATCACTATTGGGTTATACAGTAGAAGTAGTTTGCCGCAAACTAGATTTTTCTCATTTATTACTGGAAATGGTCTGGTATGTGTGTAATAAAATTAACTGGAGTATTTGTGATTGAAAGTAATTGAATAAATGGGCCAAGATGGAATCAATGCTGTGCTGCATCACCTAGTCTTGTGAGTGAGTGAGTGCAGAAAATGAAAAAAAAAAAGGCCTTCAGGACTCCTCCAAATTGGCATGAAATTATGTCCCCTTCCCAGTGCTAGAGATAGCAACTGCTTCACTTTTTTTGCACGACTTACTTCCTTTCCCCAGGCCTTTTAATAGAGCAGAGTTACTTTGCAGTTTTAGCACGTTTGCAAAGTGAGTTTAAGAAAAGTTCATTTTAAAAAGCAAGTGCCCCTTGTCCCTCTTTACCACTTCACCGTCATAATGCTGATTGGTCACACACAGCAGTGCTTTGATAGGCGAAGAACAGCTTGCCTAGATGCTCTGTGGAGGGATCGGCATGTCCATGACAAATCTGTTTATTTAGAAAAGGGTTCTTAGCTGTTTAGGGCCACGATGGTGCAGATTGCTAGTAAACTGTGTCAAAGGTGAGCTTCGAAATCCAGAAAGTTCTGTTGTAGATGTAATTTTTTCCACCATAAACAGCTACAGTACACCACGTTAAGAAACATTTCAGTGTGGGCACTGATAAAAATGGAGATTTGGAGTGATTCTTCTAAACAGTGACAGATGTTGTAAGCAGTACTCAAACTTTTTTTTTTTTTAAGTCAAAATAAACTAAATGTGTAGTAGTTCTGAATTCTATTGTCATATAATATAGGGCACAAAATAACTGACAGATTAAGAACCGTTTCCTTGCAGACAGGTTTTTTTTTTTTATGAAACTAGACAATGTAATTAAATATTTTCATTTAGTTTAGATTTCTTTTCCTGATATGACTGATATCAGTGTGATTGTAAAGACATTTTCCCATTAATAATTTCTATTAATGAATCACAGCTTTAGCTTTTAGCTAATTAAATATGTATAGCAGAACATTTTTGTAGTTATATCGTAAGAAAAAAAATGCAGTTTTTTATTATGGTGGGACATAATCTTTTGCATTGTGGGTAAGGAGAAATCTGTCTCTTAATAATTTGCTAATATGGTACTATTATTAAAGACAGGCAGAGATGGTAAAATTGGAGTTCAAAAGTAAATATAAGTCACAAATTATTCATCCAATTTGAATGCAATATCCAAAGGCCCGGTTACTATGTTATAAATGTTTGCTAATATTATACAACAGTTAGTTCCAACCAAGTAATCTGACTGGATGAGAGCATTCCATGAGTGGTCGTATAGGGCATGACAGCACAGGGATGATTAGTTATACGTATCACTCCATGTCATATTTGATTATGACAATCGGCCAGTCACAAGCTTGGGGGTAGGTTGATACGGTCTGCAGTACTGAGGAGAGAGTAACTACATGCCAAAACCCACATTCAAAACCAGTCACAAAGGCACTTTCAGCAAGAAAACAATATCTGATAACATTGTCATATTATGAAAAATGGAAATATAAAGTACATCTTGTACATTTCTACAGACTGTCCACCACCTTCATAGTTTATTCTCCTCAGATTTTGGCTTCATACAGTAGTACTGGTGTCAATTTAATCCTACTTTCACCCCTGTTAATTACGCTAACTTTAGTTTCCAGCTCATGGCTAGTTCTAAAAGTTGTGTAAGGATATGTGTTGCCAGAGCCAAATAACTGGTTAAAAGAAGTGTAAAAAAAATAATAATAACATCTGTAGAAAATAAAAGGTTTTTGTGGAAATGTTCTACAGAAGCAATATCGCACTCAAGGTCATCCTGTTGTACTGAATATCAACATGGCTGAGATATCTTTGGCACTTGAGCACCTCATGACTACAACTACATCACAGCACAACAGCACGACCTTGAGTGTGAACTTGATTAATTAGCAAATTACCGGAACAGTTTTGTCTCACTATTTATTTAAAACAAGTTCTCATTCACAACTCCATCCGTTGAAATACTAATGACCTCTTTTATGTGATGAATTATTATTTTTTTTAATATAAAGCAAATTTTCATTCATCCGCTCATTATTTTATGATCCAAAATGGGATCCACATCAAGCAATTATAATGTCACATGCTTGGCCTGTGAACAATTTCATTTACATAGGCGCAGACAGGATGGTTAATTAAGTTGCCAAATTAGGGGAGTATAAAAGTCTTATTTTATATCAAATAGTTGGAATTAAATTTACAGTACATTTCTGCAAAGGCATAGTGAGAGTGTAGACAGTGTCTATGAATTAGGATATTTTGTAAAGATTGGGAGAGGGAAAGGAGGATTATGGCATGGATAATGTCTGTATATGAGAAATGCATGTTCACTATGGAGACCTTGCTTTTCATGAAAGGACTTAGCAAAAAAAAAAAAAGGAAAAAATATATCTCCCTTGTCCAGTGCCTGCACTGGCGGGTGTTCATGTCTTTGCATGTTTTTGAGAAATTTGACTGAAGCCTGGCAAACACACTTGTTTTACTGAAGGTACTGTAATTGATCAAAGGTACATTTTTAAAAGGATCTTAAGATTAATTGCAAAATTATATCCTGGATGTCAGTGTGTTCTTGCTTATTACAGTCCAGCCTGGCTTAAAAAAATTGTCAACAAATACATAAATCACAACACGGACACAATGTGCCTGATATGATCATAGTTTATTTCTACACAGTAAAAGACACATAGTTGATGCATTGGAATCTTCCTTTACCTGTAAGCACAGAGAAACCCATCACATATACTCGAGTGTATATAAGTGCATGGGCGAATAATAAAGTGCAAATCAATCACAAAGTTCTATCATGCGTAACATTAGGGACATCAGAACAACGAATCCACTGAATGCCTTGCAAAAACAAATTTACCTGCATCTTTTGGTTTTTTTCTTTCTTTTTTTTTTTTATCTTGTTAGCTACTAGGCAAAATCAACTCCGTAACAAACAAAAGGGAAAAGGAAATTAAGTGTGACAGGATATCCAAATAAAATACATCAATGAATATAATAACAATATAAGAGAGATAAGTGATTTCAAGTTTTGAGAAAGTACCATTCAGTTTAATGGCTGATTTAAGCCTAGCTTTTTTTTTCTTCTTCTTTTTTTCCTGTCTTTAGTGCCCTGGATTAAAAAAAAGAAATGACTCCAGTTCTTGGTGAATTAGTGATAAAAGAAAAGACAAAATCCAAATAATAATAACAATACCAACCCTATGTTTAATTTAGTACACTTATTTTCTAGCAATTGGGAACTTTTACGTACTTGGATATGGGCACAAATTGAACTTAACCTAAAACATTTTTACCTTGAACTTCATTTGCCATGCTTTAACATACATTAGATTAGCTATGTGGGGTTTTCCAGTAATTTGGGATTTTTGAGAACGGATTATCCCCTGTTTTTTTTAAATGCTTAATTAAGACAGTAATATTGCAGTATCTTTTCCTCCATCATCAATTATGGCACATTAAAAGAACTAGAAAACTGTGATTAACCTTAAAGGGCCTCAAACAGCCCGACACACCAATTCACTTTTAAAATAATTACATTCTTGCTTAAATCATTTGCAACTGATTTTGTAATCAATGTGCAACTATATAAGTAGTAGACAAAACAGATTTAAACAAAAATAGAATACAGATTAATCCACAAGTGCATTGCAGAAATCCAACCAAAGATCATTAATATATGTATGGGGCACAATACCCCATGACACCGCAATGTTATTGTGTGTGTGTGTATGTGTGTGTAATAATCATGGCTACACACGTTCTCCAAAGAGCGACCATTTTCTCCGATATTGGGTCGGCCACTCCTTTTTCATGAATATGGTGGAATGATGGCACCATTAGTACTATAAAGATCAGGGGTCTCATTTATCAACAAAGAATGCTTGACAATGTGCAAATACATACTAAGAACTACTCCTGACCATATGTAACCAGAAATCCTACCTAGTGGTAGAAACATGTAATCGCAGCTTTGTGCAAACTGTTTTTTAAGGTGCGCAGGAATATCATTGCTGAGAGCGCTGAGCAGCTCGTTAAGTTTGCCAAGTGCAAAATGACTTGCGTCAGGCACGTTTAAATGAGAAACTGGACACATGTTTGGCATCTCCCATCCAAATATATACCCTAGGACAACAAGGAAAACAGTCAATGTTATATCAGTGGGAAATTAGAGCAAATGATTACGCATCATCTTTTAGAAGGGAAGTTTTTATACATTTTTGGGAGGATTTCTTGTATAAGGAAGAAAGAAACATGTGTCAGAAAACTTTTTTTTTTGGGGATACTTCAACATTCATTCATGTATCCATTCAATAATATATACCGAAGTTCTAGAATGTAGTAGTGGTTCTTAGGCAAAGACTTATTCTTAATCTATTCACACATGACTACTAATCAGAGTGCAATCAGGCTGGTGCTAATTCTGCAATTAGTGCTTTCTTTGAGACCTGCCACAAAATTTTTCCAATCTGCTCCACGTATCACATGGTCGCGTAATGCTAAGCGGAAAGTGCTATCCACCATCTTTCTCATGCGTGACCTCACGAACACCAACAATTGGCTAATGTCTCAGAGACTGTAATGCCATCCCGCCGAACCAGACCAATTTCGCTCTCTTTGTCTCCTGGCTGTCGGCATCCAAACCCCCGAACCCCCAATGATAGTTCTTCGCTTTTCTGCTGCACCACTCAAGAGCTCCTACGCACACTCTGATGAGAAAATGAGACCCCAGATGTTATACATATTAGACATTAGAATCCTAAGAATCCTTTGCAGCAACACAGTGCTCTCTCAAGGTAAGCACAACTGAACAAAAGAAAAAAAAAAGAAAAGAAAATAGTTGAAACATAACACAGTGGGGTAAGAAATAGGTTTAGCAGCAACTGTTTGGTACAGCAAGTTCCTTGGTGTTTCATAGACAGAGATCGCGCTTAAGCCCGAAATCAAAGAAGAGACTTTGAGCTCTCAAACAAACGTCACTCACACTACATCCCTGGCTACTCAAGTATACAACAGCTATAATGGTCTCTCTAGCTCAATGTTGAAACGTTGAGCCCAACCTGCGTAAGGTAAAAGAGTTTAGATTGTTTCAATGCCCTTTTATTAGTGGTCCTAAAAGGTGGAAAGAGGAAAGTGCATATAGAGACACAAAGTCATGCGTCTCTTACTACATACACACACTGATATTTAAATTACCATGGAGAAGAAACAGGGAGCGACAGGGAGAAACTTGGGACTGGGGAGTTACATTGCCGTTCGTATGGGGGAGGGAAAAGGCTCTACTATAGTCTAAAAGTCAAGTGGCCTTTGCTTTTACTCAGGCCGTTATAACGTGGATTTCTTTAAGCATGAAACCTTTATAGGAATTATTGCATAGTTTGGTGAGTTTATTTTTAAATGTGCACATCATTTGGTTTAAGAAAAAACAGTCATTGCCACTGCCAGTGTTAATTTTGCGAATGAGAAGAATGAAAACGAGCATATGACGACATAAAGGAAAAAAAATATATATATATATATATATATCCGACTACATTATATAGTGCTAACAAGCCCATGAAGTCAACATAAAGTCTGGCAGCATTTCGCGTATGCAAAAAGTCAAATCAGTGATCTGACTCGAGATGAAATCTGAAAGGGGTGGCAAAACTAACATTGCATCCCGTCCTTGGATCTTTTCATTTTTTTACATCTTCGGGCCTAATTGTATCAAACTGCTCGAGCGATACAAAACCACAATGGCACCGTTTCTCCATTAACAGCTAAGCTTAAAGCGTTTTACATATCAAAACCTGACCTTCATCTTCACTGGAATGCTCTCTTTCTCCAAGTACATCTAATCGAATGGAAAAACAGCCATAGTGGTTTGGTGGCAGTTTTATTATATACGACCCTAAGTCTTCAAGTCTTCCCGAGCTTTGCTTCTAACAACTCACCCTCCCCTCCCTTCCCCAGTCTTGGTTTATCTTCACTTCTCCACAAAGCACTTAAACAGAGATGTCTACTCTTCCACCCTGGTTAAACACTCCGAGAGAGAGAGAAAAAAAAAAAATAGGCCTTTTCATAAACATTGTATATTGCATAGTGTCAAGAATGGCTCCAGAAAACACTTTGCAGTGACTGTTCCGGCTTGAACTGTTTGTGCTAACTGTAGGTGTACTATAGAACAGCTTAAACCCACCCTTCACATAAAAAAAACAAACAAACAAAAAAATGCTTTGAAATACTGGATGTTAATTATGTTAATGCCCAGTAATTAATACTGGATGTTAATTATTTTTCCCCCTCTAAGACAGGCAGATTTGTATTAAAGCTGAAAATATAACTCTAAGCAACAGTCTATTGTTGACCCTGCACAAAATACACAGTAAGTGGCAATGCTCGCAACACCTTTTTTTTTCTTCTACTTTTGTTTAGTCTGTTATAGTGGTCCCGTACAACACTCGCGGCAAAGGTGAGCTGACTCAAATGACCAACGTGTTCCCCCATGACCAGCACAGAGTCATTACATGGGTCTTGTCTTGAAGAAAATGAAAGAGAAAGGTCCAAGAAATAGAATATAAAAAAAGGACGAAAAACGACAAAGAAAAAAAGAAAACGAGTTAAAAGAGGGAAAAAAAAACACATCTAGCGGAGTCATCATAGCATATCTACAGAAACATAATAAAATAAACACTTAAATAATATAGTAGGAAAATAAATATGAATAAACCCAAAATTCTCTTTTCTTAAATAGACATCTTGGTTTGCTGCGCAGCACTCGCATGCTCGACCCCACCTCTGTACGTCATATTCACCAGGGAGCAAGTTGTTCATCTGTCCATCACGTCTGGCTATAATTTCATGAATTCATGTGACACTAGCATTTGCACTCGAGGGTTAGCAACAAATGTTGCTTTTTTTTTTTTTTTAAATAGAAAAATAATCTAAATATCTACCTAAGGATCGCCTTCTTTCAGATTTCTAATCAATTATGTAAAAAAAATGATTTTAATCATGACACCTAATGTTGCTGCATGCAGGGTCTATGGGATATGGCATCTGGAGTAAATGTTTTTTTTTTTTTTTTTTTTTTTGGTCTGTAATGAATTCCTGCAGATTTTCTTTTTAAAGATATCCCTCACCCTGTGAGTGAGCTTTCACAAAAAAAGGCTAGTGGCAATTTAAGAACTAGTGGCAATTTAACATCTAAAAATAGTAAAATATCTGTTAATAAATAAATAGTACACTCTCATATTTATAGCACATGCCAACTATTTCACATTAACAATATATTCAGTATATATACACAAATTTTCTTTGTTGTAACCTTTTTAAGATAATATTGGTTGTATAGATATATAAATGGTTCTATTGTATGGTATTATTTTCATTTCTTTTCTTTTAAGATACTTTTCATGAAAATAATATATCTTTTTTTCTTTTTCTTTTTTAAATCTATTTAAGAACTCTCTACACAATGGCCTGAATATTTTTTTACACTGAGCTTGTAGGAGAGACTTTAACTGTGCTTAGGTCAGTCTCTAAATATGAAAAAATAATAATAAAAGCTTAGCTGGTAAACTAGTCCCTTGAATTTCTATGACAATATAAATCAAATCTAAAGTTGACAAACATAAACATTTGACATTCAAGCTATTTTCATATAGGTGCATTTCTTCCCCCCCCCCCCTGTCCAAGAGAACTAACATTATTCCTGCATTCTGATGGTGAACGAGCCACTAATATGTTTTGTTTGTTTTCATTTTGCAAAGATTGTGCACAACCTCTAGGTTTGGACCAAGAAACATGGTCAGGGTTAAGAGCTGTTATCCATGTTGCGTTTCTTGCTGAAGAGATTGGCTGCATCCCTGTTGCGTAGATGAGGCTGGTTCTTGTGTGGATGGGGACTGGCGGGCCAGTGCCAGCCTCCACGAGTCTCTGCCCCAGTGGGCACAGCAGTGGATGGGCAAGGCTTGTTCTGCAGTAGCTGGAAGAGCATGGCAATCTCGGGCCCCAACCGGGCCATCAGATTCACCCTCAACAGGTCGACTGTTTCCTCGTCACAGTTCATTAAACTCTGCAGCAGCTTCCCATAAAACCTGCAGTGAGACAAAGAACACTCCCACTGAGCCCAAGCCACAACAGCCACAAGAGTCGTTTCAGTCGAAATACATCTTACACCCCCAAAAATGATGGATTTCATACCTACCCCAATCATTTTGACTGCTTTTCCATTTATGTTAACCCAACCTTTCCATACATGACATGATGTAATAGCTGGGTGGCTATCGTAGCTTAGTGTTTGGAGAAGTGTGATAGGCCGTGTTTAATAGCATAATGTGGATTTCCCCTTCCCACCAGTAGACATCACACTTCTCAATAAACTAGCACGATCACTGCCATTGACGCACTAAGTTTGGAGCAGTTAAGCACTTGTCTTGCCTGTCTTTGTATAAATTTTCAAGCATTGTCATTATAAGCCTGGAACTCTTACTTTGTTAAATATACTTGTTTTTGGATCACTCTTGTTGAACCCGTCTATGTTTTGACCAGTTTTAAGAATCAAGTTCTGGGGGGTTTGAGAAGCTAAATCTAGCTAATGTTAGCTATCGAATGTCTCCTGAGATCAGGTTGTCCTATTTTTATCTAAATGAACAAAGAACACTTCTTTGACATAAAGGGTGTACCTGATCTGGGAAGGAATCATATAAAGTTGGACTGTAGGGGAACAGCAGCTATCTCTTACCTGCAATGTCGTTTCGACATGTTTACCTCAGAGTTTGCACTCTGAGTCACATCTTTGGACCCCAGTGTCATCTTAGGCTCATTGCCACAGGTGTGAGTCGCGAGTAGTAGTTAAATGGTGGGGATTTCCTCACCTCTTCAGTGGCGTCTTCAACACCATAAATGGTATAAGGCCATTGTGATAGACTGAATTTACGTTTGACGGGTTAAAACAACCTAGCGCATTAGGTTCTACCCGTAACCCACCCACACTCTGGTCAAATTAACTCAGTGTGTGTTCTGTTGTATATTCCCTCAGCCTTTAATTACAGAAATGTCTCAAATCCTGTTACATTTAATCAAGCATTTTTAAACACAAAAACATGTACACTGGGATAAGCAACCAAAAACTGACAATGAGGATATTGATCTATAACTGTTAATGGTACTCTGTATGTGATCACAACTGACTTGGATTTACACCATTATATTCTCACAGTATTCATTCTATTCTAAAGACCCAGGCAGACAGCAGCTCTACAAGGACAAGTCACCTTACAAATGCTTTCATATGTGTATAGAAATGCATAGATTTTCCCTTGCTTAAAGAACTGATGAGTCTTACTTGTTAGGAAAGTGGCTGGGCAGTTGAGCTACCTCCGCAATGGCTTCTGGGTTTGACCTGGCCACAGTGCAGATGTCCAACTTGGCATAGCACTCCTCCTGAACCTCCGAGATCATCCGCTGGAAAGTGGAACAACGGCGCACAGTAAGAAAGACCTTGGAGGTGATGCCATTGGCGATGCACTTCAGGCTCTCCTTCACAAAGGCCTTGCCCTGGGAAATGGACCAAACAATAGAACGGATTAAAAAGAATTCTTATCTTCATGGATATTTAGATGTAGGACATATAGAAGGAGCCAGTCAGCTGTAAGGAAATATATGATGTTTTTTCTAGTTTTATCCCCAATTTAGTCGCCCATCAATGAAATCAGCTAAGCTGCGGTTCATACTACTTTACACAGGAGCATAACACACTCCGAGGAAAGAGTTGTCTTACTTCTTCTGCATACACAAACTCACTGAATAGAATCCCCCCAATCTCACAGCCAATTTTTATCCTTTCCTTCCCAACCAGGTATGGCTAAGACATTTCATGGTTTGAAGATTAAATGTGTGGCAATGTTTTTGGGTGGCACAGTGACTTTGACTGAAGGCAAGACTCAAGCCCCCAAGGGGTTGTAAGGTGACTGCTAACCACAGAGTGTGCATGGAGTTCTCCCTGTGCTTGGTGATTTTTATTTTTGCATACTCTGGTTCCCTCCGACAGTCCAAAGACATGTGATGTGGGTTGATTGATGTTTCCAAATCGCCCATAGTGTATGATTCGGTCTGTGAGTCCATGTATACCCTGAGCTCCCTGGGATAGGCTCCAGGCCCCATGTGATCCCAAACAGGGGTAATGGTATCAGTGATGGATGGATGGATGGATGGATGTAATACTTCTTGTTTCTTGAGATACTAAGCAACAAATCCTGGAACAATTAAAGTTAACATTTTTAATCTCAATAAGATGGGAACATTCTACAAACCTGAGTGTCAAATTTAGCAGCGCTGTAGAGAAAGGACTTGCAGATGTCATGCATTCCATCTGTGTCACACGTCGAGTTCTCCAGACAAGCGAAGGCACCACAACCCACTTGAAGGGCATTATTCAAACAGCGCACCACATCCGCTGGAAAAAACAAAACAAGATACAGAGTCCTTAAGGCATTGATGTATACATTTTTTGTTTAAGGAAATATGTTAAGATATTACACCATATTTATGGATTTATTTTATTGCCAAATTCATAATGCATGGTTTTGAGATGATAGTTTTGCCAGCTCATACTGTAGCTCGCCACCTTGATCCTGAGCTTGTTCGTAAGAAAGTTTGTGACCATGTAGCTTCCCATTGTGTTGTCCATTTTTCTATGTTGTCACCTCCCTAAACATGTCATTAGTTGGATTGGCTAGATGAAATACCCACAAGTCTCTTGAGATTTGTGATGTGCCCAGCAGTGGACTGGCCTCCTATCCAGGATATATCCCTACCTCACACCTAGTGTTCCTGGGATACCCCAAACTGCATAAAGCCGTCACAAAATAAGAATAATGAATGAAACCATGCTTGAACATACATTATTGGTCTAAGAATGTAGAAAAGCAAAAGGATACATTAACATTCTTAAGAGGATTAGTAAGTATGGCCCACATTTTCATTAGTCTCATGAGATGATTAACTAGCATTTGGAGGAAGAAAAAAAAAAAAAAAAAAAACTACCGGTCAACGTGGATTAGTGCAGCTTTGCTACGACTGTGGATGATCTAATGTAAATTTCCATTCCTTGCTAATGCCAAGCCAAATTCCTTCATGCACAGATTTAATATGACAAATAACAGCATGCTTGACTGGCCACTGGACGCCTTAAAATATATAAGGCTGGGGCACAATTTAGCATAATTACTCTACATTTCTAGCATTGGCAGTAGAGTTTATGAGTATTCCAGTAGTTGCTTTCAGTTCTTGGAACTGCATTTGTGACCTACTGTGCTGAAAATACCAATAGCTGGCCTCCTGGGGGCTTTAAGGCAGTCTGGGTGCTGTGTGCCCTGCATTTGCCCCTCATAAGAAGAGAGGGGTTTATGAGTAGAGAGGCGGCGAGGGGATGCGTGCCATACGGTGTTGGGTTCTGCTGACTGTCGCATTTGGCACAAGACCTGCTGCTTCCATTACGCTCACATGTGACAAGACAATAACGCTCAGCTCCACAGGCGAGCTTGCCAAAACCACCTACAACACTCCAGTGCCAGGGACTATAAACACTTCACCATGCAGACTTGCACTGTGTATTGGGTCACTGTGCCACCCCACATTAAAGATGTTTTTCATGGCAGCACAGTATGTGTGTGTGTGAATGTGTTTACTGTGTGAAAGAGAAACTGGTGTTGCATCAGACCCATTGTTTTGGGGCAGAAGAGGAAAAAATAGGTTGTGTGTTGCTGTGTCAATGCAGCTGGCAGAAAGGTAGACTTATGCAATAACCAGAAAGCCCCTAAATATCATAGGATGAATTCGTCTATTGTCTATAGGGTCAGACGTGAGCAAGATCTCGAATGAAGTTACTATAAAGAGCTTATCAGAGTCTTATTCGGTGTGTAATATGAGCTCATTTCCTTGTAGACGTCTGTCAAATCTTTTAAGTCTTAGCGCCATCAATGAAACGTTCAATGAAACAAATGTTTACTGTTCTTCACCACATGGCTGTTCAATTATCTTATCTGACTGACAAAAGGTGTTGATGTATTTTCTTAAACAGCAACCCAGACAATGATGCTTGAGGCAGTACAAATGATAATGTGCTGTATTTATATTCACATGACTTATTCAATAGACAGTCTACATAATCTAATGCTGATAATGAACCTGTTAAATATGTGCGGTTATTTAACAAATAAAAAAAAAATTTCTTTCATTTTTAAAAACTCATTTCATGCAGGATCCTTCGCGTAATTTACCTCTAATATTAAACTAATACAATTTATTTAATGTAACATTAATGAAAGAAGTCATAGGTGTCCTAGTAAGGAGTAACAGTAAGTTTTCCAGCATGGGAACATCTTCAGCTTGTTGTTTAATTATGATGTTCATTTTCGCCCATAAAAATCACCTCCGAATCAAATTTGCACTTGTTTATCCGACAGTGACTCCGGCACCGGTTGGCTGGATTAGAACAGCAGTGTAAATGATTTGACTTGCGGAATCTGCTTCACGACAGCACCATTAGATTCAGCAAAACTCTCTGACCTAATCTAATGAGGCATTAACACCTGTGGTGTGTGACGTTAGCAGCAGGGGAAATATGTCGGCGTTTCCTTTCTTCAAACTGTTCCGGTTATGATGAGTAAACCTGCCATGGGAAATCTGGTTATGAAGTAGCCGGGCCACCAGGGAAAGAAAACTCGCAACGTGACTCACCATGTAGAGGTGTGAAATATCGATTTTTTTTTTCCCTTTTTTTTTTTTTTTTTTTGATCCCCAGATAGAGCTCTTATTGTGTGAACGCGAAACCCAAGCGGTGGGCTTGGATGTATTATGACTAAGGAAACTTGAATAAAAGTGGGCTTACTCTCCCGCAATGTGTACAGAGGGCCCTGACGGCAAGTTCTGACAGGTTTGAGCCACAATGAACCTTTTTGTCTTTGCTCTATTTTCTCGTTTTGTCTCTCTGTCATGTCTTTGGCAAACACTGCAATGACGACAATGTACCCTATCGGGATTTTTTATATGTTTATATATATATTTCTTTTTATACTTGGCACTCACATAGTAAGCTATTCAGATTTCACCTACCAAGGTTCATGACCCTGAATTGAACTCGGTTGCCCTGCAGAATCTTAGGATTATGTCATAGTTTTTTTTTGTTTTTTTTTCATGTGAAGAATGCCCTCATTGCCTACTGTTTTGCACCATACAGTTGAATAGTCTTAAAAATACCTATAGTGCATATAAAAGCACACCAAATAATACACTGGTGTCCAGACTAAAAACAGAAATAAATGGTCTCTTTTTGGGCTCAGAAATATATTTCTGAAAATGATCATGATGATGTTTCTGCAATACGACACCTTGCAGTTGTGGTACCTTGTGGCGTTCGAATGTTTATTGCAAGTACGTTTGCTCTATTTTAGTTCTGAGTGCTTACTGTAGCACCACTGTCTCTTTGTCTATAAAACACTGAGTCAGTACATGTCTCCCCTAGCAACTAAGTACAACAGGAAGTTATGCAAATACCAAGTGAAGCCCTTACAAAGGTTTTCCTGAGCAGAGACACGGCAGAGCTGAATGTCCCACACTGCACACAGATCCACTTTATTCATCTTGGCAAGCTGGCGTCACTGCATGGTAATTACTTTCTATTTAATATGCTTTTTGGACATTAAAGTCAGACTTTTTTTTCATTTTTTTTTTTTTCAGGAAAGTTCAAGTGACCTGCAGTTTATATGAGCTGGCACGCAAAGCCAATGCAGCCAGTAGCATAAAAGGATGAGCCATTATGGCCAAAGCTTTAGCTATTGTCATCCAGCACACTGATTTTCACATCGGCGAAAGAAAGCAGGTTTAACAGTGCAATCTGGCGCCATTTTCTGCCTGCACGACCCACACAGAAGCAGTCTGTCCACAGCATGAGACTACCATTGGGCTAAAGCCTTGGCAGGAATAAATGAATCGACCGCTGAGGTGACAAAGGTTGCCCTACAAAGGTTACCTTATTTCCCAGCAGCAGCACTCAGCTAGGATACATGCACTTGGAGCTCTTATTCTGCCCAGAATAAACACACTGATATCATTAATATCTCTATGACCTCCGTGGACTAATTTGCAAAAAACAAAAATGACTGCACATTTTTAAAATGTGCAATAGAACAACACTTTAATACCACCTTTATTCTCATGATCCAATTAGTCAGGAGATCTTCCTGTACATTCTTAAACATTACCAGATTGATCACTCTGCCAGTTGCAGCATGATTAACATTAGATGTAAGGATGAAATCTAGTGTCTGTCAAGAGCTTTATTATTAGGGATGAGAAATGGGATAAGAATTATTTTTTTGGTGAAATTTGCCAGTTTCCAGTCCGGGTTAGAAAGAAATCAGCGCCAGCCTCAGTTCTTCAATCCATTCTGTGTGCATAGCTATTGGTGGTGCTGTTGCTCTTGGTTCCTCTCTCACACACACACACACACACACACACACACACACACACACACACACACACACACACACACACACACACAC
>JAQQZT010000040.1:26198716-26229723 GCA_030068275.1 Clarias platycephalus
TGTGTGTGTGTGTGTGTGTGTGTGTGTGTGTGTGTGTGTGTGTGTGTGTGTGTGTGTGTGTGTGTGTGTGTGAGAGCCGGGTTCAAAGGCAGGGCACGATGGCCACCGAACGCGAGTAGCAGCTTTGCATTGCTTTGACTTCATGACAGTAGATAAAAACGTATTGTTTTAAGTGCCATATCTGTTAGCTTGTGCAGCATTTTATTGGAAATTGTTGTATACAGCTTCTTCTCACTTGCGCATTCTGTTGTAAATGAAATCCAAGCAGATTATGAGGCTCAGGTGGAAGCATTATTAGCGGAAAACAACAAAAAAAGAAACTTATTAGGTACCAAAAGCAAGTGTCTGATTTATTCAGACATGAATTGCAGCAAGACGTACTCTGTAATTACACTGTTGTCCACTAGAGGGTCTGTCAAGAGTGTGTATTACTAGGCCACAGGTAAGAGACATGGAGCGAGAGAGTACGATTGGCAGACAGTGAAGGCAGAAGATGTGCACGAATAACAGTACTTTAGTATTAATGGAGTCGTGAGAGTTCTCCTGCTCCAAGTTGCATCTTCCGGGAAGGAGAAAATGTTTTTCTTAGGTCCTCCTTTGTTATTGCCTGCCAAGTTGCACAGGAAAACTGGGGCAAAATTTATGTCCGAATTTGTTCAACACCTTTGTTGGCAGGAATGTTGAAAGCAGAAGATGCCAGGAACATTAAATCTCCTGCTCTCTTGACTTTTAAGATGGAGATCTGGAAGGTCTGGGATGTAAATTGAGGCACGAATAGCTTATATCACATCATAAAATAGAGCAGATCCAATCATACGGCTCTGGCCGATTATTGTGCACTGAGGCGTGTGATTGCATTTTGGACCCATGAGCGAGAGAGAGAGAGAGAGAGAGAGAATATAGACAGTTCAACAAATAAAAAAAGATTTTTAGCGTAACACTATTTTCTTCTTTTTATCTATTAAAAACACATACCTGGGCAGGTGCTAGTTTTTTTTTTGCAGTTTGGGGAGCTTTCATGCACTCCAGATATTTTATAGATGGCAAAAAATTGATACATTATTGGTGGACTGGATAAAAAAGTGCATGACAACAAAAGCCTACTTGACTTGAATGAGCAGGTGTGTAGGTGTTCCTAATAAAGTGGCAAGGACTATTTTGCAAGTAATACCTTGCATATAAATGCAATGCATTGTACTGAACATGCTGCATTATAACACTATTAGCCTTTCAAAATGTCCAATTATCGAAGCAGATTGACGCTGATTATTGTATCATAACGTCCTGCTATAACATGAGTAATAACACGATTGTTACCCCAACTGCGCCATTTCGATATTTCCCAGCACCCATAGAAAATAGTCATGTAAAAAGACATATTTTTTTAGAATGACGCATTAAAAAAGACTGTATCATTAGGACAGATTTTGTGTCTCACGCTCTGTGCCCGTGCAGACCGTTACTATTAAATTCTGCGGACCACGCAGGAGCTTTATGGAGCAGATGTTTTATTGTTTTTTTTTGTTTGTTTGGGGTGGGGGGGTGTATTTTTAGCTCTAATTCCAGAGATGGGTGTTGAAAACCAGAGGTGCATTTCAGGCTCAGGGCCGAGTGTTAAAATGTGCGTCACATATGACTCACGCGGTGCACTGAGATGTCTGGAAGGCATCACGCAGCAACTTTGCGCAGCACGACAGCGGCAATAGCCGAGATGGGAGCAGATATGAGATCCTAAATGCATTAAAGCAGACGGCTGAGTCAGTGAGGACGCTTTGAGAGGAATCCAATTTCTTGTCCGCATGAGGAATCTCAAAAACCCAACAATTTGTGGATAATTTGAGTAAGCATGTTACAAACTATAATCAACGCAGGAGCAGCAACCTTTATTTTTGTTGTCGTTAAATGGAAAGGGCCGCAGCTTGGTTTTATTTGGTTCGGTTTTTCCGCACGGTCTGTGTTCATATCAAAGGCTTATCCTTCCCTTTTCTTTTTCGTGTTTGTGTGGCGGTGCGCACGCACACCTGAGCAAACGTCATGACACGACAATCCTACTAACAGTCTCCGCATGTGACCCTGACATCATTTAGCCTTACGTTATTTATACATACGAGCGGCGTTCAAGTCAAAAATGGACTCGCTGACATTTCTTGACTGAAATTTAAAGCATAGTACGATGATGAGACTCTTAGCCGTAGTAAAACATTTAACTGGTGCGAATATTTTTAAAGAAGAATGACAATCCTGGCCGAGGTGGCTCATAGCCCACTGCAGTCGTTCCCGTGAACATTCAGCGAGTGGAACGCCTGATCCTTGAAAATCGACCAATAACGTGTCGCCAACTCGTGGGAGAGACGCATCTGTCCGTGGGAACTGTACACACAATCGTTCACCAACACCACTTGGGCTGGGAGTTATTACCACATCTCCTGTCCAGTCCTGACACCGCTCCAAGCTATTTCCAATACCGTATGTTTGAATCATTAAAGGAGTTCCTGGGAAGCCAGAGTTTCCTGTTCCTGAGTCAATCCAAGCACTAGTGAAATGGTGTGATCAATACATTAGTGTAGCATTGGATTATATTGAGAAATTAAAAGATTTTTCCTTATTCTGCACAAGCTAAAGTCCTGGTTTGACTTGAGCACCTCTCATAAAAAAAAGGAATCTGGGGGCTCTGTTAAGCTATGTGGGGTGCATTTATTTATTATTGCTACCATAGTCTTAGTCTAATTTTCCTCTTAAAGAGAAGCAATATTTCAACATCATGCATTCTTTTGATTAATAACCTTCATCCTATGATGAAATATTTCCATTCTGACGGCCTGACGTGGTCTCTTCCAGGATGACTCCAGTCTCATCAACAATGAAGGCATGATTGCTCAATTGAAATGATGTGTTCTCCATTACCATCATCACCAGGTTATTTATTTATTTATTTATTTATGGACAAATGGTGTATTCATAAAAAGTGCACGCACAGTATACAGAATGTCTAAGCTTTAGATAGACTTTAAAATATATGTTGGATTTTCTCCAGCTTAGTGGCTGAATGATGGTAATGATGGTTTGCTGTACCATCAGGAGTACACTTGAAATGATCAAAACTGTGGCTTTATGCTTGTTATATCTCAATGATATCCATTTGTGTGGATTCAGAGGTTGTGAGCCTGGACCATAGCCATGCATTCCTAAAGCCAGAACATCAGACTCTGTTGCACTGCCACGCACACTGAGCATTTAGCTGTTCAAGTGCAAAACCTGTACAGTCTCCTAAATTATTGCCACCTTTTTTCCAAGCTCAAGCTGTGAGCATGACCTGCCAAGAAACGTTATAATACAATTATGCGCATAGAAAAATAACAGAATGTTCAAAGCAGGCTCTGTTGTCAGGTCTGTACGAACTACATCGCATGCACATGTTACGCTTTCATGGCCTCAGTTTAATCTCTCCTGGCTTTAAGTTGCAACTTTGAATACAACCCTATAGTCACTGATATTAGTGTAAGAATATATATATATATCTTTAATTAAATGCACAATCAATTACGTGACAATATGCACCAGGAAATGATTGTCTAGTTTGTTTAAAGTCTGAGAATTGAACAGTAATGAAATAAAGTGATATCGTGATACATGGAGCAAATGACTAAATACAAACATTTTCTGAAAAAATTCTGGGAAGGATTTTCTGTTTTATACAGGAACGCCAGCCACTTCATTAGGTACACCTGTTCAACTGCCCTATAACTCGATGCAATTCGGCTTGTGGACATGATCAAGATGATCTGCTCAAGTTCAAACTGAGCATCAGAAAGGAGAACATTGGTTATTTAAGTGACTTTAAACGTGGCATTGCTGTTGGTGCCATAAGGACTGGTCTAGGCATTTCTTAAACTGATGATCTACCTGGATCTCCTTACATTACATAGAATGGTTTAAAAAAAAAGAAAATATCTAGTGAGTGGCAGTTCCCTGGGCAAAAATGTCTTGTTGATGCCAGAGATCAGAAGAGAATGGCAAGACCGGTTTGCGCTGGTAGGAAGGCAACAGTATCTCGAATAACATCAGGTTAAATCCATAGGCATACCGAAGTATCCATCAGCAACAATATTCGAATAGGCTGCAGCAGACAAGATATAAGAATGAATGATATTTATACCATATATATGTTTATAGTATTAACAAGCCAAGCCAAGAAAACATTCCCTCCACCATTACATCACCTCCACCAGTCTGGACGGTAGACAATGATTCATCTTGTTGGTGACAAAGTCTGACCCTACCATCTGTATGCTTGAGCAGAAATCCAGATTCATCAGACCAGGATACGTTTTTAACGTCTTCATCTGTCTAGTTTTGAAGCGCCTGTTCCCACTGCAGTCTCAACTTTGTTCATGCCAGACAGATGTGGAACCTTACTCGATCTTCTGCTGTGGGAGCTCAGCTGGGCCTTTGGGGATGCTTTTTTGGTCACCCCAATTGTACAGAGTGTTTGCCTGTTATTGTAGCCTGCAGGTATTTCTCGTAAAGCGTTCAGTGATTATTTTGGTACTTGCATGGTTATACATATGTCATTCAACAGCACAATTGTTCTTATCAAAGTTATAGGCGTTCCTCAGGTACTGCACCGAAAACATTAGGGTCAAGGGACAAGAATGAATGGGCCAAATATGGATTATCTATTGCACGTCATCTGGCAGGTGTAGGGAACCTTCACATCTGTAAATTGCTCAATTGACACTCTTAAACAAAGGGAGAACAGGTTAATGTCTGTGGGTGAATGAATGTGGGAGGCTGTCCAGGATGAAATCACTATCAATTTGCCAGCACCTCTTCTCAACCAGGAACCAGAATCAAACCCAAGAACAGCCTACTGAAAAAGAAACGTGCTGTTTACATGTGCATGTCAAGAACCAGTTGAGGTCTTCTGATAAATTAGAACAAAAGCCATCATTCTTTGATCACTCTGACAGATATAAATTCTTGCACCTGTTTAATGACTAATCTTTTTCCTATTTGGAACTTGGCTGCCTTTATGGAAGATCTAATAGTTTGTTTCGACCGAATACCGTTTGGCGTGTAATTCCGTTCATGTAAAATAAACAGATTCCGAAAGCCAAACACACAAGGTAAAAAAAAAAAAAAAAAAATGGATGCATGAATGAAATGTCTAAGAATAGCAGTAGGAAAAGTCATAGCTTCAATTCCAGCTTCCCAGGCTTTTATTGTGTCTGTGTTGTTCTTTCTCTCCTCCTTGGCTTGGTCAGCATCCATTTAGCCCATGGGCTCTCGTGCTGCCTCTCCATGAGTGTTTCCAGTCATTGCATTTGGATCTTGCTTGCTTTTACCACGACAGTTTGGGCTTATTAGAAACATATTTGATTTAATGCTAAACTGAATTACAAAGCGAAATAGTTGAAGCACACTGAGCTATATTGCGTGAGCCACTGAGCTTCAGATCTACACTGTGTGCCGTTTGAACTATTAACTCCAACTGGGAGCTTTACTCCGCATAGGTGGTCAATAACGGAGAAAAATGAGTCCTGACAGTTTAAAGAAGTCAGTGCATCTCTACAGTATGTAAGGTCGCATAGTGACATGATTGGATATTGGAGTAAATATTGCAAAATGTCCAGTGTGAAAACAAAAAAATGTTGGCAGCTGTATAAGAATTTACTATAAAAACCGACCAGATGGATATGTTTCCACTTCTGTTTCTCTATGCTCTATTTTTAACCTTTTTTCCACAGACCACACAGCTTCTGCCCAACCTGGTTAGGCTAAAACATCAACAACATATGAAGATGAGTTGAAAAAGGCAGTGGTTGTTCTGGTTGAATTAACTCGGTTGCTAGAAGACAAGAAGACTTCTATGTCACATATACATTTTCTGTGCTTAACAAAACTTGTTGGGACTTTAGGGTGAATGGCATCGCATCGAAAGTTAAGAGCCTTGCTCAAGGGTAATCCAGTGGCAGGTTGAAACCCTAAGCGTCAAACCATTAACCCAGTGTGTGAGTGACTTTGACGAGGGCCATTTTGATGGCTAGATGACTGGGTCAGAGCATCTCCAAAAGAACAGGTCTTGTGGAGTGTTTCTGGTTTGCAGTGGTTATTACCTTCAAAAAATGGTCCAAGGACCATTCGACCATTGCATCACTGATGCGCCTTGGGAGCAAAGGCCGGCCTCTCTGGTTCAATCCCACAGAAGAGCTACTGCTGCACAAATTTCTGCATATGGATTGCATAGTTAGGTGGCCTGGTCTGATTTTGGTAATCAGATGTCAATGGCCAGGTTGGTTGTGTTTCATTTAACTGGATAAAAGCTGGCACCAGGATGCACTATAGGAAGAAGTAAAGCCGGTGTAGGCAGTATGATGCTCTGGGCAGTGTTCTGCTGGGAAACCTTGGCTCCTGACTTTCATGTGGACATCACTTTGACCACCTACTTAATCATTGCCACAGACCTGGTGCATTCTGAAAACACAGCGGCCTCTTCGAGCAGGTTAATGTGCCCTGATACACTGCAAAAACTTTTCATGGATGCTTTGAGGAGCATGATATACTGTACATTGTTAAAAATGGATCACAGACATTTTGAGTGAGGTTTCAGAAATGTTGCAGACATGTTTTAGAAGATTGACTACACAGGTGTGTGTATGGTGCCCTGGGATCGCCAGCAGTATCCTTGTTGCCATGTTATCTCTAGAACCAGTAATACGGATCAACCTTCTCCAATGGAAATATGTTCGACGTTTCTGAGTCTTTAAAGTAAGGACAGTTCCTGGTAAGATTCCTGTGGTAATAGAACAGCTATTATTGGCTTGACTTTATTTGACACAACATATTTTAGCTGAATCACTGGTGGTCTTGGACCTGTCATAGTGCAATTAAAATAAGAAAAACAGTGCAGCATTTCGATCGTTTCTTGATTAGATATCGCTGTTTAATTAGCAAATTTTAAGGTTTAGTCATGCGTATTGTCAAATCTCTATAAATAACCACAGTTGTTCTAAGCATAAGAAAACCACCTGACCTATCATGTATAGTAAGTGTGTCAAGAAGCTCTACCTGAGGCCTGTCCTGACTCTTTTTAGCCCTCACTTGCCTTGGCCAGCTGGTTTTAGTTCCCGGTCCATCTGGTTCCATCTCCAGTGCAAGAATTTCAGGAATACGTCCTGGATCCGTGCCCACATCCGTTCACAAGTGTCTTCAATTAAAAGGCTCTGAGAAGCTGGTGTTGTGTGTATGTATGTGTGTATACGCGTGGCCATGCGTGGGAGTACGGACGTCTGAGTCATTGATTCACACCACAATATGCTTTTAATTAGGTTGCTTTAAATGGCCATGAAGGACATGGAGGCCAGTGTGGAGGCAGAGGGATGAGCAGGAGTTAGTGGTAAAATGCTACTTGAAAGCACTTAGGCTCCATAAATATCAAAAACAATGACCCTTGTTTTGTGCGTGTGTGTGTGTGTGTGTGTGTGTGTGTGTGTACTGTATCTTACAAACATTACCAGTCGCACTCACTTAATCTCATTCTAACATCCATTTATTGACATAATTATTCAGAACGTAAATGTTAAATGAAAATAAAATCATTTTAGGATCATCTTTCAGATACCCCTGTCCTGGTGGGTACATGAGGAATTGGTTGGGGTTAGGGTCAGACAAGGATCATTGTGCTGGAGTGATTCTGCTGAATGATGCGGCAACCTTTCGTGATGGAAACAACGCATCACGCAGTTGCAAAATCTTTTTGGGACGGAAATATATTTATATTCTGTGTGTCTGAGTGGGTCTGTAGTCAGGATGCACTAGTTCATGCATTTACGATTGAAGCAGTCACATTGTCTCAAAATCACAGCTTCATTCATTGGTTCATTCTCCAAACATGACTTAGAATGAGTAAGAGTTACTGATCTGGGTTTTAAATCACTAATCTTTTTTGTTTAAAGGTACAATGTTTGTTTTTTTTCTTACTAGTCCAATTTTAACACATCATGAAAATGTAAAAACAATGGCTGCTTGTCTGTATTTTCATTGTTTTCCTGTTGGTCTTTTAATAGACACTCGTCGATGCTCCTTCAATCCACCTCATCTCAGACAGTTCGGAAAGGAAAACATGGCTGAATCCGGTAAGTGCCCAAGTGCAGCCAGATACTTTTACACAACTTTTCCAAAAAGCATAACGACTAGAACTGTAGTAAAACTAGAACAAATATTGGTAGTGCTTTCCCAATGTGGAGGGAAATAATACTCGAGAAGGGGATAAGATTAAACATGGGCTTGCATTTAAACAAAACACAATCCTTAAAAGCATTGGGCTGTTTGAATAGCCTGCTTAATGGATGTACAACTCGTGGGAGCTCGTTGTGAAGAAAAACAGGATGGCGAAGAATGGTTCCCATACCAGTCTCAAAGCCGCAAATAAAAGAAGGATGGGTCGAATTTAACTAGAAATATAAGTTAACATGCGGTGGCTTAGTGGTTAGCATGGTCACATGGTCCGGGTTTGATTCCTGGTTTAGTGTCTGTGTGCATGGAGTTTGCATGTTCTCCCCGTGTTCTTGGTGGGTTTCCTCCGGGTACTCCGGTTTCCTCCCACAGTCAAAAGACATGTAGATTAGACTAATTTAGTCTAATTAGACTTCAGCATAGGGGACAAGGGAGGTTCTTGCCAATCCTGGTTATGCTATGTTAAGGGATGACATGATGCAATCAGACTAGCTTGTTTGGTGTACACGACTGAAAATCATACTGAGGCAGGTTCAAGGATTAAGAAAAAAAAATATTTCTGTAATATGAAACTTCATTTTCAAGAGCTCCAATTTAGATTTCGCCATCACAAATTGCAAAAAATAAAAATAAATAAAAAAGTATTTGGTAGACTTTGGTTTTATTTACGTCTATTCATTCATTTTGTTAAGTAACCACTTAATCTGGATCTTATCCCAGGAAAGTGCACAAAGTGAAAATAAACCTTGAATGAGATGGATGTCACTGCATTTAAAAAACAAATATAGAGCGGTGGATAATCAAGCCATATCACATTAAAGGTTGTGCCTACCACCGCATCTGATATCCAGCACAACAGCACAACCTCGAGGGTTATCTTTCTTTATACCACAGTTCACAAACAACAGATAATAAATGGTAATTATGAGTGGTGGAGCTGTCAACTAACAATTACTGACCAACAGTTGTTGGTGTAATTAACAGGGGTAAGAGTAGTTAAAAATTTTTTTTACCAGAGCTAGTTAAAATGTAAGGAGAATAAACCAAGGAGGCAAAGGATAGTCCTGTACTGTATATCTCATAGATTCTCATTAGACTTGAGAATATCAGCCCCGTTGACATCTGGGTTCCGGCATTAAATCCCAAATAACTCTAAATGATAAGCTAATGTGCTAATGTTAATCTCTTGTTCAACACACCAGGTATGCCGTTGATTAAAGGTTGCAAAGTGATTAGGGTGTCAGACATGTACAGTATTAGAAGCTAGTTAGCTTTTTAGCATGTCTTACCTGTCAGTTAAGTGTCAGTTCGGAACGTCTTAGAAGCAGTTATTAGGTAGACAAAGTGTAGTTTGAGATGACCTAACGTTATCAGATGTGCTTTCTCGCCAAAAGTGCTTCTATGACTGGTTTTGAATGGTTACTGACTGGTTACAGACATACTTTTACCCATGTTGGAACTGGGTGGCAGTATGTATAAGAAAAAACATCTAAACTTGGTTTTCTCTAGTCATTATTTTATACTACTAGCTACACACAGCTAGTTAATTATCAAATTTCACGCTAGCTACTTGGCAAGGGCAAATGTAGCCCTACCACGGTGAGAACACCCAATTACAGTATGTCTAATCTTAGAAGCTAAGCGTGGTTGGGTCTGGTGAGTACTTGGATTGGGTACCACCTGCGAATGCCACGTACTGCAAGATGTTTTACCCAGATGATTACAAGTTCTCTTTTTAGTCTGGTTCCTCTCAAGGTTTCTCCATCATATCATCTCAGAGAGGTTTTTCTTGTAAACTGTCACCTCTGGGGTGCTTATTAGGATCTAAAACTACAACTAGATTTCTGCAAAGCTGCTTTAAAACATTACCTACTGGTACAACCGCTATACAGATAAAATTGGACTGCGTTTGCAGTCTATTTACGTAAATATCTAAGTAGAAAACCACTTTAGTTTCTATAGAACTACTAAAGAGCTACAGCTACTTTGTTCGTACTGACAGGAGCAGGTGGTTTCTGATAAAAGTAATAATAATAATAATAATTAATCACTACCCTCTGTCCTGTTCCAGCAGCTATGCGTGCAATGTAGGCAGTATTCTCTTCCTGGTCATGATGGGAATTTAATCAGGTTTGGCCTGTCCTCCTACATTATTCCTATAACCTCCCTCAACAATATTCCAATAAGACACACGCTCTTGGATCGGTCATGTTCACACCGAGACTGACGTTAGTGCTAAATTTCACATTTGACGCTTACAGCAATGGCTGTGAAAGACTTGCGTCACACACCGCTCACTCAGCGAGGTGAGGTGTCGTGTCATTCATACTGATTTATGAATGAGGCCAGCAGTAATATCTGTTCTAATGGATGTTCGAGACAGGAACTTGACAACATCTTTGCTCTCGCAAAATAAATGTATTATAGAACTTTTAACTTGAGATTGCACAAGGTTTCTCCCTTCCATGCTCTGTGAACACAATTCAGGTTCTGAATTGCTTCTGAATGAACAGAAAATCCAAAGAGTATCCAAAAAGCATCCAAAGCATGTATTTCAGTAAATACTACTAATTATTAGCTTATTTGTTTCATGTGATGAATGTACAAAACTAGACATGGTATTAATCCAAGAAAATGTGCAGCTATTGGAAAATTGTGATTTTAATAGGAGCCAAGATGGTTTAACCAAATCGTCCGAGTGGGTATACAGACTCTTCTTCAGGACATGTGTAGAATATCTTTAAATCTCAAGTCTAGTTAAGGGTCTAGTTAACCAAGAAACATGAGGCTTAGAAATATTTTTCATAGCCTAAGATCCTGCAGTAGTATCTGAGAAGAGCACTTATAAGTATGACTAATTATTTATTTTAGTGTTTGCCTTCCACCACTCCCTACGTACTGTACCAACACTAATGTATGCCCAAATTCATAAGAATCCACACGACCCAAAAGTTATAAACTGTTCAAATTAGGGCAAGGGTGGAGGAGTTCAAAATAGTTCATTTATATAAAATCCATCAAAACCCCTTTTGAATTTGGTTTGAGGTGTGGCTGCTTTGGTTTTTTGGTGATTGGGGAGTGTCTCTGGGGTTCTGTTCTCATTGTGAGTTGTGTGTGTTGACAGCTCTGTGGAATATCATTTGCTTTGTAGAAAACTGTCATGCCTGCAGTCACTCCACCCTGTCTACTAGTCTAGCCATGGTTGTAATATCACTTCTTTTTAATCGTCAGCACTAGCTACACCCTTTGTTCAGTCAATTGTGGCGTCCTGATTTATTTTCTGTCTGATTATTTGGATTTGAATCCTGTTTACTTTGTGTGTGGTTGACTTTTGATATGTATATCTGATCTGCTCTTTTCACTACCGCATCCAATGATGATCATAAGCTGTATCATCAAATACTAAAATATTTTGTATATCTGCTTTTCATTGTTGTTGTTTCTGTAAATGTACTTTTAGTTTCTATTAATTAGATAATAATACATTTTAGAGATGGGCAAATTGCATCCAGGAACAAACCCGATTACATAATAATTTTTAATTCACACATGTTGCTATCACAGTTGACATTAAAAAAAAAAAAAAAAAAAACTTTATTCTTCAACAACCTTAGGAACTCAAAAATTCTTAAGTAATTATGGTTTGTTAACATATATAAGTATTTTTGTCTATCTATACTTACCTTAATATTGGAATTTATACAGTAGTGTGAAAAAGTCTTGAGCCACCCCTGATTTCTTCATATTACATAAAATTTAAATATACAATTTAAAGACAATTAGTTGTTTATGTGCCTGGTGATACGAACTTGGCAGGTGACCATATTGGGGAGAAAAATGAGGGTAAATAGATTTTCCAAAATAGTGTGAAGTATTTCACGGCAGCTGGAATGGTTGCATCTCCTGTACTTTTGCTTTTCAGAATAGCTCACTGGGTATCGGGTTGGTGCCATTTTTCCCAGGAATTCAAATGCTTGCTTATTTTTCATAGCCTGTGTTTAACTTAGTTAATTAGGCATAATAAGCAGTTAGGCAATCATTAACATGGAAGACTTGCTAAGGAATGTCTGATTTATCTACTGTACCAATACACATTTCATGCTGACTACTGAGAATAAATTCTCTAAAACTAACTTGACAGTTAAAATATTTGAATATTGTTGAAAGGTTTTTTTAAATAATTGAATTCAAAACGTGAAAAAAATTTCAAGCCCATATTTTTGTTTTTGTATCGTAAAATATATTTCTATTTCCTAAGATAAACCAAAAGAGGATTTACAGTACAGACATGTATAACTTCTGAAAAGTATATTAATTTACGCTTTCAATACTTTGAGGTTAGATTGTAGCCCCATTTCCTTCAGGTGCCTATGCGTGGTGGCTCTTGATGCACTGACTCCAGCCTCACTTCATTCCTTCTGAAGCTCTCCCAAGTTTTTAAATCACTTTTGATTAACAATCTTTTTAAGTCTGCAATCATCACTGTTGCTTATGCATCTTTTCCTACCACACTATCAACTTTCCATGAATACGTTTTCAATACAGCACCTTCTGTGGCTTATCGTCCTTGTGGAGGGTATTGATGATTGTCTTCTTGACAACTGTTAAGTCAGTAGTCTTCCACATGGGTGTACTGAACTTGACCAAGAGATACATGATATTTATACTGTATGAATAATAATGACCTCAAACTCAAAATGAAATATTTTGTTTAGGATATATTGGATTTTGAAAAACGTCTAATTAAAATAGAAAATGCTTTAAATATTTGTTTGACATATAGTAAATATAAACATATTTATAAACATAAATATAAACATCTAGAATATATGAGTTTAACTTTTTGCATTAAGTAAAACAACTTTTCCACAAAATTCTATTTCTTCGAGACTGACCGTATGTATTATATTTATTAGAAATGTAAGCATTATTTTTAACCCTTAAGTGTTTTCTTAGTTTTTTATTGTTGTTTTTATTGTTGTGAGTTTAAATGTGAGATATATGTATGGGAATTTAGAAATATTTCGAATATATTTGTTGTATAATTTATAAATGCTATATCTTTATATGTTTATATGTTATATTGGTTTCATAACTTGTGCCCTTTTTCAGCTCTCTGGGACCAAGCCTGTACTATGATCATATATGTTGTCAGTGTTGTTGAGTGTAAAAAAAAAATCTGACCCAAACAGACAAAGAGGCTTAACGCAGACAGACATTAGTCTGTGTCTTGTTCCATTCAACAAACTGTCAGCATTCGCAAACACCTTTCCACATTCTGCGACAGCTAGCAGACCAAACATGAACCGCTTGCAATGTTCTGAATTTACACAGTCCAGCATCTCCCATCTTCAGCCCAGGTGCTCTGCACTTCTGGAACAAGCGTGCACAGATGGAGTTTTGCCTAGGCATGGAAAAAAAATGGAGCGCCTAAACACTGTAATGAAAGCATGATGGGACAGAGCAGAGCCGTGAGTGAGAAAGCCTCCGGGATAGGAAGATGTGCTGCAGTGTGCGTGCTGGAGGCTGGACCAGAGCCCACGTTGCTCCATGAACACGAGCTCAGCTGGGCCAACAGAACACGTACCTCTCTCGTTCCTCCTCCTTCTCCTCCTCCTCTATATGAGCCACAGCTTGGGGAAGCAGGCAGATTTTGTAACCGGGACAAGCCAAGAACCATGGAGGAGCATAAATCTCCAGAAAAAGGACATCTCACGAAGATGTGGCATGCCAAGGGGAAATAAAGGCTAAAGGAGATGATGCATGAGGACCGCTTTAACACTCCAGGTGTTGCTATTTAAAAGATTAAGTTCTGATGTCAAACCTTTGTGCTCACATGCACGTCTCTGTGTATTCAAGTTGTGCGTCATAACGTGCAATTCAAACTCATTTCCTTTTTTTGGAGAGTTTCCGCTATAATTGCTTACGCACAATGCCGAACGTCTGACAGTACTACACTACTCAGAGGTTCTGAATGTTTAAATGTAACACTTCAGGCTGACCCACGATATCAGGTATCATTACTCAATATCCTTATCAGCTGTACACAATGCAATAACGTAAGCAACTGGTTTATAGAGACATAAAATACATAAAACACTTGAGAGAAAACATTTTGAAAACAAAACTGAGTCATGAAAAAGGGCTTTATATTACAGATTTTTTTTTATGGCTGCTTTAGCATGATTTACAGACAGGTTTCAGTTCGTCAGGACACAAACCATGCACACAAACAGCCCAGATACGTAAGTACCAAAATGAAACATTACATTCAAAACTACATAATAGTACATAAAACCCAAATTTTGCTCACACTGTTCATCTGGTGTGATTCTGTTTAAAACAAAAGAAATTTTTACTTTTTAATGATATAGTGCAGATTTACTATAGTGCAGTAAATTATAGGAAAATATTGACCAAATGCGGGCGGGAGGGTGGCATAGCACTTTTGCCTTGCACCTCCAAGGTCGAGGGTTCAATTCCTGTGTGCATGGAGTTTGCGTGTTTTTTCTGTGCTCTCCGGGTACTCTGGTTTCCTCCCACAATTCAACGACATTAGGCTTACTGGTGTTCCCAAATTGCCCATAGTGTATGTGTCTGATATAGTGCAGATTTGATGTTTAAAGTAAATTATAGGGATATATTGACCAAATACAGCGGCTTGCGATGGATTGGCACCCTGTTAAGGGTGTATTCGGTGTCTAAGGCTCATGTCCCCTGTGACACTGTATACAGGATAAAGCAGTATAGAAAAGTGAGTGAGTGAGTGATTTTGACCAAATTTGTGGGTTTCAAATCTAAACCGAACGTGCTAAACTGTTTTATGATATACTCATTGAGAACAAAATAATCTTAAATGATAAAAGCACACTTTCTTTCCAAACTTACCTAAATCCAGTTTGGTTGGTGGTGATGAGGAGGGAATAAAAGGTGAGAAGCTGGAGGTAAAGGTTCACGATATTCACATCCTGGGCTACATGCTGTCTCGTCAGACATTGAGGAATAAATCTTCTTGAATGGTGCATCCATCCATCCATCCATCCATCCATCCATCCATCCATCCAGAGGCCCTGCATCTATTACATGATCACATGATTGAATGAGGGATATTCTGACATTTGGCTGTTAACCGCCATGCCAGCAAAGAAAAGAAATCTTCAGCGGGGTTACGGAGGAGAGCGTATAGTGGGAGATATTATGTTGAAAACATTGCAGGCTGATGAAACCATCTTTGCACCAGAGCAGATCAGTGGAAAGATCCATTATTCCAAATGACAGTGAATCTCATCTGCTCTGCATCTATTTAGACTTCTGGTGTAATGTTGTTGGACTTAAGTTCCCACGCCAGTGGAGGACTCTGTTCCGCATAACAGCAGTGCACGTTGTGATCTTACCATCATGTGGGCCCCAAAATACCTCGGTGGCCAGTGATGTTTATGATCGTCACGTTGTTCCTCTGAGAATATTGCGCCCTGACGTCATTCAACCCACAGATGGCATGTATGGAGGAGAGGCAGGATGCAAGTGCAGACAGTTGTTTGTGGAAGTGGAGCTTATACATTTCAAAAAGACATGAACAGAAACTTGAAAACTGAGACTAGGAATTTTAGGCTAAGGCTAATGCTAGCACTAACAACAACTAAGGCAAAGACATGGGTAACATTAACAATGAATATAACAGTAAGAACAACAGTGAAGCAAATCTAGCCTAAACAGATGCAAAACATAAGAGAAAACTGACTTTAAATAGACAAGCTAACCAAACTTAATGAAGTTCAGGTAAATACAGTACAGTTGTAATAACTGATGTCTGGGAAAGTTACAACCTACAAGATCTGAAACACGAATATGTCAAAAACGGAAACCAAGGACAAATACGGGACATCAATCCTGTGCAGATCAAACAAATGAGATGTAGCACGTCACAGGACCGTGTACAAGCAGTTTGGAATGCAGTGGATGGGTATCAAGAATTATAGATGTAGTGCAGACACTATAGTAGCCTACATTCTACTGATATGTCCTAACTGATGATGTTTGTATGTATGTCATAAGATTTGGAAGATTCCCTTATCCAGAGAGACTTACCAAAGTGATTTCACATCTCCATTAATAAATGCATCCTGACACTGATTCACTAAGAACTTTGCCAGACTAAGAACACTGGTTTCATATCGCTCAAATCTTGATTCTTCACATCCTCCTCCAGGTCTACCTCTTCCTCTTCCTATTTCATTCCCTATCTCTTATCCTATGCATCCGCCTCCTCTCATCCTCAATCTCCGTCATCATCGTCCTCTTCCTCCTACTCTAACGTTGCCATGCATTTTTTTATTGAAAACAGGCAAACTCACCTGCTGCTTAAGTCTGATTCACGAGTTTACAATTAAGCAGCCATGTTTGTGCACACCTGATGTCTGTATTTGATCACTTCTTATATTAGGTTATTAGGAAGTTGTGGTCAGAGCACAGGGTCAGACATGACAAAGCACCCCCGGAGCCGACACGGGTAAGGACCGTTGCTCAAGGGCCCAATAGGAGCAATGTGGTGGAGCTGGGGCTTGAACAGCGCACGTTCTGATGAGCAATGCAAAACCTTTACTCTCTGAGCCACCACTGCCCCTTATATATGTGGTATTTGGAAACGCAATGAAAAGAAATAATCTCAAAATATGAGATCTATGTCTAATTTTGACAGTGTAGTTAGCATTTTACTTAACATAACAATCTGGATATTAATTGGATTCATTTCCACTTCTTTTACAGCATGAATAAGACCATTATTCCAATGATGTTCCACCAAGTCTGATGCTTGTAGTTTGCTTCTGATATAATAGATTATTATTATTGACATCACTATCAGGTCTAGATAGTCTTTAAACCCGAAAAGAAAAATCTATATTAAATGTATGAAAGCAAGACACATTTTTAATGACCATTCATTAAAATAAACATTAAATAGGACTACGTAGTATATTTCTGATATATTTCTGTAAGAACAGTCCTATTAGTAATATTCATGTTATTTTCCACATGTATTTCCAGGTAAAAACAAAGCTTTTATTGCATAACCTCGTGGGCACATTAAACTGCTTCTGAATAGAATTTGAGTTAGTAGTTTCTGTATGTCCAAGGTCTGATGATGATGTCCTCAGTTTCAGTATTCAATCTTCACTGTGCATGCGTAGCACAACTCTGAGAATGTGTCCTGGCCTGCCTGCCATATTAAATCCCCTGAGATCTTATGAGCAGAAATGTGTGATTTTTGCATGATCCTATGTTTTATATATATATATATATATATATATATATCTATATATATATATAATATTGATTATTAAAGTTGATAATTAAATGGTTACACAGCTATAAATTGCATAGTGGAAAGTAAAGACCACAGTGTTGAGACCAAAAATCGTAAACCTTAATAAAATATAAAACTTTCAATTATACATAGAGATAGCAAACGTTACCCAGCAGTTATGCAAAAGATTTTCATGATGAAGGTTAATAAAATACAAAATTCAAACATAGAGAATTATCACATTTGACTTTTTTTGGATAGAAACGTGCAGTATCTTTTGAATGCAACATGCATTTGCAACCCAAAATGGAAACTTCTGAATTGATGTGATGGTATTTTAGAAATGAGCATTTGCACAGCATTTATATGAGTTTGCTGTAAACTCGATTAAAGCAGTCCAGGTTATACAGAAGACAGCACTCATTATAGTGAAATAAGTAACTTCATATTTGTTTTTACTAATCTGACTAGATAACATACGAAAAATTAATTTTAAATACATTTTATTTTGGTTGTCATACACCACTTCTCATCCGCAATAAACATTTCCATTTTCAGTTAAATACAATATGTTCCTGGATTTGATTTCATGTTTTTTGGTTTTGCTGTGAGCTTTCTCCATTCCCTGTTTATTATCTGTTTTTTGGTTTTGTGATTTTGTGTATTTGAATTTAGTCTTTTTTGTTTCCTGTTAGTTATTGTATGTTTTGATTTGATTTTGCTTTCCTGTCATGTTCCTGACTGAAGGATAATTGCAATTTTGTTGCATTTTTAAAATTTGCTATCATCTTTTGTTCTGTTGTTACAGTATGCTCATCAATTTTACTGTTATGATTAGATTTTGCTCAATTTCTGCGTTTTTTTAATCAATGTTTTATTGTTTATTTGTTATGATTTTGAATTTGCGGTTGTATGTTTAAATTTTTCTGTTAATTTTCCACATTTCCTGTCATGTTCTGCTGTTCAGCTTTTTTTTTGTTATTGAGTAGTTTTATAGTACGTTTTTCCATGAGTTTACATTTGTTTTGCTTTGTTTTTCATTTTGCTGTGGAGCTCCTGAATTTTCCTGTCTTGCTTTTAAATTGTCTGTTGTGTTTTTGAATTTGCAAGGTTTTTTTTTTTGGTTTTTTTTAACCTTTTTTTCTTTATTTTATTTTGCTTTTTAGAGTTTGTTTCTGTGTTTCTGAAATTCCTGTCATGTGTTTGACTTTACTGTTGTTTTTATTGTTATATAATGTTTTTGTTGTTATGTTTTTTGTAATTTGTAATTTTCGGATTTGCTGCTGATTAAATAGCACACAATAGCACTCTTATTAAAGTATATCTTATAATTCCACAAATCCTAAGTGAATCAATGACTTCAAACTAAGTTCAAACTCATCCTTCTGGTAATCCTGTAGCAATACATGAAGGTTTGAGATAATATATTTATTCATGTTCAATTTATAAGCTCAAGCCAAGATGATAAATTGCTTGGATGCCTCCAGGAAATGCCTTTTGGCATTATAGGTTTAACAGGCTGAGCTGCATGGTGTGCTTTTAATATATTCATTTCTATAAATGTTTTATCTGGTATTAAAGTGTAACACACTTGTGCATACTCTTCATTTCAGAGTAGCTTAAAGTGGTAAACTATAAGGCAATGCACCATAGCATTGGCAGGTTATAAAAATGGCCACCATTCATTTTATAGCACCAGCATTGAACATTCTTTTAATAAGGCATAGCAAATCTCCATCTCCTGTAATTCTGTAATGTCAGCAGCATTCAAAGAGTCTTTTCACACAGTGTCCTTGATGCTCAGGTGTATAATGCCTCGTTCCTCTTACAGAAGAAAATCCTTCAAAGATTCTAAGAACTGCTATTTAGTCGCTGCGGCAAAATGTGTACTATTGTCGTTTTTCAGGGCTAGAAATACTGTGCACTATGGTACATGGTACATGATTGTGGATGAAAATGACCTTTAATGTGTTGTATTTCTTTACCTACTCTGTTACTCATGTTTCAGTTATCACAGTTTTCATGGTGTCCAACCTAAAGACAACGTTGTACTAATAGCAATGCTGCGATTGATTTACAGTATATATTTGGGAACATGTGGTTTCTTTTTAATGCCACTAATGCATTAAACCAACATCCTAGAGCTCAAGAGTTTATTCCAAATCATACATATTGTATCTGCATATCATTTCGTTGTAGTTCCTAGAGTTTCAGTAAGGTGTCCTATAGTATTAAATCTTCACCTTTTCATTAGACTAGATTTAGAAGTTCACATGAAACCATAAACTGTCCAATTTGCTTGTTTCCTGAGGCATTCTTGTTATTCTACTCGCTTCCCGAGCTCATATTGTGCTGATATATCTCTCTTCAGTTCCCTGATTTAGACTTTTCTTAAGGAATGTTGTTGCATATGAAAATATTTCTAGTATTTTAGAGGGTTCAGAGTTCTTACAGATGAATAACAATCCAAATATTTTGCATTGCGGAATGATTGGGCTGTAGTTTATTCTAAGCAATTATAATAAACCTTTTACTTGTATTACAGGAAATAAAGTTAAACATTAATGGTTACAAAACATAAATATCACAGCATGAAAGAAATTGCATGCATGCCGGGTATGTATTTATCAAATAAATTAATGTCAAAAGTAATTAGCATTTGTATCACATTTGACATGGCAGTTTTCTACAGTATTATATCATTAAAAGCATGCTGACTAAATGATCTGAAAAATATAAATATGTGGAGAGGCACAACAATGCAAAAGCTTTCTAATGGGAAATCAGGCATGCTTTTAAACCTCATTTCCTAATGTATTTTGTAAAGTAGCACTGACAAACAAAAGGCTGTGTAGGTCCCTTTATAACTCCATGATGTTCCTGATTTTCTTTAAAGTCTAGCGACACACAAACTTAAGTTGATTTTCATAACCGGTTGTTCAAACCCTTTGATTATGCATGTTTTCCTTTATGTATTCCATATCTTTGAGGTTGTCTTCAGTTTTTCTTCAGTAAAGGAATCAGATATGGGCTTTAAAGTAATACATACATGGCCACCTTTAAACATTGTGTGACCTTTAAATGTGGAAGAAATAAAAAATAGAAAATGTGAGCTGAAAAAGGAAAATGCTTTTAATCTTTTGCTTTTAAATGTAATATGATGTGCATGTAAAATCTATTAAAACCATCAAGAATGAAAAAGAAAAATACTATTATGATAAATATATGACTGTGAAAACACGAGGTGCATTGAAGTCAAACAGGGACTTTTGATTGTATAGAATAAACACAGTTATGGGAATAAAAACTACCTTTATTTTTCTGTATACAGTAATACCCTCCTACTAGTCAAAGATGCTCACGGGAACGACTGCAGTGGACCAGTGGGAACGCAATTCATGGACCTATGGCCTTCTTTAAAATGTTCAAATGTTTTACTGTCTCATCACCGTACTATGCTTGAAGTCTTCTGTAAATATCAATCAGTTTTACTTCTTCATTAATGAGAAATTTCATCACAAGTCCCTGTTTGACTTGAACGGCCCCCATAGAAAGGATATACTGTATAAAATGTCCTTATTATTAAGTGTCTTATAAAATAGCACTTGATCAAGCACATCCTTTTTTTATTTCATGTTTTTTGTAATAAATGTTATGAACACTCAAGAGACTAAATGTAGGTCATAAAAAATATTATTAGATAAATATAATCTATTTTATTGTGCTGTTAAATGAACAAAATAATGCCATTGATTCAGTTTATGCAGTGTATTCTCCTCCAAATAAAACGTCCCCACAGTTTACAGGATAATCTGACTGAGCACCCATCTGCTACTGTTCGTCAGGAGTCAGAGACGGTGAAAACTGCAGGCTAAGAGAAGATGGATTAACTGGGTGGGAACCAAAGAAATAAACCAAACATCCAGAACAGAATCATAACCATAAATATTATTTCTATATTAGCACACTCTCCCACTGAGATGCCGTCTCCTCCCATGCCCTCTATGCAAAAACAACTAATTATGACTAATTACGACTAATTACAACTCTCAACGTAAATATGTGAGTATGTGCCTCAGGCGGGTTTAGAGTTAGATTTAAGAACTAGGTTGGATAATTGCTGCTGATTTTATCATTGTAAAACTACACAACATAACTGAATTTATAAGACCATGTATTTACTATGCTAAGTGTCATTGCTTAAACAAAACCGTGGGCAACTGTGGTTGATGATTTCCCCTTTCATGACGCACTATAAAGTACATTTTCAATAGGGAGCTGGATCCAGTCTGCTTGCAGACACACAGAAGAAGCCGCCTAATTCTGCATAATTTTAACGTGTGCAGAATGAAGTCTGGCCCTGTCTTGCTGAAATGACCATGGAAAAGATGTCTCCTCGATACGATTCTTTAAAGTCCCTATACAAACCACAGCACATGTCACCCATGCCGTGGGCTCTGATGCATCCCCATACCATGACATCGATTATTTATAACGGTCTAGCTGGTCCATTTTAACTTTGGCCCAAGGAACTCGATGTCCTTTTCCCTCAGCTAACTCATCTTACAGCTCTACACGTTTCCACTGTCTTTCAGTCCATCTGACATGAGCTCAGCCCCCCCCAAAAAAACCTGCCAGCATTTTTGCATAGAGTTGACATACTGTATAGGATACTTCTTGCATAATAGAGTTTCAGGTTGCATTTCTAAATGCATCAGCAGAGTAAAGTGACAACAGTTTTCTGAAGTACTCCCGAGCTCATGAGACTATATTTATCACAGTAGCATAACAGTTTCTCATGAAATGTCATCTGACGGCTAAAAAGGTCACAATATCAAACAGTGGTTTGCGGCCTTGCCCCACACACACTGAGATGTCTCTGGATTCCCTGAATCTTTTCACAGTATTTTGTGCTGTAGACACACGACTTGACACAAGACTTTAGCTGCTCAACAGTCTGTGGTTGTGTGGTTGATGTTGTCTGATTTTCCTCTTCATGACGCACCATATATTTTCAATACGCGATGGATCCAGTCTGTTTGCAGACACACAGGAGAAGCCGCCCATGCCGTTACATGTGCAGAATGAAGTCTGGCTCCAATTCTTTGCAATGAGAAATGTTGCTTTTGAACTGACGATTCTCACATGAGGTTTGGCACAAAGGGGTGAGCCACGACTTTTTTGCTTGCAAAGACTGAACCTTGGGTGGATGATCCTTTTATATCTAATCCATCCATCTAGGATGTACCTATGTAGTCCATCTAGGGACCGTGGAGGCCAATGGTTTTTATCCAAGTCCCATTCATTTTGGAATGTACAGTAACAGATTTACAATTTTCTTATCAACTTTGTTCTTTTGCTGTAGAGACACTACCTCACTTGAAGCACATAACTAATTAAACAACAATATTTAAGAATCAAAATCAGAATCAGGTAAGAAACTATGAAAGCCAATTCATAATGGTACACCTGTACGTATTTAATGAAGAAACAAACTAAGTATTCCAAGTCCTGACTTTTTTTTTTCCTCTGATGTAACCCACTGTACCATACACATGTTAATGTGTCAGTTGCTAAGAGATATGTACGTATTAATGGATGCCCTGCTGACAACAACGCTCTTTACACGTTTCAATTATAGAAAAGCAAGTCCAGCTCCGGACCTGTGGACCACAGAGAGTGAATAGAGGAGTTATAGCGGGTTGCTGCACATTTTCCATCAATCCATCAGAGCTTCAGCTATATCTGGTGAAACGCAAACGCATACAAGCAGGTCTGTTCTGCTGTGCAAATGCTTTGTTTAGCCCGGATATTAGACAAGGAGATAAGAGGGTAACATATGAGTGATTCAGATGAACTCAAACGATGCTGAAAGAGTGCTTTCCCAGTTCATTTCTCGTTTTAAAGAGACACGGATTAGTTACAACGAAACGATAGTGGGATGTTTTCCAAAGTAAACCAATTTCTCTGCCAAACTTTTTTTTTAAAGGGATATACAAAGTGCTGCTACAGTTCCTTATAACTAGGGAACTATGCACATACTGTATAAAGAAATAATTAGCAATGATTCGGGGGGGGGGGGGGGGGGTGGGGGGGCAATAGTTCAGACAATGCCAGGTTCTGATCCAAGCAAACCAATTTTCTCAGGCACTTTTTTGTTGTTGTTTTTTTGGATAGGACTTTTAACAGTGGAATTTTCCAATCGTCATTAGATCCCGATCAACCCATTAGACTGGGAAGATCTAAGCTTCATTTCGTTTGAATAATTCTCATCATTTCATTATTATCCAATGGAGTGGATTGTCAATAAGTGTACCATCCCATAGGAAAAAGAGGTTTAGCTAGCCAACTTCGACTTCACTACCCCTCGCCACAATGAATAAACAAGTGGGCAGACTTTTTACATTAGGAACATTCTTAGTTTAAAGACAGAACATTACATTCTTGTTGTTGCTGTTGTTGTTGATGAACCTAGGTCATGTTGCTGCCCTGTCAATTAGAGGCGTACTTTATAGGATGTAGCTCGTAGGTTATGTAAGCTATGACTTTTTTGCACCTTGCTAGACAAGATAAATTACAGGAGAGGATTAGAATAAAAAAAAATAGTTTTGATTATGATTTCTTAGAATTCTGATTTTTCTTCTCAGCATTGTCCAAGATGTCTTGGTACTGTATGCTGAAGCAGTAAGCTTATCCTTCACTGAGGATAAGGGACCTGATTGAAACACTTCAGTGTATCAAATTAACAGGTTTGGACAAATACGTTGGTTCATATAGTGTAGATCTTCATAAATCATTACAGCAAGCAGGTGCAGAAGAATGAAACAATGTAACAATGTTTATAATAATATAATGATAGCAGTTAAGAGAAGTGTTTTTCGGTGCCTTCAGAATGAAAGAAATACAGCTAAACTCAAACAGGAACGGGGAGAACCATGTTTCAAACATCTCATGCAACCTCTGCTCCTCCAGTCCACAGTCTACGTGAGTAGATACTGGCAAATGCTTTTCATTAAGCTTGACGTTTGTTGCTGGCCTCTCCGTAACCATTTCACGTGTTTTCTATTCTGATATTTGCCGAACTCACGTCCGCCAGTTTGTTTTTGCCAAACCTTCGCATGCGTCGAGATGGCCCATGGCTTCGCCTGCTTTGTCACTGAGCGTTTGATTGATGGACTCCGGAGGCATGCGGGTGGATGAGAGCAGATTTTGGTGGAGCGTGAGAAGCGGGAAGCGTGTGGACCGAGTGCTGACTACTGGAGAAGGTAATGGAAACTGCCCATGGATACAGCCCACCTCCCTGTACAAAGCAAAGGTCCGCTCTCTCCATCACAACCTCTTACGTCTCGCTGGATATGTTTTCCATTTCTTATGGTTGGCATTTTTGAAGTGGCCTACAGAAATTGTCAATATATCAAAATTTCAAAAGCTCTGTGCAGCTTTAGAGACATATATGGAAAGGAATCACACTAACCAAGCAAGGCCGGATCAACAGGAATCATTAGTGTAAGGTATCCAAAAAATCAACTTATTCTACTCCTGAGAGTTCCTGATTTCATAATATCCTCTTTTATATTAACCTTATTTACTGAACTGTCCCCTTTAAAATAGGAGACACGTATAAAATAGTCTATTTCAAATTGACAACAGATAAAATTGAGTTAATAATTTGACAGAAGATCAGTGTTTTTTTTTCTTCATGAAACGTATCATGTTCCTGGCACTCACTCACTTCAAAAAATATTTTTTCCCCCTTTTGGGTCTGTCAACATGCACTAAAAATACACGAGATGTTTGGTTTATACTGCACTGGCTGAAGAAAATCATGTTTTTGTCAGTTCTTGCATTTCTTTCTGCTGTTTTTTGAGATAGCAAGGATCGTTCAAGAATGCTCTGTTTGGAGTCTGTGGCATACACATTAATTGTCAGGTGTTTTTTTATTATTATTTTATTTTAGAATGAGGAGGTTGGTGTGCGCTGTTCCCAGCAGCCTTGATCAAGGATGTGTGGAGCTTTGATCCGCTGCCACAGCCATAAATAGATTCATTCTAAGGGCCCACACCTGCTGCCTTCTTTTTTTGTCTGCTTCTCCCTTCTGGAGATGTTTTCTCTGTCTGTCTGTGTCTGTGTCTGTGTCTGTGTCTGTGTGTGTGTGGTGTAGCGAGCTTCATCTGGGAGCGTGTTCCCACATGAAGACGGATGACTGCCCCAATGCTTGACCTCCTGAACATTGTCAGGGAAAACGTGCAGATGTTTGGGTTCTAACACGCAAGCCTGACGTAGCCTTTGATTCGATAACCAGCTGAGAGGTTTTGTGCGTTCAGCGTGTGGTGTAATTGCCTCTTTGAGAAGCACTTTGATCATGCTTGTCCAGTGTGGTGGTAAAGGACAGAACCAGCTCCCTGCATGGAAAGCTGGCAGATTTGAAGTCATTAGGTTTTAAAGAGCCTTTTGATGGAACATAAAAGCACGATTGTACCAGTCATCATTCTTCAGCACACGCAGAGGGTCTGCAAGTCACGAAGAACACTTGTATTAAATACATGTGCGACTTTACTGTATTGGTCATGCTTAGTAGCCGACAAATAAAATCTTTTCACTGGTGCTGACAGGAGCGTCCTGTTAAAGTCCTCCCGAGCTCCATGGTCACTTGGGTGCCATGACCACCACCTTCCACCAGGTTTTTGTCATTAGAAACTGAATTCTACAAACTCAGGCTTGTGGATCAGATGTAGTTCCTGCTCTTCTATCATTAACTTCTGTACTTTATTTAGGTTTGGATTTAAAATGCTGCTATCTACAGGTTTTGTTTGATTTTATTAATGAAAGTTACCCACTTTGGTTCTAACTGAACTAACACAATGTTATGGCTTATTTAAACAGCATGTACTCTTAATGCATTATTGTCAAAATGCGACCCATCACATCAAATCAGGTATTAAGTCACATTTTGGGTGACTTGAGATATGTGAATTTTCAGATTATTCATTCAATAAGCTCATTATTGAATAAGTTTATAAATAAATAAGTTTATTACTGTCATGTCCGGTTGTTCAGTTTGTTTCATGGAGGGCCTCAGTCGAAATCCTATTTTATACTACTTAAATCATGTCCTATTATTTAGGAAATAATTTATAAAGTCTAATAAAGATTTCTCTGCTATCGCTAACAATATCTTTATCAATAACACAGTTTTATAGCAAATTGCATGTTCTTCGAGCACAACTGGCGTAACCAGCTTGACTAGCGTTCATTAAAGTGCTTTAAAACAATGTTTAGGATTAAAACCTCAATTCTGCCAAAGGACCAGGAATATAAGGTATTTATCAATTTAATATGCAATGGCACCTTGGATTGCGAGTAACTTGGTCTGCGAGCTTGTGTGTGTGTGTGTCATCCTACACGGTAGCCCCCTCCCTCCTCCTCTCCTCTCTTGTCTTACGTCAGCTTCACACACACACACACACACACACACACACACACACACACATAATTGTGTACAAACAATTATGCACGCACAAACACGAATGCACTAACAGAAACACTGCCCTGTCGGGTTTCTTTTCCAAGGTAATTTGCAGGTTAATTTGTTTTATTTTTACTTTACATTTTGTATTCATTATTTTTCATTATAAGAATATTTTTGGGTTGTGGAACAAATCATCTGAATTTTCATTATTTCTTATGGCAAAATTCACTTTGATATACAAATGTTTTTATATACAGTACAAGCACGCTTCCAGAATGAATTATGCTCGTAATCCAAGGTTTATCTGTATTTTACCTACTGCACTTCATTGGCAATAGATCAAAACTAACCTCTGCAACTTAATACATGGCTTGATACATGACAGGTCACAAATATGTCATGTTTCAGTGACAGGCACTCACCTATAATTGCTCCCTATTTTTATATTTATTTATTTATTTATTTATTTATTTTTGCCAGTTCCCTCTAGCTATCCCTTATCACACTGGATTGGTTAGGATGGAGTTTATCCACATGCCTTCAGGCACATTGGGACTCCCAGCATCATCATTATTGGGATTCGAATTTTCAAATATTTTTTGGTCCTTATGATAGAAATTAATTTCAAGAGGCAAATTATTTTTCCATTGTTTTGTTAACATTTCTGTGGTTTCGCTTTGAGATTCTGGCTTGCGTTGCCCTAACTGTAGATTTAAGTGCCAGAAAATAATCCCCATCAAGAGTGCCATGAAGGTAGATACCTAAGATAGATTCCAAAGTCTTTCATTAGGGACACATGTTCAACTGCTTGTAAATGCATACAGTATATCTAATCAGGCAATCACATGGCAGCAACTCAATGCATTTAGGCATGTAGACATGGTGTCAAGACTATCTGATGGAGTTCAAAGTTGGTTCAAACTGATAGAAAGGGGATAGTAACTCAAATGACATCTTATTACAACCGAGGTATGATAAAGAGCATCTCTAAATGCACAACACATTGAACCTTAAAACAGATGTGCTACAGCAGCAGACACCAGCAGGAAACCGAGGCTAAAAATCACAGGGACTCACCAATACTGGACAATAGTTGATTGGAAAAACGTTGCCTGGTCTCACAAGTCTTGATTTAATTTGGATGGTAGGGTCAGAAATTGGTGAAAACAACATGAAAGCAGGGATCCATCCTGCCTTGCATTAACAGTTCAGGCTGCTGCTGGTGGTGGTTTAATGGCGTGAGGGATACTTTCCTGGAACATGTTGGGCCACTTAGTACCAATTGAGCATGGTTTAAATGCCACAGTCTACCTGAGTATTGTTGGCGATTCCTTTATGACCACAGGACAAATGGCCTCTACAGTCACCAGCTCTCAAACCAGTAGAGCACCTTTCGCATCATGGATGTGCAGGAACTGCGTAACGCTATCATGTCAATATGGATGAAAGGACTCTATTCAGCACCTTGTTGAATCTATATCATGAATATTTCAGTTCTGAAGGCAAAAACTGATCCAGTCCAATACTATTGTCTTACAGTTGCATATTATCTATAAATACGTTAAGCCTAATTTCGCCTTTTGCATTTTTTTCACCCTGTATGTGTCCAAGTCCAAGTATAAAAGATGAGTGAAGATCCATACAAGCATGCATAACAATTACACGGCAATTTCCAGATACAAACACTGGGCCTGCTGTATCCATTACATGCTGGTATTTGTTAACAAAATTGTTTGCATTCCTGCTTGAAATGACTAATAGGGAAAATAGGCTCTGGATTTTAGAAGGAATGCGTAAATGTCTTTTATGTGTGTCCCCACTGAACTTTCAGAGACTAATCACAAACTAATGCTGATAAGCACACACACACACGGACTGACTCATGGATGAACTGGTGAATGATATATAGTCATAAATGTAATAACTGGGTGATTAGAATATAAGGGAGCTGTTGAAAGAGGCAGATAATGAACACACATTAAGTGATGACATGACTCAGAGTACAGTAATCCCCCCCCCCCACACACACACACTCACTCATTGATGAGTCTCACTTACTGTACATTGTATTCGCCTTTTTGTTCCTGCTGCCAGTATTTGCTTTAGGTGAGTGTATTACCGGTACATTAAGAGCTCAGCAGTTAAAAAACTGCAGAATCGTCTATGAGTCACGTTATGGCCAGTGCAGGTGCAGTCTAAGCCCACATCATGCTTAGATCCAGGGTGGCATGGTGGTCAGCACTGTCATCTTGCACCTCCATGGTCGGGTTTTGCTCCCCGCTGGGTTCTGTGTGCATGGAGGGTGCATCGATGGGTTTCCTCTGGGTACTCCGGTTTCCACCCACAGGCCGAAGATATGCAGATTACGCTAATTCCCAAATTGGTCATAGTGTGTGTATGAGCACATGTGTGTGTGTGTGTTCTCTTTGATGGATTAGCACGTCCAGTGGCACGGTATAGAAGATGAAGATGATGTTTAGATCCAGTCGTGAGTTAACAGGGTTTCATTAGGATGAGTATAACATGTAAAAAATATTTTGGTAAACTATTGAATTCTCAGAACTGATTGGTCAGATTAATTGTCCATCACAGCAACTCTGAAAGTACTAACTTGATCACATGGTCTTGTACAGCAGATTTTCAACTTGTAAGCACTTTGTAACAGTCGGTAAGGTTTTCACCATAGGGATATTGAATATCTTATAACCTTCGAGAGTAAGAGAGAAAGCAGAGGGTGGTTATCATATGATATCATATACTGTAGCTAGCTGCTATAACATAAGCCCTAATTTATTACAAGCCATTTTAGACATTCACCTGAGTGTAAAAAGAAAACAACAAAAAAATTAATTTAAAAGAATACCTGTTTTTTATTTCTGTGTTTTTTTTTTTTTTTTTTTGTATTGGCCAGCTCTTAAACAAGCCAGTTGGACTTTCACCTTGATGTGACCTCATATAAGAAGAGCCCCTCCCCTGGCTTGGTGCTCAGCTCTGGCAGGGCTTGGCTCAGCAGGAGCTCATTTACATAGAGACTGAAATGTCACTTTCAGAAGTTTTAGGTATTTAAAAAAAATGCATCTGGGGGGAAATTAATATAAAACTTTTTTTTTTTTTTTTTTTAAAGTGTACAATATGGGACCTTGAACAGGAACTGATAACAGGAGGTAATTTATTTTTGATAAATGAATAAAGCATACAACTTGTTTTGTTTTTTGTTTTTTTAATACTAAAAATGCAATCTTTGTCAAATTAGTGTGAGATGTGGTATGTAAGCAATAAACACGTTGGGGTGTGTTATTATAGAAAAATAATCAACCACATGGTGCTAACAGCATCACACCAGCCTGGCATTGATTATTTTAACATGGCAACATACCACCATCAACAGACAGATTTCTTAAATAATAGGTATGCAAATAGGAAATGAAATTTAATATCACTGGTTGACAGAAAAGAAAAAAAAACAGAAAAAAATGGGTATTTTTTTCAAGAATCTTTTTGTCTTTATTCTTTTTATTTTTAATATTTGAGGTGCATTTGGAGTCATTTGCAAATTAAGAAAATATTTCTCTCTTATTCTTACAAAAGAACACTATAAATTGAATATGGCTCTAAAATTGAAAAAAGGAAAAAAGGATTGAAACATCTGTTTAACAACCCAAATAACCTCAAATAAGCTCTTAATGAAGGCAATTTCTATTCTATCTTCATCTGAACCTCTTTTGAAAATAGCAGATTAGATATCTTTTCCAGAATCTGTTGATTTCCTCCAGGAGATCTTCATTTCTAATTTACATGATCCCATCTTGCCTGTTTTATAGCAGCACCTATACAAAGCTGTTGGGTTTTATATTTGGAAAAGACAAGGTGAGACAAAAGAGGCAGAGTTTTGAGCCTCTGATGGCCTGTGTGTGTGTGTGTGTGTGTGTGTGTGTGTGTGTGTGTGTCCTCATGGTCCAGCAATTCTCCAACATTCTTCACAGCCACGCAAGACACCAT
>JAQQZT010000040.1:26229823-26258247 GCA_030068275.1 Clarias platycephalus
GTGTGTGTGTGTGTGTGTGTGTGTGTGTGTGTGTGTGTGTGTGTGTGTGTGTGTGTGTGTGTGTGTGTGTGGTGGAGTTGATTTTCCATAGTGAACATTATTAGCTTGTAAACACCAGAGTGTCTAGGCTCAGTGCAGTTATGAGAACAATCTAAGCAGTGTAGGTGGACGGAGGAATGTGACCGAGATGCAATTACATAAGGTGTTAAGGTGAGTCTAAGTCTAATATGCTCACTTGTAAAGTACTTCGCAAAAGACTTGAGCCTCATTTCTTTATACTTTGCTTCCAAAAAGCCAGACTTTCTTGTATTTTTTATGTAGTTCTTTCTGAAGGACTTTTGTCTCTCATTTTCAGTCCAGTCCTTACATCCGAGCAGTTTCAGTTATCGTTTGTAACGTACGAATCATCCAAGCATTTTTTCATTTTTAAATTTTTTCACTTTTTTTATAATTGTAAGCATGAACCAGTGAGAAACAGATGCAGATGATGAGAGATGATCAGGCTGGTTGTTAGTATACTGCTAACGCTGAATACTAAATGGTTGGAACAGACAAGAGGGGAAATGAGGCTGCTGCTGATGTTGTTGCCTTTTTTTTTTTTTAATCTTCAAGCACTTTGCAGCCTGTTGCAGTAAAACATTTGTTTCCATTCTTTCATTTCAATTAAATTAATATGAGGAAACGAGACTTTTGCACAGCATGTTTACTCATGTTAAGCCTTTATTTGTCACATATAGATTACTGCACAGTAGAAGAATTTCTTTGCACATTTCAGCGTAACTTGGGTCAGAGCGCAGGGTCAGTCACCCCTGGAGGAGATAGGGTCAAGGGTCAAGTATTAACCCGTAAAGCACAATAGGGTAAATAATCCCACCTGTTACTCTTACTGTATTCCACATGCGCTTTCTTAATCCTTGCTCACATCGGCTGGGCGTGTCATTCTAATATCGCTAATGAATGTGCAGCCTGAGCTAGAAAGAAATCAGCCCTAGACACAGTTCTTCATACAATTCTTATTATTTGTCCACTTTAAGACCTCTAAGAAGACGTTTTAAGATCTCAGACCAGGCCATGTGGAAGTTTAGCATCTCTTTAAACTTTACTTCCAAAAAAAAAAAGAAAAGAAATGCAACTCTGCCCATTAAAGCATTACTTTCATTCCTTTCACCTCGCTAAAGTAGTCAAGTCTATCCCTGTCCCGCATGTTCAGTAAGTACTTTTAGTTCTCCTTAATCATTCTCTACTCTATATTAAGAGTCATATAATAATTTACCACTACATTGGATCCATGTAAAGAGCTAATGTGAGTATTTGAGCTTCTTGTCGACATAAAAGAAAGACAGAGAGAGAGAGAGAGAGAAAGGAAAGAGAGACGGCAGCTGTTTCTAATGTTATGACTGTGGGTTGACGGATTTCTTTACTGAGGTAATTAAATGAGAGCAGCATGTTCTAGTGTCTCCTTTCACACATCCTCTCCAATCATCAATCTATCTCTCTCCATTTAGAGGAGTGAAATGTGCATGGCATGAACTCCTAGACTCATTTAATGGCTTATAGCTGTTTAATTTCCTGGTCAGTTTCGTCATCGTATACTGTATATCTAACATGTGACTGGTGTTCCCGTCTAACAAAGTAAACCGTGTGCATTCATCTAGGCCGCATTCGTCTTTCTGCACTCCCGTTCCCATTAACCAGGTAGATACAGTACTGTAGGTGAAATGCGATGCAGTTGTGTTTAGTCTCGCTCGGCCGCAGAGATCGGTCGCTGGGGAAGTTTTTCCATCTCACGTCTCATGTGGTCACATCTGCTCAAACAAACTCTGACAAACAAGCCGAAGTTAGCAGGTTGCTCAAGAATGTTCGGGAGAAACAACTGACAAACAAACGTGTCCAGTAGGGGAAATTTTCGACAACAAAAAAAACTATTCCAGCATTGCCAAACAGGTGTTTTATGAAAGCGGATGCCAGAACTTGTTTATAAAGAGCTGCTCAGGGACAACATTAATGAGGATGTGGATATGAGGACAGATATGTACCGAGTTTTCATTGCTTGCGATTTAAGTCTAACAAGCGTGATGTATTTTGCTAAACTTGAACAGTCTTTAAAATAATTCACAAGACAGATGTGTTTGTGTTTGTAAAAAGGTACCGTGGCCTTTTTAGTACAACTCATTATTAATTGAGCTGTGGTGGGGCTGGAAGACTTGTAGGCGCTTTGCCACAGGTGTCCCAGCTGTTTGAACTGGACTAACTCCAGGAATCCGGTTCCTTTGGCATAACAAGCTGCATGTTTCTACCGCAGAGCCGGCATTGCTTTCTTAGACGTGTCTGGTTTGCATCCAGCAGTAAAGCTCTTATTGGACCTGAGTTTTATTTCTGCTTGTTGATATTCCCTTGTACAGAGCGTTTTCACAAAGAATTACTTTACGGATTTGTTTGTAGCACTTCTGGGTGTCTATTTACTTTCTGTTTAGACAAATTTTATTTTCCTATCTTTTTTCCCCACATACTTGATTTCTCATGTGAGCAAAAAAAAAAAAAAAAAACATTTAAAAAACACTATGTTCCTGAGTTTCGGTTGTAATAAATGTGCTATTAGTTATTTTCAAAACAGGCCGAAAATTGTTACTGGGTCTCGATATAATAATGAAGCAATGAGTTCATCATATGATTTTCATTTTGCGCTTGTGTTGTTGTTTATTGTTATTAATACTTGTAGGTATCCGAATCTGTTAATAATTTCTTGTTCCCAAACATGCCATGACAAGTTCACATGCTTCTTAACAAGGTGTTCCTCTAAACCACGTTGCTGTTAGATGGTTTTGTTGGCTTTCCTTTTGCCAACGAGTTAACTCACATGCACCAGAAGCAACATTTGATTTAATGGTATTTTTATGAAGATGTCTACATATAGTATTGACACCTGAATAAATTATTATTTTTTTAAATGATGGTGATTGGGATGAACAGTTAACAGGCTGCTAACAGGGAGGCTTCAGACATCAAACTGTGCATTTGGGTTTTGGATATGTCGGGTAGAACGAAAGTTTATTTTTTAGTTGTCATAGAAACAACCGAAAACAACCAGAAAAGCATGTGATCATCTTTATGGGCTATTACTTTGCCTATGTGACCCATTTATTCTTTTTTTTCTCAGTCATATTATGTAATCAAATTTAATTCAGTTAAATCATAATTCATTCATTCAATCAAATCATACAATATTGCCTAAGTTGCTGAAAAAGGATATGTTACTCTGTATTGCACAATCCTGGGCCCTATATATATAAAAAAAAAAAAAAAGGGGGGGGGGGGGAACAAAAAATGGCTAAAATGTTCTGGGTTTTAAGGGGTTCATTCACATGAAGTTTTGTTACTGGAAACTCAGGGAAACAAAACAGTTATGGTGTTTTCTAGGCTTGACAGGATTGTAAGCCTATAAAACAGGTGGATCAAATAAGTCTGTGGGTTATCAATCTAATGAATTGTAAAGAAAATAATTAGAGATAAATCTAATCAAATTGTTCATAGGCTTTATGGAAACAAAATGAAAGTCAGCCATAGCATGGTATCAGTGTTAAAAAGACCATTTTTCATAATACGTAATGCTTCTTATCTCCCGATCCATGTTAAAAATTTTTGTAAAAATGCATACACATTTATATATATATATATATATATATATATTTTTTTTTTTTATCAGATAACAAGAAACACATTTGCTAAATACAGTTCCATGCACTTTTATGTAGTGTCTAAGTTCTTGATCTTAACTGTCACTCAGATGGAACTTTGCTAGTTAAGATTTCACATTTCACATGAAAAAGTGTATTATTCTAAAATGCACAATTGTTAAGATTCGACACGGTTACAGACACTACATATTTTTTGCTTTTTAAGCTTTTACCAAAAAGCTATTTAATCAACATTTTTTACAGGTCATATGCTTCTAGACGCGTACATCAATTTTACACATAAAGAAATATGAATAATTTTGCATTTTAAATGATTATTGTTTAAAGCGAGACAGTGTAATACTGTCGTGGAATTTTTGGGCCACATATAAAATCATCTCTTCAAAACAACTCAAGTTAGTAACTTAAGCAGGATGTATATGTATAGCATAAAAATGCACTTTCTGCAAATCATAAATGTCTATAACTAAGTAGGATAGTTTCGAGGCTTTATGAGATATGGTTGTGGGATGTGTAGAAATTTTCTTTTGTTTCAGAGATCTGGCAAACCTTTCCGATAATTAAAACACCTCATTTCCAAAAACGACACATAGCAAGCTAATCTTTATCAGTTAGGAGGCGTACTGAGAGGAACTGTCTTGTTGACCTAGCCTGTGTGAAGTTGGTTTGTACAAGGAGGTGTGTAAGGCTTTGAGTGGTGTATGTGAATGTGTTAATACCCAAGTCATCAGTGCTAATCACCCGCAGCTTTCCCAGGAAGCCCCTGAACTTCCTATTCAACTTGACCCCATTTCCTGTCCAGGTCATGTAGCCGTATTGTTTTCCCCCTGCATCTCTTCCTCTGTGTGCTTATTCCCAGCTCACACGCAAAATTAATTCACTATTAGGGCGAAAAAAAATAAATCCGATCCCTAGCATCGACTCCTGATTAGCTGTGTTGACAAATAGACGCTTAACTGTACATTTGGCTCCATTTCCTAATCACTTTGATACTAATTTGATTATCTGTACGCCCGGTGATTAAATCCTGTTATTCGCCATCACAGAGCTAGATCTGTACTACTCCTTATTTAGAAGCCTGAAATCCGGCCCCGAGTCAGTTTTTGTTTTGTGCCTCACTTGTTCACACTTCCCCCTATTTATTCAAAGCGCTTCTTTCCTCACCAGCTCATATTGAAATCCGTCTAGGAGCTTTGTAGTGTTTTTAGTGTCCACAGCTGGCCTTTCCCCACTTGAAATGCAATCAGTATTTTTAGCCCTGCTGTTTGCCGTGTGCTGAAAGCATCACTCTTGTGCCGTGAAGTGTTGAAAGCGGGATTTAGCGTAGTAAGATTCAGAGATTATTAGGATTCCCTTAGGAGTGTGAGCAAGCACATGCGTGTGAGCATGTGCCAGAAAGCGGCATCTGACTTTGCAACATACACGGCCAAAACGCTGTATTGGTGCAGTTTTTATTAATTTTTTCATGTTATAAATATAATACAGAAAATGTGTGTGACTAAGAAGCTCCTACTGAAGTTTATGCAACATGGAAGTTGCTTCCCTAAAAATTGCTTCCCTAAAAATTTCACCTTCAGTTGTTTTGGAGAGATGATTTTACATGTTGCCCAAAAATGGCCAATTTTTTCAACTGTCTCGCTTCAAACAATAATCATTTTAAATGCTAATTATTCATATATATGTATATGTATTGATAGTAAAATTTGTGTAAGCTTCTAGGAGCATGTGACCTTAAAAGCTTAAAAAGTAAAAAGTCTGTAGTGTCCGTAACCATGTCAAATTCAGGTTGTAAAATCTTAACAATTTTGCGTTTTAGAATAATACACTTTTTCAGGTTTATATCTTTTCATGTGAACTCTAAAGTTTCATCTGAACGACAGTTTTAAAAGAAAGATTTAAATTCAAACAAGTTACAGACACTTAAACATAAAAGGGCATAAGTTGTATTTAGCAAATATGTTTCTTTTTATCTGATAAAAATATAAATGTGTCTGCGTATTTACAAAAAAAATGAAGCATGGATCGGGAGATATGAGGCATTAAGTATTATGAAAATGGTGTTATATAAATTCACTTTTTCAACTAGGTGAGACAGTTTTAGCACTGACGCCGTGTTTTGTCCGACGGTGCACTTCCAGAATAAATGTTCACTGACATTATAATATTCGTTCAGCATTACACTTCATCCTCATTAAGCTGTCACTGTTACAGTACGTTAGTTGTCATTTTCTCAAATAGCCGAACCAGGAAACGCGGATCGCTCTGACATTTGAAAGGCGATCCTGCTATTTAAGCACAATTGTGACGCTAATCAGCATGTCGTCAAGGTGCTGCTCAGACGTGGATAACAACAGCACAACCCAGTTGTCTACATCCTTAGATTATATACACGGTTAAGTCCTAGTGTTAAATTAAACCCTAATTAAGTCCTTGCAGATTTGTTCATTTAAGTCTGGGATAAATAAAGTTAAATCAACCCTAAGGATTTTGCCGTGTACCAGAATGGCCTGTTGTGTCGGACGAGGAAGAGAACTGAATGACGTTATTATGGATCTCGGGTTCTCCCTCTGTAGGGTGGGTCCGGTCACAACAGGTCGGATTTCCTCTGAAAACAACACACCTCCTTGTTCTGCTTATCCTGAAATTTTGCCCAAAATTGTTTTCAAATATCATTATTAACACTCCAACACAATCCAGCCATTCACACTCGCTAATGCTTGCTTCTTAACAAAACAGAAAAAAACACTGAGGTTTCTTTTTTTTTTTTTTCTTTTTTATCTTGGCAAAATGAGCCTTCGGGAGCGTAATGAGTAACTGGCGAATCGGGAACGAAGCCAGCGTTTCTCTCCTGCTCCTTTCATCATCGTCCTGCAACACACAGGCCCCAGCATCCCTGTTGAGGCAGGAAGGTGGATGTGGTTGGAAAGCAACAGGGATGTCTGACTTCCCATAGGTCACATGAAAGGGAAGTGACTAGAGAGTGTGGGTGTGTGCCGCAAAAAAAAAAAAAAAAAACATGATTCTACAAAGAGATGCAACACAAATTAATACTAGCTATCCATTTGTGTATTTTTTTTTTATTCAGTCTGACACTTTCTTTCCAACACAGGATAAGTAAACATAGTGTATGAATTTTAGATGAATTCTTTCCGTGTATGTTTTTAAACTATTCTTGAAAACTGGCCACACTAGAACCGGTGGCTAAATTGACAGCTGTGTCCTTCCTTCCTGATGCGGCCTGGGGTTAGTGTCCTCTAGATGACCCCTGACTGTCACAACACCCGTCTACTTTTAAAAATGCAGGTAAAGTTAAGACATGTGTCCTGAAAACCTTTGAAACAGGCAATGCTTATTCTCATGCTGAGGCATTTGCCTTTTTCCAGGTGTCACACGTTTGCTAACATCTCTATACACAAGATATTTCACTGCATCACAACATTAACCTCTGCATGCTCTTAAATGTGTAATAAAGTCTAGTACGCGGCCCTCCAAATACATTCTATAATAATCCTGTGTACAGATAGGAATTTAGTTTCGTTCACAACTTGGATGTTGTTTGCTCCAGTGCACGTTCTGTTGTTTTCCCATCTGCGCTTCCCAGACCTTGGAATGGGCTCAAGAATGTCTGTTCACCTCTGAGCTAAATTTAATTAATCCAAGAGCTAAAAATAGCAAAAACGACGCAAACAGTGATTCACAATTTCCACCATTGTTTTGAAGTCCCTAAGTGGACACTGATCCACAATGTGTGTGTACAGTACATGGATGTGCATGCACACTCACATTCACACACACACACACACACACACACACACACATACACACACACACACACACACACACACACACACAAATATTTCACATGATTGCTGTACTCAGGCATCACATCCTGCTTTTGCTAGACCACTTCTAAGAAGACTTTAAATAAAAGGATTTCTCTGTACTCCGTCCTCTCTGCATCTCAGCATTGTTCAAGTTTTTTTTTTTTTTTCATTCAAACTAGAAATGACCAAATAGCATATGGATACAGTGTACAGTCTATACATTTGATGTAAAAATCCATTTTAAGTTGAATTAATTAAAATCTATTTATTTAACATGAATCAGTAAAATAGTGTTTCAGCTATTGGCATTTCTGCGATTTATCTCATTTTGCAGTGAAATCCATTAAACACATCCTCACTTAAGTCCTACGTTGAACTCAGAGGTGTATTTTAATTGCACCACTTTAAAATATCTGCCAAATCTGTATACTGTAAACTTTCCATTATTCTCCTTCATCTTTACCATGTGCAGATGGAAGCAGGCTGCCAGAAATTAAAATTATAGACATAATAAGGTTCTTAATAATTACTGTTCTTTGCATTAGAATTTTTTCCCCTTGTGCATCAGTGGCAATTTCAGGGCCGGATTTCAGAGCAAAACAAGGTACCATTTACTGTTTTCTTCAGGCACACAAGTGTTTTCATTGGGGGGAAAAATTGCATCACTTCTTTCTGTCACATGATCAGTGAAGTGAGCCTACAGGTTGGGCAAAATAGTTGTCGCTGTAATTGGAAAAAAAAATGTGTGCAATAGATTTTTGGAGAATGTTGAAGCTCCCACAAAAAAATGTTTGCAGTCTGTTGACTTTCATTGCAGTTTCCCCGGCAGTCATAGACTTTAATAATAAATTGATGTCACCTGCTAACAAAGTGATGGAGGTGATGATGATTATGAACTGAACTTCTACATTGTTTTTAATGTTTGTCATGATTTTTAACAATCTTCATAGTGAAAAAGGTTTTTGGGCAAACTACAAAAGCACAAAGCATGAGTTTGCTGCTTTTTTATTATTATTTAAACACAATACACAAATCATTGATACTAAATTGCATATTTCCATGTTGCACTTGTGTTTTTTAACAACCTTGTGACACAAAATAAAACATATACAAATATTCTCTATTTATTTGTAAGCGTTTGCACAAAAACATGTTTTTCTTCAAGTAGATTGGCTTTATCTCATTTTGCTTTGAAACGCATCAAACATCATCTTCAACTGAGGGGTGTATTTTAATTGCATTACTTTTCTGCATTGGCCAAATCCATTTTTTTTCATGAATAGTTAATGCCTTCCAGAGGAAAAATGTTGAAGTAGTGTGAGACTACATTTCAGAGTAGAACATGATTTAACTACTGATCTGACTTCCATCCATCTCTTTAAAACTGTTTAGAGGACATAGCATTATACTGAACAAATACTAGAGAACATTTTATTTATTTATTTATTTATTTTTACCAAAGGCCAATTTTCCTGTGCACTTTGTGAGAGAAACAGCACTTTTTTATAGGCTTTTCTATATACAGTACAAACTGAAACATGATGTCTGCACAGTGTGTTCGAAGAGAATTGTCTGGAACAGGCAAAAAAAAAAAATACATGATGTCAAGGGGGAATAAAACATATACAAATATTCTCACTTACAAGTATTTTAGCTACATTTTATGGAAAAATATATTATTAAAGCAACATGCATTAATTGAATAAATTAAAAAGTTTTTTTTCCCTCAGTCCAAAGATTCATAGCCCTGCTATAAGTTAATATAATGGACTAGACTGGGTTAATTGGTATGGCCCTGTGCAGTACGGGCGTGTTTCCAGTTACGGTTGAGTCAGAGGACTGTTTGCCTCAGTTCTGTCTCTGTAGGGCTGTTTTGGATCTACCTGATTTGCAGGGGCATAATTAACCACACTAATTAAGTCCAGGTTGTGGGGGAGAATGTTGGATAACAGAGACTCACTCTGGGCTGCTCCCAGTGGGAAAGTAGGTGAGAGAGAGTGTACGGGCATTTGATTGTGTGTGTGTTCATGCACTGGGGGAGAAGGGGGGACAGTTTCCTGTTGCCTTTCCAGAGGAAAATAGCCTAAGGCTTTTAAAAGCATGCTCCTTTCTTCTGCTGCTTTACTACCCTACTCTGTTACTTTACACTCCTCTAAAGCAGGTTTAATAAGCCCCAATCAGCCACCAGATCTACAGCAGGAGCTAAAAGGTTCTCCTTTAAAAAAATTAAAAAAAAAAAGACTACTGTCACCGACTGAACTGCCAGCACTTTTCATGGGAAAGTTGCTGCACGAACATTTGCCAAAAGCCACCAGATGATGTCATTTCATGTTCATTGTGTTACATGAACAAGGAAGTTTTCTTAGGATATAACAGAACAGTTTAATTGTAATAAAATATAGTAGGTTTTTGTACCTATAGATCAGAATACAGTTTTATAAGAATAGAATAGAGTATAAGTTTATATGCACTGGAATATATTGTCATCAAATTTTAATCAGAACAGGATATAAGGTTATCAGAAGAGACTGTAGGATTAGTGTAAGAAGAATAGAAGAGAATAGAAGAGAAGAGAAGAGAATGGAATTTTGACATTGCAATCTATTTCTGCATATGCATGTCACTGGTCACTGGAAACAGTGGTGATCAGTGATTGGTCATTGGGAGCAGTGATGATCAGTGATTGGTCAATGGGAACAGTGGTGATCAGTGATTGGTCATTGGGAACATGAATAGAAATGAATCATTGGAAACAGTGGTGATCAGTGATTGGTCATTGGGAACAGTGGTGATCAGTGATTGGTTTTTGGCAACAGTGCTGATCAGTGACAATTTTTTTTATTTGCTGGGAAATAATTGTCATCAGTAATTATAATAGTTATTGTGACAAAATAGTGATGTTATTGGCCATTGCAAGAACTGGTAATCAGTGATTGGTTGTTGGAAGCAGAGGTGATTGGATATTGGGAACAATGGTAATGTGTTAATGGGAACACTGGTGCTTAATGATTGTTGTTGTTGTTTTGGAAACAATGTTAATCAGGGATTGGTGGATGGGAGCAATGGTGATCAATTATTGGTTGTTGTGAGCAATTGTGATCAGTTAAGGTTTATTGAGAACAGTGATGATCAATGACTGGTCAGTGGGGAAAAAAAGAGGGAAAATGTGTCTGGCCGTCAGGGACGTACAGCAGACTTGCCTAAGCATAACTAAGTAAGGTTTTACTGACAGGTGGTGAGTCATGTGAGTGTGCTTGCTCTACATGTACTGTATGCCATGTGATTTGAGCTTAAGAACTTTATAGAATACAGGCCTGTAACTAACATGATCTAAAATGCTGCCAAATATACAATATGTTTGTGATTGAATAAATAAAGATTAATTTCATTTTATGATAGAAATGCCCTGTTTTACTACAATAATGCAAATATTTTACAGAAACAATGCTTGGACCCCTGAAATGATTTGTCTCCTCCACACACACAAAAAGATGAAAAATTGGTACAAAGCTTATCCATCTGACTAAATCCATTATGTTTTCATAAGGATATAATTCAAGTATTTGCTGTAAACTGGAAATGAACCCTGTGATCTTTTTTGCAACAGTTTTGGAAAATGCTTGGTCAGCAAAACACAGCCAGCCTCACGATGCTTCTCAACTGGAGGAGACAGCTGTGACCAGGCTGCTTGGCCTTCTATATTGCAGTCATGCCATTTGTATGCAATAATGCAGCAGGAAGTGACCCCCTGCATGCATACACAATCTGTCTATGTGTCAGGCTTTAACATACCCTAGCGGCTCGTTAAATATTATTCTTCCCCTGGGATTGAAAAGCCTGACCTAAGGTAGAGCTAAATTAAGATGCATAAGAGGTAGAAATGAATCATTCCCGGTTCCAAAGAACTTTCGTTAGCCATTGTTAGGAGGTCTCGCTACCCCAGCCAGCTTGTGTCTTTGGCCTGGTCTTTAATATTAGTCAGTGTTCAAGATGCTGTGAGATTAATTGCAGCTGTTCTTCATTCCTTTTTCCATTTCCCAAGCGAACCAGTTTGTATGGCGTCCACACAATGTTCTTAGGTGTATGCGTGCAGTCACTTAATGCTGATTGAAACAAATTGACATTAAATCGAGCTTTATAATGAGAATGCTGTCCCCGTTCCAGCACTATTAGAGATCTCGTGTTTGCCATGCTTTTAATATCCTCGAAAGGCTGGAAATCAGTGACAAACAGCAATATTTGTTTACCGTCATTTATATTTTAAAACTGGCTGCTTGTCTGATGCACGTAGTGCAGTAATTAGTTGAACAGCATTCCCTGGTGTTTTCCACTCAGTATCAACTCCTCACAGTAGGACTTGTGGCTTGTCCTGTGCATTCCAATACTTTTGCTTCACAGGAACAAATCTTTCTACTGCATAATCTGATTGAGAAAGTCTCATGTTCAGGACTAGGCCATTTGTAACCCATTTACTGTACCTTTCTCTACTCCTTGCTACTTTAATTATTTGCATCTTCTACTTCTAAATCTTCTGTCAATATCTGTAAACAATGTATGTAAACCAATATGTTACAATGAGTTCATTTATTTATTTATTTATTTATTTATTGTTGACTATGTACAGTATGATAATATATGATTACTATTGCGCCACATATTCTCCCAGTTGTCACACATGTTTAAGCGTACTTTAATATTTATAGTCCAGGGATAAATGCATACAGTATGGCAGCTCTTAAAAAAAACACTTCCATACAAGAGCGCGCCATTTGGAATTAGTACCATTTGTACTAGGGACGAGCATTGCAAATTAGCTTTTGCTATTAGTGCTATAGCATGAACATGTTAAGTGATCCTACCTGTCCCTATTAAATAAATAAATAAATAAATGACCAAATAGTAAATAAACCATGGCATTTCACCTAGGGACAGTGCCAAGACCTGATCATTTATTATGTAAGGAACTAATTAAACAATGGGTAGAAGTTAAAACTCAACGATGGCCTGGCATGCATTGATGTGGCATGATTTTTTTTTCTTTAGGGTATTTTCCAGTTTCAGCACATTCTGTAGTGTTTAATTCTTCTCATAACACAGCGATTTGCCAACAATTAAATAACAAATAACAATTATTTATCTGTTTGTTACGTTTAATGTTGCGAGATATTTGATTAAATACTTTTGTAACTCTTATTTTGTTTATTATAGTAGCTATTTATAGTCAGTCGCTCCCTTTTTCCATTTTTTTTTATTAATAATACTACAAATAACACAAGCATTTTGTCATGACACAAAGAAAAAAAAAAACCTGGAAAGGTCCGATAGTGTAAAATACAGCAGTACCTCAGCATACAAATTTATTCCGTTACTGATGCAAGTTCAAAAGTAATTGTCCCATAGGAAATAATGTAAATGCAGATAATCTGTTCCAGCCACTCTAAAATTACCAATATTACCAATTTTCAACACTATAATCATATTTTTGCATATAAAAACAATCAAAACATTTAGAAAAGACATGTAAATTAAATAGAATATGAAATAAATAGACATTAAACCTCACTTAATCTTAATTTATGATTCCTCTTGGCAGCGGCTGCTTTAAAACCAAACCGAAAGTGGCTTCCTTTTCTTCTTGCTACCGTCGTCGCTAACCCATTATGCTACTGTATGTCTTTACTGAATCTTGCACAAAATGCAAAAAAGAAGTTTAAAAAACCCACACAAAAACATGTAAACTCGCTTCAAGTTTTCATCGGTTCCCAGATGTATGTCCAATCAAAAATGATCATACTGAGGTACCAGTGTATCAGCTTTACCTCTGACTGCTACAAAGCACTAACACTAGAGATTTCTTCCCAAAATCATAACATCATGTTAAGTCTCCCAACATACATTAATGTTGCTGTGAATTATCTGTTACTACAGAAATAACTAGTTACATATGGAACTACTATTAGAGCTGCAGGTATTCTTTAGGAAATTACTTAAGACCTTTTGTTGAATTTCTGCAGTTTTGAGAAAAATGAAGCAAGAAGTACTGCAAACGGATATTATATACTGATAATATACTGAATATTTTGTGCAGTGCTCGCATGTTAGAAAGCACAAAATCAATATTTTTGAGGGGTTTAGTTCAGGACAAAATGGTTGTGGTTTTATCAAAGAGCTAAAATTTTGTACAATTTTTCAAAACGCTATAACTCCATCTCTCATTTATCTCACTGTGGATAAATCAGCCTGCAGTTGTGTTTGAGGTTGTTTAAGCCTGCAGTTAGTCTCAATAATGTGTTGGTTAAGTTAAAAAAATATATATAGCAAACTCATGCTTTGATTTTCTTTTTATAGTGAGTCCCAGGCAGCAAATTAGATCTAGGGGGGAAAAAAAATGTTGAGTGCGTTTTGTTGCACACAACTTTTTAATTACAAACATTGTTCATGATAATGAGAACCATTAAAAAAATACACTTCAGTTTACAGCTTCATCAGCCCCCTCCTGAGCCAGTTTTAGTCAGTATTTGAAGACAGTGCTTTATCAAGGATAACAGGATGAGCTGTATAACATCCATTCTTGCATTTTCCTCTAAGGTTACAGTATAGTAAAGTTTCAATGGAGAATTAGAGTAGGGTCATAACCAGACTTAACAGACTCAGCAGCTTCCCACACACAGCACCTGTATGTCATGTCTCTTGCACACAAAGGATCTTTGAAGTGTTGAAACGTTATCCCACTGATTTATTTTCTCTGGAAAATATCACAGTAAGCACATCATGGCTCCCAAAGGCAGCTAAACCAGTGATCTCTGGAGTAAGTGGAAACAATAAACATTTCAATTTGACAGTAATGCAGAAGGTAAAAGTACAGCATCCCCATAACTTTAAGTGTATAGTATGGTGTTCGCACAACATCCAAATCAAATAACATCATATTTTACAGAACATTGACTTTAACCAGCATTGGTGGCTCAGTGGTGGGTTCCTTGTTCAATTCCAAACCAATTCCAAAACCTCAGCCACTGGATGCAGTGCTGGAAAAAATGGAAGGCTTGCGTCAAGAAGAGCATCCGGTGTAAAACCTGTGCCAAGTTTTGTATGGATCAGATGGTCCGCTAGGAACAACAACAACATTGTTGACGTTAAGCTACGCATACCTGTACTCCATTAATGCTGGCATAACCAAAATGGCAATAACAGAATATAAATGTACTTTTATTCTGACTTCAACATTCTCCAAAAATCTATTTAATACATTTAGCTCACTCGCACTTTTTTTTTTTTTCACTTCCACAAAACTAGTTTTACTTCACTGATCACATCACAGAACTAGTGATTTGATTAGCTTCTGAGACGTAAAATTTTGCTCAGAAATGCAGGGACTACAGTACTTGTTGTGATTTGCCGAAAATGTGGGAGATCAAAGATTCTACAATAAAGATAGTGTAGTGGTTTTCAAATTAAAGATTTTATTATAGACATCCTTCTGTGCCAAAGGAAGGGCATTTCTGACTCAGTGGTTGGTTTCTTGCCTGCTATGCAGAAGGTTTAATTCCCAGCTACTAGATGCAGTGCCCGTCCCAAGTCTGGATAAAATGGGAGGGTTGTGTTAGGAAGGCCATCCAGACTTGTGTCAAGCTTGTACGTGCAGACCGGATGGTCCACTATGGCGAGCCCTTGCCAGGAGCAGCCAAAAGACCAACAAACAACTTTTGTGGCAGAGGAAAATAATTTGCCAAAATGAGTCAAAGTTTGAAAATGATGTTTATTGCGATTTGCTGTCAACCTGTCCATTTAATCATGCCGTTTCAATATAACTATTTCCTTGTCTTCCTAAAACATTTTACCTCACACCAATCCCTGAAATTATCTCATGCCCCAACAATACAATAGACAAAAGTGACAGTTGTTGAGAAACCAGATTCTCAGGTGTAACAGATGATCTGTGTTTTCCACACTAAAATTACGACTTGACCTTATCGTATGTACAGGATTAACTTCAGCATGTTCAGCAATTCCCCTTCAACAGGGCAGTCCATCGGATTAAAAACCTGCCCTGGGACATACTTCCATATACTTTTACCATGCATACAGACCTCTAACCATGACTATTGCTCCGTATCTAGTGGCTTGCTCTTTTTTAGCCAACAAAAGAATGAGGTGTGTAGAAAGGCAATTTTTCTGTGACATCCGCATTCCAAAAATTCCACTCGTTCAACTCTAAAACTCAACATTTCCACCTGTCCTAACCGCGTCATTACAGTACGTCTGTAAATCATGGCTCAAAACAATGACCTGTCCTTCACCCGTCATCAAAGTATAAATAGAATAAGGGTAAAATCCAGATTTTGATATTCATTCTGTATTTGTGTTACTTGCCATTACTTTTAAAGACACATCTATAAAACGGGCTGATGCTTTTGATATTTTGCTGAATCAAGGAAAAGTTTGTCAAGGGACTAAAAGGGTAAAAGTTATTTTAAACATAATATTCAAGTAAAATCATGCCATAATGAGGGAATTTAGTGGTATTTCACAGTACCAGAATTGTTCCCCACAACAAGGAGAAAGCCGGGGTTAATTGTCTTTTATATAAGTGCATTGACTTTGGCATATACTGTATATAAATGCTCTTTATTTGGAAAACAAATGGATCAAGAAAAATTATACTGCAGCTTAAAACTAATGTAAGCCATGTGATGCAGTACTTGGTCATCATTACACGAGTATATAGTTGTGACGGGAGTTTTGCGATGGAGGGTGGAGGTGCGGTTTGGACATGTGCAGGTTTTAAATGCTGATTTGTAGCCGTAATGACACACTCTGGGAGTGGTGGAAAAGTTAAGTAACCTTTTGTTCAAGAATGGAATGAGCGGAATGCCGAGTTTCCATGATGAAATTTCTAATTCACAGACCTTACACATCCGCTTTCCCACACACCTCTTGAAGTTGTTGTGTGTAAACATGAGAGCAACCTGGACATGCTTTTACGGTTGGATTTCTGCATTATTGCACAGTTGTCTAGCCAGAGCTGTGCATGGATTTCTCCATGAAATTTATTATGAAACCAAGTTAGTGAAAGCTATTAAAACTGCTTTTTTTATTTCATGATTGTACAAACCAGGTAATAGATGGCAGCTGTCTTTAGGAATGACCACACCTGAAGAATTTAAACCTACAATTGTTTCTTATTGCTCCCTATTATTTAGTACCCTAACAAGGTTTTCCATTAGTGAGGTCATTAGATCTCATTTGCACCCATAAAGTTCTCAGTCATTGTGATGGATTTTGAAAGGATTGACCTTCAAGAAGACATTTTTGTGGTAAAAGTACATTTGTAAAGCATTATCCCGACAGAGTCACAGTGGCTCTGGCACCTATCCCAGGAACGCTGACCATGAGCCCAGAATGCATCCTGGGTGGGATGCTAGCACAGTGAAGGACATCATGTACGCACACAGGGAGTGTTGGAGGTTGGTGGAAACCAAAGAACTTCAAGGAAACCACTTTATAAAGTAAGCAATCCAAGCTGGTAGTTCTCTCTTTCCATGAACACCCAAACATCTCTTACGCAACATGGCTTAATGAATTCCTTAATCACAGTGTGCAAAGTCAAGACAAAGACTAATTGTCAATTACATTTGAAATTTTTATGTTTTTTTCCTGAATTTCATTATACACTCACCGGCTCATCTGTTCAACTGCTTATTAATGCAACGATCTAATCAGTCAATCACAAGGCAGAAACTTTGTGCATTTACTGTAGGCATGTAGACATGGTCAAGATGATCCTCAGAAGTTCAAACCGAGCATCAGAGTGGGGAAGAGAGTTGATTTTGAGTGTGGCATGTTTGTTCGTGCCACCTGGGCTGATATTACAATCATCTCAATCAGAAAAAGAAACAAATATCCAGTTGAAAATGCCTTGGTGATGGCAGAGGTCAGAGGAGAATGGGATAGGCTGGCTCGAGCTGATAGAAAGGCAACGGTAACTTACATGACATCTTGTTACAACCGAGGTATGCCGAAGAGCCTCTCTGATACACAGCACATTGAACCTTGAAGCTGGTGGACTACTGCAGCAGACGACTTCTGTCAGCTACGAACAGAAAATTGAGGCTAAAATTCACATGGATTCACAATTTTTCTTTTCCCGATAAGTCTTGATTTGTACTGAAACATCTGGATGGTAGAGACAGAATTTGGTGTAAGCAACATGAAAGCATGGATCCATCCTGCCTTGTGTCAATGGTTCAGGCTAGTGCTAGTGATGATGGTGTGATGATATGGAACACTTTGGGTCACTTAAATGCCACAGCCTACCTGAGTGTTGTTCTCCATCCCTTTATGGCCACAGGCAAGTATGCCAAGTCACAAAGTGCACCTCAAACTGGTTTCTTAAACATGACAATGAGTTCAATGGCCTCCACAATCACTATACCTTAATCCAATCGAGCACCTTTGGTATGTGGAGGAATGGGAGATTCTCATCTTAGATGCAGCATGATGCATATCAATATGGAAAAATATGGAAATATTTGCAGCACCTTGTTAAATATATTCAATCAAAAATTGAGACAGTTCTGTAGTCAAAAGGGATCCAACCCAGTACTAGCATGATGTACCTAATGAAGTGGCGGGTGTATATTTTGATTTGTACAATGAACTTTTCCGTAGTTATGATTTGGGGATTTTTCATCACATCTTTTCTTTTCGTCAACAATCCTAGAGCTTGGTTTTCTAAAAACCTGGTCCAAATGTGTATGGCCACCCCAAAGTGCCCACTGTAGCATATCCATCTAGTAGCTATTGAGATCATTTATACATTTACTGTATAAACATACTCTGTCCTTTATAGCTTACTAAGGGTGGACAGAGTTATGTGGATCATCTGCAGAACCTTAATTAGTGTTCCTGAAACTTTGCCTCACATATTTTTCAATAAAGAGGTCAATCCAGTTAATGAAAAAAAAAAAGTCAATGACCCCCCCCCCCCGCCCCACACACACACACACACACTCGCACCCACCCAGTTTTAGCTCTGCTTTCTTCATGCCAGCATTCCCTCTACTAATAAAATTGTTACTTAAAAGTGTCAGCACATGCTCAGCAAACTGCACGCACTATAAATAATATAAAAAGTCTCATGGAATTTTGGGAAGTGTTTGGCTTTTACCATCAACTTGCTGGTTTCTTGTCATCACTCTTCTCTCTTTGCATTGCTTGTCATTAGCAGAACGATATTCTCAGAGAAGAATTTTCCATTGGAGAGAAGAAAAAAAGCGAGAGCAGGAACATGACTTTTTGAGACAGAAAGGCGGAGGACTCATCTTACAAAGTAAGGGAGGAAAGAGAAGGAAAAAAACTGTTCCTCAGAGGTCTCAAAGCACCATGGTATTGCAGGATTTAGTTCGGGCCAATTAGGTTTTATAGACCTAACCGCTCGAACTTAGCCACCATGACTGAAAGACTGAAAGCCGCGGAGCACTTTTGCGGTGCGCGTGTTGAAAACAGGACATGAGAGGACCGGAGTGGCTCAAACACAATCTAGTTCAGCGAGGTCATAAAGCTTGAAGGGCTTGACAATTGTGTGAGGAAAGAGTCGTAGTGAAATGCAGACGACGCTGTAATGTCCTACGGGCAAGAAGCGGTTTGACCGTACCACAGCTGGCTGGAATTCTCCGGAATTCTGTGCTCCATCTCGCCACACACTATGTCTTGATGTAGGTGAACTACTTGATGTAGTGTTATTGGAGAGAATTATTTTTGGCAGATAGTGCTATAAAAACAGGCTTAATGAGAACACTCCTCTGGGAGTCAGAACAAAAAAGTACATCCTTAATTGTCCTTCTTATATACCACAGTCATTCGCCAGCAATTATAAGTTTTTGTATACCAGTACTTTGCAAAAAGTTTTGAGCCGCCCCACATTTCTTCATATTACATTCAATTAAATTATATAGCTTAAGGAAAGAGCAAATGCCTAAAGGTACAATTTTTAAAATTGTTTAAAACCTCATCAGCAACCTCATTTCCCCTCTCATTGTGTTCTGTAGTGTACTAATCACTGGCCTGATCATCTGTCCATCGTCCACACCTGTACGTTTTTTATGCTTGAATTATTCATGAGTCACTGTGTGGCTTAACAAGCAAAAAACATTTCTCTCACACTAGTCTGGCTCTTTGAAAGCCAAATATGAAGGAATGAGGGGTGGCTCAGGACTATTGCACAGCACTGTATATTTATGTAATATCACACTCGAGGTCATAGCCGAAGGCATCCAGCATAACAGCACGACCTCGAGTGTGATAGTGCTTTTATACAACAGTTCAACAAATATCATTTATTATCAACAGATTATGATTTGTTTCTTTATTTAACCAGTTCTTTGGTTCCGCCAACACACATCCTTCCATGACTAGCGGAAGTAATTAACCGCGACCGGTGGAGAAGGCAAGCGGAATTTAGTGGAATTAAAAGGGGAGGAAGTAGTTTTACATTCTTATAGTAATACGTAGGCAAAAGTTGAGGAGAATAAACCATGGAGGTGGTGGACAGTCCTAAGAAACTTGTGAGATTTACTTTATATTTTCACTTATTCCAACTATCAGCTGCAGTAACAATTCAGGGGATAAATGGAAAGCTAGTGCACTAGGCTGTACAGTCACTTGTTCCACGCACCAAGGTGAGATGGATTCAGGTTTTTAGAAGCTAGCTAGCTTTGGAGCTCACCTTAGGCGTAAATACTGTAAAACAACACAGAGACAATTGGGAACGACCTATTAAATAAAGCAATTGCTGTATTAAGGAACGTGAAAGATGAGATAACGTTATCAGATGTGGTTTCTTGCTGAAAGTGCTTTCATGTCTCAGTTTGAATGAGGGGTTTGAAATGTAGCTGCTCTCTCCTCAGTACTGCGGCCCGTATCGATGTACTTTCACCCATGCTGGTTTAGTTAATGATTGTTAGACGTCCCAGTGCTGGAATGCCTCTCGTCCAGTCAGATTACTCAGTCAGAACTAACTGTTGCATGATAAAGAACAAAATGTTGCACCACTTAAATTTTTTTTAATTAATGAAACATAGTGTGTAACATCTGTTAGCTAGTTAGCTGGATCACTTCTAATCTTATCGTTACAACTGTGCGTGTTTAAGAGGCTTGAAAAAGGAGCCAGAAGAATCCGCATCCCAGAGTCCCGGTGGGCGGAATCCGTTGCCCAGGTAACCAATCTGCACTTTCATAATGACCTGCCAGTCATTTCTGACTAGAACTAGGACTGGAGGAATTGTCTTGTTCCTTTGCTTGTCACATGGGGTGTGTCTCAGTCATGCTAGGATGTAAAGGTCTAGGATGTCTAGCATGGAAAATGAATGCACATTTGTGTGAATATCATCTGGACGGTAACGAGTCCCTATTTAAAACATAGTGAGAAAAAGTACAGGTTTTTCATTAAAAAATGTAGTAAGTAGGAATACAAAGTATTACATATGGAAAATACTTAAGTAAATAAATATACTGTACATGGGGAAAAAATACTTACTGTAAGTACAGTAATGGAGTATTTGTACTTTGCTTCTTGACACCTCTGGTTTTAATCCATTTCTAGTTATTCTTATGGACATCCATGAATACAGTACTTTGGTTCCTGTTATAGCTTACTGTATATGTTACAGCAGCTAACAATCCCTCACCAAAAAAAAAAAAAAATCATGTTACCACAAACAATTGTGGTAACAGTTTTCTGTGTTGGAAAACCTAAACTGACTGTTACAAAGCACTGACATCTAAATCTAGTTAAAATCAATGTCTCCTTACAGACATCTTTATCACATCAACAAACACCTTTATTAAATGATTTATCATCTGCCATACAAGTCCCTGATAACATATTAGAATAAGCGCATTAATACAGTATATCCATGTGACATGAAGGCTGCTGATATGGAAAATTCACCCTTTTCTGACAAACCGAGAACTCACAGCACAATTGTACTGTATATGTTTTATTTTAAATATTAACTAGATTTAAAGCTTCAAATCCTAGCCAGTATAAATGCATTCCCCAAAGAATCATATTTTCCCCAAACATAACGTTAGTGTAATTGGAAAAAGGACCTGATCTCATGAATGAATCAGTTTCTGACATGCAGAAATGTGACATGAATAATCCCATTCTCGTGTGATTTATTTAAGATAATAAACTACAAGCGGTGGTGAAAAGTATGTAGCGCTGCAGGAAATTCCCATCACCAGTCACGCATTTCTCACAGGCTCAACCCCGCAAGCATGTATTTAATCAGCGGTATAAAAGACGTGACTCACCGTGATTTAATGCTACAGTATCTTAAAGTAACCTATGTCCCTTTGCTGTAAGGGTCTTAATTCCGAGGCGTAGGTAGGGGGATGGGAGGTGAGATGTCATTTCCAACATATTGTTAGGATTATATTTTAATCATTTTCAGTACAACTGTGTCGGGAAGAAGTGACTACACTGAAAACAGTGATTCATATATCAATATATTTAAATTAAAGCCAGAATTCAAGTTGAACCAAAAATGAGTAATGGTTAAAAAAGATGTGTGGGTTCAACTAATTGAACAGGATGCACAGGTGCACTCTAAACTATTCACATTTTGGCAGGCTACACAGCATCTATGTGTAAGAGTGAATTATTTGCTAATTTTGTTTGAAGTTCTTACAAAATCTATAATAATAATAATAATTATTGTTATTATTATTATTATTATTATTGTTGTTGTTGTTGTTGTTGTTATTGTTATCTTGAATCAGGATATTTATAAAATAGAATCGCAATACAAACTGAAACGGCATTTAGGTATTGTGATAATATCGTATCGGCTGGTCTCTGGTGATTCCCATTCATAATCATTTTTAGTAGAGGTATCATGGAGTTATTTTTGTTTGGAATGCTTATTTACATAATTATTAAAGTTATTTAAGATTAAATGATGTTAAATCATGCTTCACCAAAACTAAATGAGCTAGCTATGCCTAGGGGAATTTATAACTTTACAGATCTTGAGACTGATTTTGTTTATATTGAATATTATCTGGCAGCACGGTGGCTTAGTGGTTAGCACTGTCGCCTTGAACCACCAGGTTCCAGGTTTGATTCCAGCCTCGGGGTCTGTGTGCATGAAGTTTCCATGTTCTCCCTGTGCTTGGTGGGTTTCCCCCCGGTACTCTGGTTTTCTCCCACAGTCCAATGACCTGCAGATGAGCTAAATGACGCTCCCAAACTGCCCGTAGTGTGTGAATGTGAGTGTGTATGTCCAGGGTGTATGCACCACTTGTGCCCTATGTCTCCTGGGATAGGCTCCAGTCTCCTGTGACCCAGTATACAGGATAAAGCAATATAGACAATGAGTGAGTGAGTGAGTGAATATTATCCTTTAAGAGCATGCCCAAAATTAATAAGAGATATTTCTTACTTAATATGTTTTTTTCTGTACTGCCAGTCCATATTCCTAATTTATGCACCGTCAAACCTGAGTTAACAGCTGTATTTTTGTCCTTCAGCCTGATACTAATCTGACTCATCGTTTCTTGCTAATACTTAGTGCAAGAGTCACACTCTCTTAACAGCAGTAGGAATGTTTTCCCAGGGAAGTCTGGGATCAGAGGACCCTCCCGTGAGCACCAAGAGCCTTCAGAACACACAAAGACACTGTCCTCCATCACTGTGACTTAATGAGCTTTAGCATGAGAGTTAAGAGAAGCACAGAATGTACCGGCGGCGGACAAAATGTTCAAGATAGTCTGGCTGGTGCAGAGAAAATCTAACTTAATGGATAGATCGAAATCTTTCCAAGGTTTGATTAATATGGATTTTGTCCACGGTTGAGAGAAAATGAATAGGAGCTGAGGGGATTTCAGGACTGATCGTGTTAAGTTTCATCTTGGGCACTGGACAACTTGGGCGAAAGAACAAAGGGTGTTAATTTCCTTTAAAGGCCCAATTAAGAACAGCTCTGAGTGTTTGTAATGAAGTGTTAGCTCATTCTAGCAGCACCTAATTGTGACACTTTCCTCTTTTTTAGGCTTCTTCCATCAACTTTTCATCGAACACAAGTAAGTACTACCATACGCGCTAGGAGAAAGCAGTTGCTTAGAAATTCCTTGGACAGTTTAAGAGTTTTCCTAGAAAAGCACTCTGTTGTAGTGTACTTTATAGAATCATTAGCTTATCCTCCAGAAATTTCTAAAATGAATGATAAGGACAATACGGGAAGAGCCAGCAGTCACTTGAATGGAGTTGCAGGGGGAACTGAAAGCAGCTAAAGAATACAGTAAATACATGGAGAACAATGAAGCATCAAAGAACTACATCACAGTAAACACTCTTTAGCTTAACATGTTTAGAGAAAGAACTGTTGATCCCAAGAGCATCATACCTGCATTATAGTACAAGCAATTGAGCATTATGATATGCTGCTTTTGATGTATTACAGTACATGTCATCAAAGGAAAGAGAATGGAGCAATGTACCAGGACATGTTATAGAAGAAAGAAACTGTATCTGATGAGAAGATGGACTTGGGGTTCTTTAAGGGTTCCTTTGTTATATGCTGATCAGTCACAACACTAACACCATCACCAAGTGAACTGGATAAAATGTATTATCAGTAACCTGGTGACAGGATCATGGGCACCCAAGGCTTATTTCTGCCTGTGGGGAGCCAAGGTTAGGCCGTCTGATCCCCACGGAAAAACCAATGTAGCACAATGTTTGCCGAAAATCATTAATGCTTGCCATGTGCAAGCAAGCAAGGTGTTCAAGGTTGTTGATCTGACCTCCGAATTTCCCAGACCTCAATCCGACCAAAACATCCATGAAGTGTCAAACCAAGTCTGATCCACAAAGACTCCACTCCGCAACTCAAAGGTCCCAGCATGAGACACCACAGCACACCTCATGTATATATATAGTTTCCATGAAAGATATCAGAAACACAGTACATCACAGCTTGCTGTGTATGGGGCTTAGCAGGCAAAGCATTCAAGGTTGTTGATCCGGCTTACAAATTCCCCAGATCTCAATCCGTCCAAGCATCCGTAGAGTGTCCAACCAAGTCTGATCCACAGAGGCTCCACTAAGGATCTGCTGCGAATGTCCTGGCACAAGATAACAAAACAGATCCCCAGAGGTCTTGTGGAGTCATGCCCCCTAAGGGGAACCCACAGAATATTGGGATTAATGGTTAGGGTTCTAATCTATTGGTTGATCAATGTATATATACAGTATAGTTGAAGATTCTTTGCTTTCTATATGGAAACAGACCTTTGTAGGCAAATATCCTGTTGCAGTAGGATGTTTTCAGAGAGGTAAAAGCTGAAGATCCCTTTTAGGTTATGGATTAAACCTAATGTAGATGTGGAAGAAGAAATAGTTTTGGTTTGTTTAATTCACCACCCTGTTCATCATCTCTATTGGCATAGAGAAGTATTCACACTCCACTTGAACTTGGACTTGACCACACTGAAATGGGAAAATCTACAAAATTTTGGAATTTGATAAATATTCAACAGTTCCAAAAAATTGATTTTATACTAGGGTCATTTAGCAGATCATTTTGGCCACTTAAGTTCTTCATCAGTCAACGTGAACAAATAGCTTCAGAAAGACCTGCCACACCTGTGTAAACCATCTCTGGCAATACAGATCAGATAAGGAACAAATAGTTTATTCTACAAGGTGTCACAAGTGCTGCACCTTCCAACAGGAAACACTTAAACACATCTGAGTCAAAGTATGCCAAAAGAGGAAGTTTGACTGGTTGGAATGAGGTGGAGGAGGAGTGCGGCTTCCTGGTTCATATTATCTGGAAATGTGAGTGTTTTGCAAATCAAGGCGAGCCCACACACATAGACGGACTAGTGCGTCTGAATCTGACCTTTACCTGGATTATGGTATAATTATTCTCTATCTCAATCTCTATTCATTAGAGACTGTGTGTACAGTAAAAGCAGCGTGGGGATGCTTGCCGTTCGAGCAGGTGGAATTATGAGCAGGATTTAATAGAATGTTTTTATTAGAGCTCTTTAATATTGCTTTACTTGGTGTGTGTGTGTGCGTGTGTATGTTTTGCTGACCTTTTTTACGCCCAGCCCTATGTTGACTCATCTCTGATGTGACGACACACACACACACACACACACACACACACACACACACACACACACACACACACACTGTTGCCCTGTCTCTCAAGGCCCATTAACCTTTATCAACAATAGTTCCTGCTACTCTCTCGTCTCCTGCTGTGGAAGGAAATGAAGAGTCACTCTGACGCTGATATTGTCAGAGTTGACCGGCTGGGAAAGCTTTATACCTATTGGCAAATACACAAGGGCACAAAGGCTAAATCTGATAAAAATGTATGCACTAAAGCCCAGATTGGGTGAGAGGGAGAGAAAAAAGATTTCACAAGAATGCTAAGATGGGACTAGGAAATAGGATGTGACATCAATGAATTTGAGGGGAAATACTTAATACAAACAGTAGAGACAAAGAGTCTTGGGTTGGAGTATTTGCTTCATCATTTATCAAAACAAATAAAATTGTCAGTCTGTTGATAGTTCTGTAAAATTGAAATGTGTCACAATATCCTGTTTGCACACGCACACGCACACACACACACACACACACACACACACACACACACACCAATGCTTCATTCTTTCCATTGAGGTACATGTTTAACATTTCATTCATACGCTCATGGTTTAATGACTAACACACCGGTATTGACCAAAAACAAAAAAAAATTCCCTAACAAATAATGACGTGGCTGATTGTAGCAGTTTTGCACAATCCACTGGGACTCATTTATCAGTCTAAGTTCATCAATCAAGTTATGTGTAAATATTTTTGTACCACTGATTTAAAACTCCAGCCAGATTGACATACCTTACAGTAACGCTGAAACTTCTTCACACTCATGTGTGTATGCGTCCATCATAAAACGATCACACACAGTGGATTTATACAAAAAAAATCGCACTATTTTTTCTGATCAGTTTCACCAACAAGTGATTTCCTTATGATTTATATTCTTCAAATATCAAACTATATGACAAAAGTATTTGGCCAAACCTGTTAATTATTGAATTCAGGTGTTTCAATCAATCAGGCCCCTTATCCCCAGTGAAGGACAATATTAATGCTTCAGCAGACCAAGACATCATGGACAATGCTATGCTTCCAGCTTGTTTGTGACAGTTTGAGGAAGACGCTTTTCTATTCCAACATGACTGAGCCCCAGTGCACAAAGCAAGACATGGTTTGAGGAGTTCAGTGTGGAAGAACTTGACTGGCCCTAACACAGAGCCCTGACCTCAACCCCAACCAGCACCATTGCGACGAACTGGAACGCAGATTGCGAGCCAGACCTTCTTGTCCAATATCAGTGCCTGACCTCATAAATGCTGTACATAATGAAGGGGCATGAATTCCCACAGAAACACTCCAAAATCTTGTGGACAGCCTTCCAAGAAGAGTGGAAGCTGTTATAGTTGCATATAAAAGGAGGACCAACTTCATATTGAAGTATACAGTATGTATTGTATATGTACTGTATGGATACAATGTCATTGCATGTTTGAGCAAATATTCTTGTCCATATAGTGTAGCTACTGTATGATCTCCGACCACATTTCTTCCACAAGGTTGACAGTCCAGCACTATCCTAACAGGTTTTGATAATGTGCTGCTGGGTTCTTAACCGAGTTCCAGTCATTTAAAATCTCCTGAGTTGTTTTCTTTGCTTGACCATACAGTAATTGTAGCCCGATAATTGAACACTTTTGAAATGGCGAGTTTTTTTTTTTTTTTGGCGCGACAGTGTATTTAGTGATGCCCATAACTCTGTGAAAAGAAAGCTGGTGGCGACTAAGCAGTAAAAGAGTGCATCCCACGTGCTCCGTCTTCCAATAACGCAGCTCAACCACTGCAATGAATCAGCCTTAATTGAATATCTAGTCTTATTGCCCTTTACTTTAATAACTTTATTTCAAGGCATTATGATTTAATGTCAAAGTTTCATGAATCACTCCAGGTTCCTTATATTTAAATTTACCAATACTGAAAGCCTCTTCAGATAAGCCTCTTGTTTTTGGCTCTAAAGATTTACAAATTAATGTATTCAAAAGCAGCTTGATAAATCAGGTCCATTGTTTATTGGAGGAACTTTTGGTGGATTGTACTGTACTAGGCAGGGTTACTACTGTAGACATGCAGATCCCAGTCTGTGTGTGAACACACCGTTCTGTATTGTTTGTACACATACGTCTACGTGCATGTTCCCATATGTCCGCTCTCGGGCCCGTTCCAGTCCTCTCACAAACTTGCAGGCTTTTCTTCACACAATGAGGACATCCTTAGTGATGCTGCTGTTTGGAAGCGGGTTGTTAGGCTGGGGCAATAAGGAAAAGCCTTTATTTGCTTTGGCCGGAGAGGACGTTAGTAATTAAATAAATGAAAGTTGAACATGGCGTTTGTCCTTAGACCTACCTTAATGTCTCTTTGCTTTCATACTTCCTTTGACCCTTAACTCCATTTTGGCTTGTAAACCTCATAACCACATCGTTCCATCTATTCATTTGGCAGATGCAGGGCTGAGGGAGAGCAGCTCACAGGAAAGATTGGGATTCAAACTCACAACCATTTCAATCAGCCCTTGTAAGCTCTGTAAGTAGGCAGTGTGTGTGTGTGTGTGTGTGTGTGAGGGTTAGGAAGAGTTGCCAAAATTAATTTCCATATGAGATCAGCACTGCATTATATCTGATTGCACCAGACCTCCAGCAGAGAGTCTGCTCTGTGTGTGTGTGTGTGTGTGTGTGTGTGTGTGTGTGTGTGTGTGTGTGTGTGTGTGTGTGTGTGTGTGTG
>JAQQZT010000040.1:26279852-26311800 GCA_030068275.1 Clarias platycephalus
GATAATGGTAGAGTAACCTGCACTATAATAACGACTGTATAAGAAAAACGTGATAGTTGTATGTGATGCCTCTGGTGGTCTGTTTGTTCTGTTACTTTAAAAACGAATTAAAAAAATAAAAGTTAAAAAAAAAAAAAAAGCTGTTGTCATAGTACACACCAGCACTTCCTTATTGTCTAGGAGCTGCAACATTACCCATGTGTTTATGTACAATACCAGCCTCTGAGAAGGCAGGTGTAGCCTAAAGATGTATAGTGGGTTACAGTAATTTCATGTTACTAGGTCCTCATGCAGTTTCTTAAAAATGAGAAACATCACTGTGAAAAGATGTATAGTTCTAAACCCTGTAACTCTGCCTTCTGTAGGAAGAAAAGTTAAAGACCACTGCTGCATCACCAGCACATGGACTGACCTGGGGTGACAGGAAAGTTGCCGCTGCTGGTCACAGGGTCTGTGTGCATTGTAAAGCAGTGTATGGTAAGCAGCAAAAACACATGGAAATGCCGGGTATGTAGTGTTCACTTATAGCTTCAGTTGAACATTAAGTGGAAAGATGTATGACTTTGTACAATACTGTATATAGTGTAAGAGCGGCCTTTTACAAACCTAAACGTTTCTGTTTCATTATGAGTGAGTAGGTTATGCATAGGGTGTGAGAGTAAGCTTTCTAATCTTTTAATTTTTGAGTAATTTTGCCTGTCAGTTAACTACATTCTGAATAAACTTTTTTAAAGAAATTGTTTCTTTTGTCCTCAAATTATTTTCTTGTAGCACTTCCCGCTCAGTCACATACCTGATTGAAAGGCCAATATTCTGCTCATTATGCGGGTCATTATGTCTTTTCTAATGTGAATTACAGCATTATTCATAATCAGTCACGTCTCCTTGCATACAGTATGGCCTTCTAAACAAAGAGAGTCTTAGAAAATGTAAATGAAGATGTTATTTTCTGTGAATGAGTGAGCAGGATGATTATCACATTATTTTGAAGCAAAAAACTCCAGGCTACAAGATCCAGTTCACAAAAGTCTTGTACACAAATGTTATGAATATGGTTTGTGGCCTTGTTTCAGTGACTTCTTTTTTGTGTTATTTTCAATAACCACATATAACTGTCATTTTCTCCAAAATTCAAACTTGTACAGTATATACAGTACATGCTGTTAACATATTACTGTAGCCCAGTTTGTGCTGAATGCAGTGTAATCAGACTTCAGCCATTTATATGTTTATAAGTATAAGTAAGATGCAATGGTATTTTGTGAAAAGTGGGTAAAAAATGAATTTAAATGTTTAAATTGTATTGTGAACAGTTTGCGAACTGTATTGAAATGTATTTTATATACTGTATACCATTTTAGTGTGATTGTATTTTGTGACAGGTTAATTGTGATTAATTTAAAAAATACTGGTTTATACATGCAGTCATGCACCACACAACATTGTATATTTTGTTATAACACTGTCGACCTCCAGGGTCCGGGTTCGAATCCCACCACGGGGTCTGTGTGCATGGAGTTTGCATGCTCTCCCTGTGCTTGGTGGGTTTCCACCCACAGTCCAAACACATACAGCTTAGACTCATTGCCCATTCCCAAATTGCCTGTGACTGTATGCGTGTGTGCCCTGTGATGGACTGGCACCCCATTCAGGGTGGACGTTGCCTCATGGGATGGGCTCCAGGCCCCCTTGAGACCCTGTATACAGGATAAAGTGGTAGAAGATGAGTGAGTAAGTGTTATAACAAGTTATAAAATACAGTAAATAAATTTAAAAAAAAATTATTCAGAAAGGTGACGTCGGTTTCTTTCTGAACGAGTCACATGAATGAACAAATCAGAAAGGGAATCGGCTCACAAGCACGCTTTGTTTTTTATTATTATTATTATTATTATTATTTGCTTTGATGTTGTAGTATTGCAGAGATCTTGCAGCAGTTATGAGTATGGAGCTCGTGCGTTAATCGTTAGAGCCTGGTTAAAGCTCTGCTCGTGGTGAATCGAGTGAATCCAAACAGAGAGTCGGCTCAGTGAAATGATTCAGACCAGCCCTCGGTGGAGATGAATGGGCCGGCGGTGGACGGGGCTTGTTTTTACCTCGGCGCGGTGAACTGAGGGAGCAGCGAGGCTTCATCCCGGGCCTCGCTGACTTAACCTCATCCCACCCTAAAACAAAACCCCTCCAGTAAACAGGTCAGGACCCTACACCAGGCTTTTAATCGCAGCCGCCGGCTTGTTGTCTGGATATGAAGATGAAGCTCAGCGCTTGTCCTCGTCCTCGGCGAGCTCTGACCCATGGATGGCGTTTCCGTCTTTCGCTTTCAGCCAGCTGCAGCCGAGCGGATGCGCAACTTCTCCCCTCTGATGCGGTAAGATGAGTCGTGCTTATGGCATCGCGCGTGGGGTCGTGTTTTAACCGCCCAGGTTCTCATTTCAACGCGAGACCTGGACATTATGTAACACACACACGCGCGCGCACATACACACACGCGCCCGCGCGCGCGCACACTGTGGCTGGAACGAGTGCACAGCTGCAGGGATATTATTGACCATCCTGCACGTATTGTTTACATGACCATGTGTCCGCCTTCAGGGTGCGGGTTCGATTCCCTCCATGGAGTTTGTATGTTCTCCGTGGGTTTCCTCCATGTACTCTGGTTTCCTCCATCAGTCCAAAGACATGCAGGCTCATTGGCGTTGCCAAGTGTGAATGAATGAGTGTGTGTGTGTGTGTCGTGATGGATTGGCACCCCGTCCAAGGTTGTACCGCCCAAGTCTCCTAGGATTGGCTCCAGGCCCCCTGCAAACTTGTATGTAACATACAGCGGTATAGACGATGAGTGAGTTTTCTATAAGACTCTTTTATAGTTTTATAGATCACTGACTTGTCAAAACATCCACAGTTTGCTCAGTACATTGCCAAAACTTGCAGTTTATAATCTAGCGCTTGATGTAAGACAGTTAAACGCATGCACAGTACAGTACACGGTCATATACTGTACTCTGGCACATAACTGCTCATAACTTCACCTATACTCAAAATTCTGACTTAATTTATGGTGCAGGATTAACGTCAGGCAAATACCGAAGGACTGACAAAGTTCCATTCAATTCTGTCCAGCCAGTTTTGCATGATGCTGTGACAAAATCTGGCAGGACAGACATACAGACAGACAGACAAAGTTTTCAGCGACTGGTTTCGGGTCCTCCAATGTATGAAACGTAGAGACATCATTGAAACAGCGGGCTCTGACAAATGTACAGCCAAAACCTTTCTTTTATTTATATATTGTAGATGAATCATTTAAAAAATGCATCAAGGCCTATCAGGCGTGCATTGGGGTTACTTAAGTGCATAGTTGCATCAGCTGGCACACACTTTTTTTTCTTTCTCCCCCTGACTGTGTTTGAACGTGAAAGTGCCTGCGTCAGAGCCTGCTGATTTATTACCGAGCACTTTTGCTGAATGCAGAGGTTTTTTTTTCTCTCTCTCTCTCTCTCTCTCTCTCTCACACACACACACACACTCAAACTCACACTCACTCCTTGGGGCTTTAAAGCGAAAGACTAAGCTGTTTTACTTCCCGGCTTTAGATCTTTAGCATGTTTCCTCTCATTGCATCAAATATGGAAATCCAACACCTTTATACCCTTATCAGAATATTCAAATCATCTATTACACAGCAAAATCTCTACACCACGTGCTAGAGCTGATCTAACACCAAACTCTCAAAAAGTACCAAGCTGTACTTTTCCAAAACAAAGTTTTTCACCTTTTAACATTCATTCGTTAATCTTCTAGACTGTTAATCCGTTGTACAGTGTCGCATGGGCCTGTAGCCTATCCCAGGAGGCTTTGCGCACAAGGCAGGGTACACTTCATCGCAGTACACGCACACACACTACAGGCAAATTTGGAATGCGTATTAGCCTAACCTGCATGTCTTTAGACTGTGGGAGGAAACCCATCAAGCACATGAAGAACATGCAAACTCCATCCACACAGACCCAAGGCGGAAATCAAACCCATAACCTTGGAGGCGTGAGGCCAAAGGGCTAACCACTACACCACCATAACGACTTCTTTTTAACATGCATAAAATCATTAAAAATATTTAAAAGTTGCTTGATTTTGGCCAGTATGACTGTCATGAGTATTTTGATCAGTATTAAGATCACAATTAATTATCATTAATATTCACTGATTTATGTGTTCAATGTTTTTTTTTTTATTGCACTGTCACATAAACATTCCTGTTAAGTGATTTTCTTTGTGTTTCATTTCCAATATGGGTCGATCATGTTTATTGAACTGTCAGAAGCCAAATTTGATTAAATGTGCAGCCCTAAAAGGCGCATGAGGTCACATGACATTACATTTGTGGTCCGCCTCTTTTTTTAATTGCAACCTTTTTTTAAAGCCACACTAATTTCCACCCATGTTCACAAAGCTCCGCCCACAAAGTTGACTGACAGGAAGCCCATCTAGATACAAACACAAACTAATGTTCCAGACCTGGTATTCAATTTATGAAATAAACTCGTGCTGTGGATTTGGCTTTAACCAATACTGTATAGTTCATCTTTTTGCAGATCTTACAGGTCTTTTGAACCTATATATAAAAGAGTTGACTTTTGCACCTTTAAGGATCTTGGGACATCTATTCTAAAACCTAATGAATGGTACGCTTCACACACTTTCCCAGGTAAAACATATACACACTTACAGTACCAGTCAAAAGATTTAGAACAATACTGGAGATTTCGAAACTATGAAATAACACATCTGGCATGAGGTAATTAAATACCAACAACACAACAGTCAGTAGTTATTTTAAGTCACAAAGGTCACCTGTTCTGGAACAGTTCTTGTAAGAACAGTATCGTCAAGTGCGCTTGCAAAACCCATTAAGCACCACGATGAAACTCTCATGAAGACCTTCCCAGGAAAGCAAGACCAAAACTTACCTCTGCTGCTTTAGAGTCACCAGCCTCAGAAATCACCAATTAACAAACAGCACCTCAGGTTAGAGCCGTTATGAAGACTTCACAGAGCAGAAGTATCAGATACATCTCACTATCAACTGTTCAAAGGAGATTATTGAAGTATTTTGGACGCCTTCAGTATTGTTTTATAATGGAGAAAGAAATAAAAAGAGGCGCGCCCAAACTTTTGACTGGTGTGTTAAAAAAAATAATAAATAAAATCCTCCATGAATGATGACAATTAATGTAATATTGAGTAGAATTACAGTTAATTACAAGGTATTTGCGTGAAATTACAATTGCAAGGTTCATATGCATCCACCTGACTAGAATAAACACCTTCTCAGAACAAAAAGTACCAAACTACACATTAGTTGTCACTTGAGAAGGACTCTTCATGTTCCTTTAAAAGCTCTGTTTAAACATCTACACCAGGTCTCAAATAAGACATAATCTATATCAATGAAGAGAGGGTTTTCTGCTATTTATAAAGATTATATCTTATCTCTGTGATGTGTTACACTGTGTTCCAAGCATATGATATAATCCTTATAAATAAAAGAGAGGTTTTGTCTGTATATTGGTCAGAACTCGATGATTTCAATGATATCAGTCTCAGAAAAATTTTCTGTATGACAGATTTTGTCACAGCATCACGCTAAACTGGCAAGACAGAATGGAAAGAAACTTTGGTATTTGCCTGACGTTGAAACTGCGACATAAATGACATAAAAATTTGGATTAGAGATTAGATAGTACTGTGCACGCGTCAAACTGTGGGCGCGTCTTAAATCACCCGCTGGACAGAATTTAATGAAGATTTTGCAGTACTTAAAGTTTTGTTTTGTTTTTTTAAACTGGGATTTCGTTAATATTTTGACTGAATTTTAACGCTCTGGAATCGTTTTAAGGCAAAATCTTCATCCGATCCACTTTTTTCCATTTCCCATCTGTCCGATTATCGAACAGGAAGTGTATTTGGCTAAAATCCTGGACGGCACTAAAAGTTTATTAATTCCCCCAGGCAGCTCATTCAGCACTGTGGGTGTTTTTTAATTGAAGACTGTAGGGATTTAAAAAGAAAAAACAAATGTCCATAAATCAGGATGTGTTTCCATGAGCTGGCTGTTTTTGAAGGCTGCTCCGGTAATACTGTAGGTGCACATTGTCTGTACGCATTAAAAATAACCCAAGTCTGCTGGACACGGGGTGAGAACTCAGGAGCTGGGTCACCTTCAGCCTTCAGCCTCGGAAACAGAGGTTTATTTATCTCGTTAATATAGTCGCATTTCTCCACTGACCAGAAAACACAATGCGTTCGTATGGATGGGCCGTGCGGTAAACGACAGCCGTGTGTGAAATGCTGATTATATCAGGTTACTTTTTCAAGATGTTGGATGAAATGATTGAGAGTAGCGCAGCTAAAGAGGCTGTAGTGTGCATCTTGGTGCATTGGGTATTTCTGTCGACGATGTGGACTGCTCTTGGGAAGCGGCGTTTAGAGTGTAACCCTTTCTTCTCAGCGTGTATTCATAGCTCCAGAAGTCAGGAGCGCAAACCGCATAGCGCACTACACTACAGCGGAGTCCACTCATTGTAACCAGTAGCGACATATTGTTGAGTGTGAGAATATGCGATCTGGGACATAGCCACCCATCGGACGCGGAAGTCACACTGGTCTCCATGGAAACCAGAAACCGTGTTGCGATACCAACAACCTTCAGAAGAGAGGCACTGGAGAAGACGGACCTCGGCGCTGTCTCGCGCCTTTCAACCCGAGCCTTGATTTGCAAGAAGGTAAAGACAACGAAGATAATGTGAGAGTATTCATGGATATATATGTATTGATGTATACTGGATTATGTTCGCCTTCTGATTAACATGTCACAAGGCAGGTCAATGAATGAATGAATGGATGAAGGAAAAACATGCATGGTGTTTATAAAGAATGAAATGATCTGCATTTGGTCCGTTTCTCACATCATGTTCAAAGAGAAACACACCCTGTGCGGCACCTTAGTGTTCTCCATGATGTTACAGCGTGCAGGCTAAACTTGGAGCCGCATCAGAGCTGATTAGAGCAGCCGATAACACCTTACTGGAGAGACTGGAGGATCTATTGCGTTTATCGAACCTCTCAATGGCTGGATTGACTTTCAGGAAGCAAGAATAGCTGAAGAGGAGCTGAACAGATGCAGCGCAGTCATCCAAGGAACTACACAATTAAACAAAGTCTCAGTTTTGTTAAGATGCAGTCGAAAATCGGAGGTGTTTATTATACTGTACAACAAGGTTGCAGTATCAAATACAGAATAAAATGTTCGGGATGAGTTGTTCGAGGAAATCAGTGACAAGGACAGCACAGCTCAGATCTGCTTTTCTCTTGCCAGTAGTGCATTTTTTGACATTTATTGATGTATGTCAATGCAAAACGTGTAAGTGTTGCATCTTTTTTAAGTCTTAAAGGTCCCATAAGGTACTATTTTGTTACCCGGTTACCACAAGTCTCAGAGCATGTATGGACAGTATATATACAGAGTCAGCCAAAACCAAATGTATATACACTTCAGGAAAAGAAAAACTTTTTAATACTTGGTTTGTTGCTAGACATTATATATTGATGTTTATAATATTATTATTAGTATTATATTAATATAATATACATCCGACTATTTTTCTTTTCCTGAAGTGTGTATACATGTGTGTTTTTATATATACTGTATGTATGTGTATATATATATATATATATATATATATATATATATATATATATATATATGCTTTTGTTCTATCTATTCTCAGGTTGTATGGTTTAATGGTTATTTATTTATGTCTAATCACGCCCTTAAGAGCTGAAAGTGACTAATGAGCTAATGTTCGACTCATAGATTTATAGCCGAGGAGGAATTTAAGCATGTGACATGTGATCAACACAAATCAGAGTAGTTTCATTTATTTTTTCTGTTTTGATGATCCTGTGAAACTCAAGATTCAGTTATTTATTTTATTTATGATTTACATTATTATGAATCGTTTTTTACAATTTATTTCATATAAGTTTTTACTCTACTTTTCTCCTATTGGCACCTGATGTCACAACGTCTGTCCTCCATGGTCCAACCCACCTACGGATGGGATAAGGGACATTACTTACCAGATGTCAGTTCCAAATCCCGCATACAGTACAGTACATAACCAGTCACGGGAGCACTTTCAGCAAGAAAAGACATCTCATAACATTGTCATCTTTAGCAACACTTTGTCTCCTAAAAAACTGCTCCTTCCAGAAAGCCTTTTAACGTCTATTTTGGGATCGGAGTTACAGTCATGAAAAGCTTCAAGGCTGAATCCAAAATCCCTCTCTAATCCCTGATCAAGGGCACTACTTAGTGTGTGGAACAAGAGATTGTTCCATAGTGTATTAGCTTTCCATTTTACACTATTTGCAATCCAACTATGGAACGGTTAATTAGCTATTAATTAGAAATATGGAAATAGTTTAATCAATGAAAGCAGGTTTGGTTGATACATATTATGACTATGACATATGAGCAGTTTGTTCAGTATTGCATAAAGTGCAAAAATACGTTATTGTTAGCGCCACACTTGAGGCAGGTCAATAGGTCTCAGTGAAGTCACCTCAGTGTGAACATCCACACCCACAACGCGAGCTGTGTTTAAAGCGTATAGCTGTTAGCAGTGCGCAGGGACGACGCTGAATGCAGAATGCAGCCCGAACAGGATTATTGATCCTCTAAAGTGCTGTAACAACACTTCTGTCTCATGTGACCCCTGTTTAGAGAACGAGTGCTTATTACAGCTTATTACAGAGCTCAGCACGCACAAAGCGACACCAGGCTGCTGGATCTCTGTTTTTTTATATAGAAACAGAACAGCTTTTGATTTTACACACTAACAGTGTGCTCGAAATCCTGACCACACTGACGAGGAAGCATGGTATTAGCATATCTGATATCTGATTATTTTTTTTATTTACTTTTTTTAAATGAAATTGTTTTTAGGTCCCATTTTATGGATTCTGATATGGACTATGAGAGGCCAAATGTCGAGACCATCAAGTGTGTGGTTGTCGGGGACAACGCAGTGGGAAAGACCCGGCTCATCTGTGCCCGAGCTTGCAATGCTACCCTGACCCAGTACCAGCTGCTCGCCACACACGTTCCCACTGTCTGGGCCATAGACCAGTACCGAGTCTGCCAGGAGGTGAGGAAATTCTGCAGTCAACCATGTAACTAGCTTTGTTCCCAACATGCACTGGTTTATAGAGATATCGGAAGTGTTAAAAATGCGATTACAGTAATGACCTGGGTAAATCTCCATGCATGTGATAGGTGTGTTTCTCCAACCAGGTTCTAGAGCGATCTAGGGATGTGGTGGATGACGTCAGCGTGTCCTTGCGGCTCTGGGACACGTTTGGGGATCACCACAAGGACCGCCGCTTCGCCTACGGACGGTAAGATGTCCAGGAATGCCTTTTTTTTTTTTTTTTTTACAGGCTGCATTTCTGCTCTCGTAGACTAATGTTGCATCACTGCATCCCTGTGGGTGTTTTGGCAGGTCTGACGTGGTGGTCCTGTGTTTCTCAATCGCTAACCCGAACTCTCTGCACCATGTGAGGACCATGTGGTACCCAGAAATCAAACACTTCTGCCCCAGAGCTCCTGTCATCCTTGTCGGCTGCCAGCTGGACCTTAGATATGCTGATCTCGAGGCGGTGAACAGAGCGCGGCGCCCACTGGCGAGGTGAGAGCGGAAAATGCTGTCAATGCTGATGTTGTACTACTGCAAATTGCAAAATAAACAGATGTTTTACTCCCTGGCCTGGCAACTACACTAATCGTTGTCCCGATAACAGAGATCGATGTCATTAGCGTCACCAGTGGGACAGCGAGCTTGCTAGTTTATTAGATTTGCAGATCTATTAACCAATACACTGCCAGCTCAGTGTATTTATTAGCCCTGAGTATATTAGCAACCATTCCTGAAGCCTTTTAAAGCATGCTAATTGTCAGCATTTCTTCATTTCAGGCCCATAAAGTCCAACGAGATCTTGCCACCAGAGAAGGGCCGTGAGGTAGCCAAAGAGCTTGGTGTCCCATACTATGAGACTAGCGTGGTTGCCCAGTTTGGTATCAAGGATGTATTTGACAACGCTATTCGTGCGGCCCTGATTTCACGCCGCCATCTGCAGTTTTGGAAGTCGCATTTGCGCAATGTCCAGCGGCCTCTCCTTCAAGCCCCGTTCCTTCCTCCCAAACCTCCTCCGCCCATCATTACAGTGCCGCCTCCCCCCAGCAGCATGGAAGAGCATCCCGGGCGTCTGCTGGAGGACCAGCTGTGCGCCGACGTCATCCTCGTGTTGCAGGAGAGCCAAAGAATCTTCGCTCACCGTGTCTACCTCGCCACGGCCTCATCTAAATTCTACGACCTTTTCCTGGTTGACCATCGGACTCCCGAGGACAAAAAAGAGAAAGAACGCACCCGGGTGCCTCTGTCCGGCCGCGAGCTGCTGATGCGAGCGGCCAGCTTTGACGTTTGTGAGAGCAGCGACGAAAGAGAACGAGCGAATCTACGCGCCTGCACCAGCGACGGGACACTTCGGGGAGGTGAAGGAGGCCGTCTGCTCCCAGCATTCAGCCGGGCGTTTGTCAGCGTGCGGGAGGAAATGGTGGATGACCCCTTGACCTTCATCTCCAGGCCGATGACGGTGGTGCACATGGATACGTCCATGCAGCTGGGGCCTTTCCGTGCTGTTTTGCGCTATCTCTACACGGGGAAGCTGGACGAGCATGAGAAGGAGCTGATGCAGGTGGCTCACATCGCTGAGCTCCTGGAGGTTTTCGATCTGCGCATGATGGTGGCCAACATCCTGAACGATGAAGCTTTCATGAACCAGGAGATCACCAAGGCCTTCCATGTGAGGCGCACCAACCGCATCAAGGAGTGCCTAGCCAAGGGGACCTTCTCTGGTGAGTCTGAGGAAAGAAACAGCCATCTAGTTTATTGGATAATATTTCATAATCATGATTGTATGTACTCCAGAATTGTTGGCAAGTGATGGTGATACACAATTATTTAACTTCCACTTAAACAACTGAAGAACCTATTTATAATTCATAGCTATAATCCCAGGCAGCATTGTGGCTAAGTGGTTAGCATTGTCACCTTGCACTTCCGGGCTCTGGTATCGATTCCCGCCTCAGGTTTGCATGTTCTCCCCATGCTTGTGGTGCAGTCCAAAGACATGCAGATTAGAATAATTTGCATTCCCAAATTGCCCATAGTGTGTGAACGAGACTGCGATGGATTGGCACCACATCCGTAACTCAGAAGACAAGCAGACTATGCAAGAAGAGTAAATAAATCCCCCTTACAGCCACAAATTACGACTTTAATTTGTCCCCTGACTGTCTGTAGTTTAAAAATAATGAAATAAATGCAAATAAACTGAGTGTTTCTCGTATTCTCCTAAATGTTCTCTTTCTCTCTGGAAGTTTATTGCACTTCACTTGTCGCAGTATGAGGTTATTTCAAAAAACAACTGAGTATTATATATTTTTTTATCTGTTCCCAAATCAAGTCCTTTCTGCCTTATTGTGATATTTAGCAACTTGTTCCTCCACCTCCCAAGGAGATGGGTCAGCACTCAATATTTCACCAGCTGGCTTTTTACACTTATGTAATCAGATGTCCATCAGAAGAGCAAGCGATGTTTGGTGTTTTCAGCACATTCGGAATTTATCGTGGGGTAATGTGTGGGTCAGGATGCTTCCTTGTACTAGCTGTTTTCTACTGCTTATATAACCTTAGGACTTTCCTGTTTGTTTATTTTACACTTCTGTACTTGTTTTAAATGACCATAGGATTTGTAGACTGCCATAATAAAAACCTTCTTATGAAATTCCTGAATATATGTTGTTGTTGTTGTTGTTTTTTCCCCCCATGGCAGATGTGGTGTTCAGGCTGGATGACGGCACAATAATGGCCCATAAGCCTTTGCTGATCTCAAGCTGTGACTGGATGGCGGCCATGTTTGGAGGACCGTTCGTGGAGAGCTGTACCAAAGAGGTACATAAGCGCTCTTTGATTTTTCTCTGGTGGTGTGCCAGTGAAAAGATTTCTAAAAAGCTGTGGTTTTGGATTGAGTACAAGTTCAAGCTGTTTTCTAGGCGTCTTAGGGCTATGAGGTATTTCGTGATCTTTGACCATAGGGGTGGGTTTAAGGGATCAGATGTACATTTTGAGATCACTATTAGTGCACTAGAGGAAGGAAAAATGTGTAAAAAAAAAGTGTTATACTGTATGTTTCTCAGGTGTTGTTTCCGAACACAACCCGTAGCTGTATGCGTGCGGTGATGGAGTACCTCTACACCGGCCGGTTCTGTTCTCGCCCAGACCTAGACGCCATGGAGCTCATCGTTCTTGCAAACCGTCTCTGTCTGCCTCACCTGGTTGCACTGACAGGTACTCACACACATACACACAAACACATTATATGGAATATACAGTATTAAGACTTCAGTTTGTGTGTTGGTTTCAGAGCTCTACACTGTGACCGTGCTTATGGAAGCTGCTATGATGGGAGCCGATATCGATGGGGAAGTGCTGGTTTATCTGGAAATGGCTCAGGTAAAAAGATTTGAGTACCAGTCTACGGAGAACATTGAGGTTACGTCAGCTGCGGTAAATCTAGGCATGACCAATGTTGTGCACAGAAATGTATGTTTGGTTTTCTTCTTTCCTTGTGTGGCTGTGTTTTTCTCAGTTCCATGGTGCCCACCAGTTAGCTGGATGGTGCCTCCATCACATCTGCACCAACTACAACAGCGTCTGCCGCAAGTTCCCTCGTGACATGAAGGCCAAGTCCGCAGGTATTCGTACGCTCCCTTTTTTTAAAAAATTCCTCCTGAACATCTGTGTTTAGTCGCTCAACATTATCAATGTGCCTTTTCAGAGAACCAGGAGTACTTCGAGAAGCATCGCTGGCCTCCGGTGTGGTACCTCAAAGAGGACGATCATTACCAGCGGGCGCGCAAAGAGCGGGAGAAAGAGGACTACCTGTACCAGAAACGCCAGTGTAAGCGCAAGTGGCTCTTCTGGAATCTTCCTTCATCTCCCTCTTCCAACTCTCCATCGTCTCCCGGTTCCTCCGCCGTCGTGTGATTTAATCAAGGCTGTATTGAACTGCCGTTCGATGGAAAAGCACACACATCAGGAGTGACGTTGATTTTGGCCTAAAAATATGCATTTAAGTTCGGAAGGTGAACCAGAGACTGTAAGAATGTGTTTCTTCTTTTATTTTATTTTTTTTTATTTCTATTCCCTGAGAGGCTGTTCATACACACCCACAAAAGACCCATCAAACAAAACGTGCTCACGGCAACGTAAATCAAATGACTTTTCTGCTACGAAACCAATTACAAAAGGCAGATCTTGATTTCAGTGGAGTGGGATTTAAAAAGTTGTTTTTTTTTTTTTTTTCCACTACTAATAATAAATCACCAGTGTCATGAAGATGTGCTGCATGAACAAGCGTGCAGATTGATATCTTTAGACCACTATATCACATCAGATCCGTACACCATGCGTACATCGATACGCTGTTCACTTATCTATGTAATAGGGATTGTTCCTGCTTTTATTTGGTGAATCCTGCACGTCACACCTTCTTAGACTGACAACTTAAGATATTAAAATATATTTCAATAATACTAGACTCATGGGCAGGCCCATGTCATTTCTATTAGAATGCATTTGCGAACAGTATTGTAGAAAGCACATAATGCTAACGTCTTGGTCATTTGAAGTACAAATTAAGTTTTAAGGCTGTGAAGTTACTGTAGAATGTAGAATATAATGCAAGCAAAAATCTAAAAAAATAAAAACATTATCCTTGTATGAGGTAGCGCTAAACACTGAGAAGAAATAAAATCAGTTTACGGAATGTAAAATGCCATTTTAGGTTATAGCAAGCTTTCTAAATTCTGCACAGTGTTGTTTATATCGCTTTATCTGAAACCTGTAAGAGATGGAATCCCGCAAGCATGATGCATATTAAGTAGCATTGAGTAGAACCACTCGGTTTTCAATTCACGCTTTTTATTATTGGCGATAACTGATGATCTTAGGATGCTGATTTATGTAAATGGCTAGGAAAGAATGGATAATCAAATGTTTACCTAAATTATTGCGATATTCTCTTACTAATGATATTCATAAAAAGTGTGTATGTGAAAACTTCAATTTGCAGAGAAAATACAGAGAGACCTAGTACAGGTGTCACCTTAGTGCTCTTCATACATATTTGTCAAGTACAAGGGGCGTTCAAGTCAAACCCGGACTTTGACTAGATTCATCATGTCTGTAACGCTGGCCTCCCAGGAACTCCTTTCTTGACCCAAACAGGTGAAAATCTTTTGGCGCACGGTCAGGACTGTAAGAGGGATGTGGCAGTAACTCCCAGACTGGTTCCTGTAATGTGCAAGTGGTGTTTGTTAATGGTTTTGTGTACAGTTTCCACAGACTAATGTGTCTTTTCCGCAAGTTGACGAAAAGTTGTTTTTCAAGATTTCTACTCCGATTCAGCCTGACCAGGCTCTTCATTCACCGACTTACGTCCTTGTTTAAAGAAAAGAAATGTAAAAAAAAAAAAGGTTTGCACCATTCACATGTTTTACTGTGGCTAAGAGTCTTATCGCCGTACTGTGCTTGAAGTCTTATGTAAACGTCAATCACTTTTATGCCTTCATTCACATGAAATTTCATCACAAGTCCCGGTTTGACATGAACGCCCTTCGTATATTCTAATAATGTGACCTATGAAGCATCTGAGATAAATTTCAGTTTATAAAATGTTGTTTTGTTTCAAAGAAATCAAGGTAGTACAAATTTAGTTTACATCAATAATCCTTCAATTTGTGGAAAGAAGTGTCAAGTAGAACCAGATTTTGCCAAGCATCTAAACCACAATGAATGCCTTTTTTAAGATTCTAGGTACCAGTTATAAATTTAGAAAACTTTACAGTTGGCTAACCCATCTGTCCCAAGTTGAAGTTTGGAGTGTGATGTTCCAACCATGGTTATAACCTACTGTTCTTTGGATGCCCTGTGATCTATGGAGTATCTCCAGTACCGTTACAGATACCCATTCCAAAATATAGTTGTATAGAAATCAGGGTATAGTGAGAATACACATACAGTGCCTTGCAAAAATATTCATACCCCCTGAACTGGGTTGTCAAGTTACAACCAACAAATGTAAATGTATTTGATTGGGATTTTCTGTGATAGACCAACAGCAAGTCGCACATAATTGTGAAGTGGAAGGAAAATGATAAATAGTTTTTAAAAAGTGTGGCGTACATTTGTATTCAGACCACCTTTACTCTGATACCCCTAAGTAAAATCCAGTGAAACCAATTGCCCTCAGAAGTCAACTAATATATATAGTACATAGAGTCGGCATCATGAAGCCCAGACTGGTCAGGGATAAAGTTGTAGGGAAATTTAAAGCAGGGTTAGGTCATTAAAAACAATCCCAAGCTTTGAATATCATACTTGCAACAGTACTTTTGCAAGGTACTGTAAGTGTGTGCAAGTATACAATCCACTTCATTATCCATCATATTTACAGTATGTCTACATTTCACTGGATTTCCATTCATGATGAAGATTGATGAACTCAAAAAAACAACAACTTTATTTTAAATTCTGTTTGTTAGATTAATTCATTTGAAGTTGAGAAACTTTGGAGTAAAGTACCAGCTATGTTCTTACATAAAAAAAAAAACCATTTCAGTGGCATTTCATTTAAATATGCTTGTTGATTTTCTGAATCCATCCTGTAATATAGGTGATAAAAGAGATACTTTTTAACAAGATTGGGTTTTTTTTTTTGTTTTTTAACGCCTAACAGGTCATCTGTATATAAAAAAAGAAACCGTTTGAGTGTCATATGTTATTATGGTTGACTATTGATATTGTCCTGGTGTTGTCTTAATGTCCTAAACAGAGATTTCAGTCACTTTGTAGGAATAAGTGTAATTCCGCAGACCTCTCTAAACGTTAATGTTGTATTGAAAATATCTTGGCGTTTATTAACCATGAATCTGTATGTGATCGATTCTGAAGGTTGACTGGATCCTGTGAGACTTTTACTGATTCATAGTACTGATACTGAATGTGAAAGTGTACATAATTAAGCATCAGTGTACCGTAAATACGTCCATATGTTTTTGTCAACAGTCCATCAAATACGTTGTTCAATGTTTTTTTTTTTGCTTTGTTTTTTTAAGAAGATTGAAATTCCTTTTATGCTCCTTTCTAAGCTCCAAGTATTGAGTGTACAGTATGTACTAACAAAACTAAACACGACAATTGTAAAATGTTTTCTTTGGACAGCAATGCTTTAGACCAGGTAAACACATTTAGGAATTTCTCAGTATTTCAGCTGAACCCATATGTGCTGCTGCAGTCGAGACACCCCATGCCTTAATGTAAATTATTCTGTTACAGAAAAGGGTTCTTTTCACTCTGTACTGTACGTGTTTGTACTGAAACATGGTGAAACTTTGCAAGTACTAAACATGTTAGGCCACTGTATATTTATTCATCATGCACAAGTATCCACACCACCGTTTCTCCGGGACATACAGTAGTGTTTGTTTTTTTTATTTGTTTTGTTAGCAGGCATTATTTAAAAAAAGAAGCAGTTTAGAGAAAATGTAGTAGAATTGTTAATAGCCTTTAAGGCCTTAGGTATTAACAAAATCAGTTTTCTGCTTCATCTACTCCCATGACAGTCCACGACCCACAAAAATCAGTGCAGGGAATTCCACTTCTAATTCGTCTTTCATTATTATTGACTTGCTGAAATGCTATTTAACACTTTATAGATGCTGCATATGCATATATATATGTTGAGCAGGTCCCCATTTTTTCCCACCATAACAGTAATGCACTGTGTATTCTAACACCTTTTTAACAGAACGAGCATTAACCTTTTCAGCAATTTAAGCTCTTCTATTGGCCCGGACTCCATGGGCCAGCCTTCGCTCACCTATGACATTATTGCCAGTTCACCAGTTTTCCTTCCTTGGATCACTTTTGGAATGCCCTGACTACTCCAACCCGGGAACATCCCAGAAGAGCGGAAGTTTTGAAATTGCTCTGACCCAGTTGATTAGCCATTACTATTTGGCCTTTCACACAGTAGCTACATTTTCTCCTTACAATGGCCACTGGAAGTGGGTGGGATATACAGTATTAGACAGCAAGCAAACCTTTTTTCCTGAAGTTGATGTGTTGGAAGCAGAAAAAATGGCCAAGCAAAAGGATTTGAGTGACTATTACTGTGATGTCTAGACAACTGGTTCAGAGCAACTCCAAAACTGCAGCTTGCGTGGGACGTTCCTGGTCTGCAGAGGTCAGGACCTACAAAAAGTAGTCGAAGGAAGGAAAACCGGTGAACTGGCGACAGGGTTATGGGTGGCCAAGGCTCAATGATGCACATGGGGAGCGAAAGCTGGCCCGTGTAGTCCAATCTAATAGAAGCACTAGCGTAGATCAAATTGAGGAAAAGGTTAATCCTGGTTGTGATAGAAAGATCATGCATCACTGTTATGGTGGCAAAAGGGGGACCTACTCAATATTAAGCCGGTGGTCATAATGTTATGGCTGATCGGTGTATATATACAGTAAGGCTAGAATCCTATTATGTGCATGTCATAGACTTTTTAAAAGAAGTTTCAGAATCTAACACTGCTTTAGATTTTAATATAAACAGTATAGATATATACAAGCTTAAATCTAAGCACTATGCAGTATATTATAGGTGACTGTATATCATATACTGCACTTGGATGCAGTTTTAGACACTAAAGCAAGCTCTGAATAGGACTATTGATTTTATTAAAACTAAAATGTGCAAAAAAAAAAAAAAAAAGTGCAAACTCCTGAAATGTTTCCCATGTTCTCGGTGCTAACATGCCACCGCTGCAAAGAAGCACAAACCAAAGGGAGAACAAGCACCCCAAGAGATGTGTTTTTGCTGCACAATCACAACTAGTTGCTCTGTCAAGGAGTCACAGATGTTAAAGGGTTGAATACAAAACTTCAATGTTTTCTTGGATTGGGGTGGGTGGATGAGTGGGGGTGGGGTGGGGGGCAATGTGGTGGTGAGAGTGGGTGTAGTTTGTACCATCAGGAAATGGACATCTGACATTGTAGCATGTGTTCTGCTCTAAACAGTGTTTATATAATAAATACTAAATGGCAAATTATATGATTCACTGTACCTCTGTCTTCACACCATACAGATGCTTCATTTTCTGTGGAAATTAATTAGCAGTTTATTGATAAAAATAAATAAAAATCTTGTATTTTTAGCATAGTCTCAAGAAATAGGTCTTTAGGCTTTCTAAAGGACCTTTTTTTGTAAGCCACTCATTTTCAGTCCAGTCTCTGTACCTGAACAACCAATTATGTAAATATACTGAACTTGAACTTGAATACTATATCTTTAGGCAGTTTGCATTTAATAATGCATTTCTTGCATCTCTTTTCTTAAATCATTTCATTTCATTTAATATGAAGAAATGAGGTGGCACGGTGGCTTAGTGGTTAGCACTGTTGCTTGGCACCTCCTGGGTCTATGTTCGATTCCCACCTTGTCTGTATTCACGGCGTTTGCCCGTTCTTCCTGTACCTGGTGGGTTTCCTTTAGGTACTCTGGTTTCCTCCTACAGCCCAAAGACATGCAGATTAGGCTAATGGGCTTTTCTCGTATTGTGTAAATGAGGATGTACCCCGCCTCATGCCCCAAAGTCTCCTGGGATAGGCTCAAGTCCCCCACGACAGTGTACAGGATGAGCAGTATAGAAGATGAATGAATAAGTGGGAGCAGCTCAATACTGTTGCATAACATATTGTACTGTGCATGATCCAAGACTGATATAAACTGCTGTTTTAAAAATGCATTTTTATGCAAAATGCAAAAAATATATACAGCGTTCAATAAGCACTTTATTAACAGTTAAGTTATTCTGCGAGTCTTTGCATAACTTGAAAGCATGCTTGTCTTGCCCGAGCATTGAAAGTATTTGCAATCAGTTAAAAATGATCCATTATTTATCCGTTATTAATATGGATAGCAGTACCATGCATAACATCATGCAGATACATGTTAACAGTTTCCGTTAGTCTTCACATCAAACATTAGAATGGAGAGGAAATTATAATCACTGTAACTTTATCAGTGGCATGGCTGTTGGTGTCAAACGGGCTCGGTTCAGAAACTGCTGATCTCTTAGGATTTTCTCACACAAATGTCTCTAGAATATATGCAAAATGGTGTGGAAAAAAAAAAAACATCCAGTGGTACAGGATTCGTTGAGCCAGCTGGCAGATCTGGCAACAACAGTAATGCTGTGGTCACAGAGATGATGTTTTTTCCCTCGTATTCTGTTTGACGTGAACATTAACTGAAGCATTGTGCACAAAAAACATGCAGATACACATAACTGGCTGATTGGATACCTACAGTACATAACTGAGCGGGTGTTCCAATAAACCTAGATGGTGAGGATCCACCATGACCCTGACCAGATGACACATCAGTGAATGAATGTATCAATATACACACTTACTCATCGTCCATATTGCTTTATCCTGTATACAAGGTCGCAGGGGAGACTTAGGCCAAGCCGGATACAACCCGCAAATCCCAAATATGGGCAATTTGGGTACCCCAATTAGCCTAATCTACATGACTTTGGCCTGTTGGAAGAAACCGGATGCGACCCTCGGTGGGCAGTGGCTGGGAATCGAACTAGCGCCTTCTGCATGCCAGGTGAACCATCAGTGTCCTGAATGCACAGACTAAAATGTGCAATTGTTTCATCTTTGCCTTTGTTCAAGACTCATTTTGTTTTATATTTAAAAGATATAAGGCATAAGCTGGTTGGGTTCAAGGTTGGGTTCATTTCAGGGATTATAATACGGCATAGTATGCAATAGTTTGCCTGGAGAAAGAACATTGCACTCAGTGCGAAAGAATTTACGGTGTGTGCTGCCAGTGATCTCTGCAAACACAACACATGAGTGAGCGTGCTAGGGAAACAAATTAATGTAATATGATACATGTATTTAGAAATTTAATAGAAAATTAAAGTATACGGATGTCATAACTGCAAATCCGTGTCAACAAACTAACTTTGGCCTTGACTTGTTTAATGACGCTAGAACATACTAGTGTGTCCAACTGGGCAGGCTTAGTTTCCCAAATTAACTTTGTTATTTGATATATGTGTATACAGTATATATATATAAGGCCACTGTGATCAAATCTTATTCAGCCTGACTGCTGCAGTTAAGACACAGTTTCCAGGTAAAACTGAGGGGGAAAAGCGATAAATACTGATTTTAGTGGCATATTTATAGGTTATTTATAGGTTATTATTTTAAAGCCTGAATGAATGAAGAATTGACTTTGTGCTTAAATGTAGTCAGAAACGCATTATTTAATAGCTAATTATGTGCGTTTTTCTTCTCTCTCTCTCTCTCTCTCTCTCCGTCAGAAACTTCGAGATGTTTTCGCTTTTTCGCGCGCTTTTGCTCGTGATGGTCGCGTGCCTCCAGCGCACGTGCCAGCAGCAACCGTCGGAGCCGTCAATCGGCGAACTCCTGACGAACGATGACCGACAGCGTTTTTGCAGGTACAGTACGAGTGAAGAAATAAAACGATATATTTCGACATTCAGAGTGAGTCTTTTGACGTCCTCGATATTAAGATGACGGTCACAAGAATGAGGTGAGGTAAAATAAATAAATAAATAAATAAATAAATAAATAATAAAGTAAGCTCGTGGACTTTGAATGTGTGGGATTCCCTCAGATTTTCTGAGTCATGGATGCTAAGCAGTTAGCATGTCCCACTCAGAAAGCCCACTCACCACACTGCCCAGCTTGACTGAACAGCTTAACTTTCAAATTGCACACAGCCAGAGTGTCCTTTGGCATACATACTGTACATACTTTGATAATATAACCAGTTCAGTCAGTGTTCAAGCCTTTATTTCATATGTGTTTGTGTATGTTTTTTAGTGGAGGGTTAGAGATAAGCTATCCGGATTTGGACGTTCATTCCTGCTTGATCGTCCCTAAGGAGTTCAGAAAGAAAATCACTCAAGAATGGGGACCTCCACAGGTTCGGATGGCCACGGCGGACAAGGTAAGTGGACTGAAAAAACGACATCTTAAAACACAAAAACTATGTTTTATGTTGAAATATTTAATGAGATTATCGGTTCTGGTGCTAATTTGTTGCTGGAGTTGTAATATACCTTAAATTGAGTTAAAAAGAGTTACTGATCGGAAGATCGTCGGTTCGATCCCCAGCTCCACCAGGTTGCCACTGTTGGGCCCTTGAGCAAGGCCCTTGACCCTAACTGCTCCAGGGGCCCTGTATCATGGCTGACCCTGCGCTCTGACCCCAGTTACGCTGGGTAATGCGAAGAAGGAATTTCACTGTGCAGTAATGTATATGTGACCAATAAAGGCTTAACTTAAATGTTTCGAACAGAGGGGTTTGAAACGCCTGGCAAAGTTAGAACGCTGTTTAAAATGAAAAATTCCAACAAACTCAAACACAAAGTCACTCAAAATACTGGTTTCGTTGTTTTCAATTGCTCAAAGTTGTATTTCTGGGTAAATCCGACTGGAAGTGGCGGAGGTGCAAATGTTGGAATTGTGACGAGCGAGGATGCAATGCTGCTACACACTGCAGCTACGTCGAGTTATGTCAGAGCGGCTTGGTTCGTTATCTCTCGACAGTACAACATCATGGTGTTGATAATGGTATTAGTGTTTATAAAAGATAAAGCTTTGTGAACTGATATGTTTGAGCTGAACGTGGCGCAAAGGAGGATTTGAGCGAGCTGGATAGGCTCAAGTGCCAATTCTCTTTGTAATGATAATGTAATGGTAATTGGAAATGACCAATAGGAAAGTGAAAATATTTTTCACAACACGTTGAAGAACTCAGCATTTTTTTTAGAATTCAGTTCCATTACAGAACAAATCTTTGGTGTTATTTAGGTATTTATTATAATCAGCATTTTTACAACTTTTTTTTTTCCAGATTACAATCATTTAGAAATATAATAAAATTTGCATAACCTGATCATTTGACTACTTTATTCTCATCATTTGACCACTTTATCCTCTTTATGATTTTAACCTCTTTAAGTCTTAACCAATTTTTTAGCATGTTTTGGCCAGAAGGTGGCACAAGTACTCCACTATATAGGACACAGAGGCACGCATATCTACAGAGAAATGTACAAGAGCGAGCAGAAGATTTTATTAAGCGTCACAGTGTTTCTTTTTGAGTGCTGCGAATATTTTTTTAACCTCATTTGAATTCAAACTATATCTAAAATTAAGAGTACTTTATCCTGCTTGTCAATTCTGATAGATTTTATTTTCTGAGGTTATATGAAGACCCTCTACAATACTTCAATGAAAAGTTTATATTATGTTTAGAAATAATAATTCAGGCTACAGGTTAATGACCATGAGGTCATTTAAACAAATATAATAATATTAGATGACCCTTTTATATCAGAGTGACATTATGAAAGCTCTTTATGATATTTGACTTGTGCTACAGTATGATGTACAGGAGCTGATTGAAATAATTAAAGCTATAAATTGTTGAGAATTAAAGTCACCCGGGTCAGTACACTTAATGGAAAAAGCCACTGGATGTGAAAAGATGGGAACTTGCTTCTGTTTGCTGTTTTTTGCTCCAAGCTAATATCTAAGTAAATGTACTGTAGTTGTGTGACTTCATGTGCCAGTAGAAAGCAGTAGAATATATCTTTCACTAGAATCGCATGTTTATGATCCTGTTAAGTATTTGACAAGACCTGGAATGTAAAGTTAACTATAAGCTATATTCCAGCATTTGGATTTAAATCATTTAAAATCCTAACCCATACTGTATATGTGATAGCTTATGTCTTTTCTTTATGCTTGCTCCCTTTTTGTGTTAGAAATAGTTGTTAACACTCTTGAATGCTGTATATCCGACACTTTTGTATGCAAGGGCAGTGAGAGAGGTTTAAAGTCAGGTCTTGGATTTGGGAGCAGGTCACAACTTTTTAATGCTTTATATAGCATTCTTAATTTGTTTGTATTATTAAGTTCAGATCATGCAGAAGAAGAGGCTCAATGTAAATCTTTCAGTTGACAGGCAGTCAAGTTCAAGGTGCTGCATCCGTGCTAAATCCATGGTTATTATTTAAACAGCAGTTTCTATAAAGAGTTACATTTTTTCAATGTTCTATATTTGTGAATTAATTGGGTGACATTGTAAATAAATTTCAAGCTATTTCCTATAAAAAAAATTTTTTTCCATAGCAATATAAAATGTGAAATCTTTATTCTGGACATTTTCAGTGCGGACTTTATTTAACCAAAAAACTTCAAACATGTACAGGGCAGCTATACACAGACATTCATAGATTGAAAAGGTTATGCAGCACAAAGACATCTTTCAGAAGGCCGAGGTCGATCAGATCGTGTCTCTGTTTACCCTTTGCTCTAAATTGAACTACAAAAGTCATAAAATCTCTAATTGAAAATTTGTAGTCATTTGTGTCTTGGAAAGTCCACCCTTAGAATGACCAACATTCCGGGAAATCAAACAATTCTTTGAATTTTCCCCTTAAAGTTGTGCTTTCTGATTGAAATTACAATTATGCATCCATTTTTGTCATAAAACTGTAGATGTCTAGTTAGTCTAGATGTTTGTGTATATTGAATGAAGGTGAAAGTACTGTACCGCCATGATGCACTGACAGACATCATATAACCAGATAAATCACTAACACTTGCTGTGTTGGATCACTTGAGTCACGGCTCCATGCCGGTGTCATAGTAGAATCGCTGCAGTAAACTAAATATAAAATAGGATCAAGGCTAGAGGAGACCAGCAGCAAAGTACCGTACAGTATTTATAAATTGAAAACCAAAATTGAAAGCCACTTCAGTTTTAGGAGCTAGTTTATAAATTCTGTAGCTAAGCAGTCTGGCTTGAAGGTGATCTATCGCCCTAATGTCTCCCGAACCTCAATTGATGTATGGTCGTATTATCTGTTATGCTGTCCTACATGATTCTCTTTTATTGCTGGACTTGGTGTCAGACAGCAAAACGAATTACATGTGCGATTAAATCAATACCAACTTTATTTACTGGGCTTTGAAACGCAATTCTCTCCTTTTTCCCCGCTACTGTTTTTTTCCCCTCTTTCTCTGACTCTTATGAAAACATACGGTAGCTGTAGGTCTGCTGTGAAAATGCAACTCAGCGTGAGCCTGTCGCTGGTCTGCGGTAGGTCTTCCCTCTCGTTTCGTTTTTGTGTGTGTGTCCCTGTTGTTCCTCATCTTTTTCACTCGGCTGCCCTCTCGACCTTTTCAATTGGCAGCTGATCACTGCGGAAACGAGAGGCCAAGCGGCAGTGCGGCAGGCACTTGCTGTCACTTTGCCCCCGTGGTGACACCCACCTCATTACCCCGCTGAAAGCATGCTGGGTAATTGAAACAGAGCGGAATGGGCAGTGGTCCAGCATGTCCGCCTCTCAATGGGCTTTCATTACCCAAAACAAAAGCAAAGGGGCATGCTAAACAACAGATTTCTATCTCAGCCCTTGAAGTAATGACTAAACCCTCCACATGATGTGAACTTGGTTTTCACTTTTTTTTTCTTCTTCTTCTTTTTTTTACTCCAAGCACTCATATGTTATCACAGCGCGTTTAGAAATGATAATAGTGCCATCAAGGTAATGAGTTTCTCTTTACATTTTATATTACGCCCCATTATTGTATATTGCTTCTGTTGATGTTTTATGATGGTTACAGGATACAATTACATTAATTACAAGCTCTGTGAGCTCAGAAATTTTAAAATCAACTGATTGGTGTTTATATCTATTGGCTTATTATTATTATTATCTCAACACATTCACTACTCTTATTTCATTTTTTTGTTTTTAGTTTGAACTACGCTAGTTGAGGGATTGATGCAGGAATTTTTGGATCACTTTTTGTTGTTTGGGTGCTTCTTTATACAACTTTAACAACTTTTTATTCATCATTCGAATTCTTTAACATCTCTATGAAAAGCTGACTTGACTTAAACTTGGACTTTCTAAGAATCAGTCCATGTGACTTTTCATTACCTGAATAACGTCTGAAGAACAGCAAATAGAGTCGAATTTAGGAATTCATTGAATGTGTATCCGAAAATAATGTTGAAGTGGAAGAGTTACCATGGGTTTTGGAGTAGAGTTCTGCTTGAGACCGAAGGCCTGTGCTATTTATTGCTTGTCTACAAGTAAATATTTTTATTGTGCTTATTATTGTGTTCATTTTAAAAGCTTTACATGCAGCTACAGTAGAAGCTTTGTTCTCAGTCTCTGTGCCTCTTTTCTGCTGCAGCAGTTTTAAACTTGCGTACTCGTCTCAGGTACACTAGTTAAGGTTCTGGTTTTACCTTGTCCGGGATAGTTGATTCCTGTGTGAAGAATTCTTCACACAGCCAAGCACTGCCTTTAAAACGTCAATCAGCTCTCAACCCTGCAGTGTCACTGCAAAGCATGCCGTCATATTTAAAAAGATGCTCTCGTCAGACAAGAGTTTTAATAACCAAAGTCTGGTTCCTTAAAAAAAAAAAAAAAAACAGGCTTGTACAGAATTCTGACCTAAGTTGGCATTTTTTACATGACCCAGAGGTATTCCTAATGTTATTAAACATCTGATAATCTCCATGCTGGATTACCAAGCAACTGCCAAAGACCAGCAAAACTAGATACTGCTGGACTAGTTGTTTTAACAAAATAACAGAGCAACAAGGCAATTACAAAATCTCAAACATTTAGTAGTTAATTTTGAATTTAAGAAATAAGGAAGCTGGAAAACAACAGCTGGCCAAGACACCGGCTTGACCAGCTTTATAATGAATGTTCAAAAACAACTGCCCAAATTAGTAATTAGTTCTTTTGAAATTTGCCAGGAGGTAAAATGGGTCCCATAGAAAGCAAAAAAGCTTATTGTAGTATACACCAGGAAATGTTTTGGAGTTATATCGGATTAAGCAAAGAGAAGACTTAACAGAATAATGGCCAGGTTTATTGACTTTGACATTACTAAAAAAGGTCCAAGTTTACAGAAATAGATCAACAAGACGTTCCAGCCATAAAAGAAAAAAACAAAACAACAGAAATGACAGAAGAAAATGTGTATCGCATTTAATAACAATTGTTAAACACATGGATAGTTTTATATTTTCCTCAAGGAGCAATACTCATTCCATCGATATACCTCAAAAGCTAATTTCTCAAAGAGAGGCGCATTTTAATCCAAGTGTCGTAACGTATTTATCACACGCCAACATGTAAAACATAGTCATTCGCCAAAATTTATTCTTCTCTCCATCACACCATCACACATCTTTTCTTTTATTTCCAACTTCTGAAACGCCTTTTCTAGAAAAAAATTAAACAAAACAAAAACTATTCCAGGTTTGATCATATGCCAAGAAAAAAAAAAGCAAACAAAACAACGTTAAATGAAGTGTGTGTAATTCTTAGCAGACATGGTAATGTATTAAATCCTTGTTAAAATCTCTTGGTTTGTCTCTTGCAATGATACCACATGTTCTCAGTTTGGGGAACAGATAATTGGCAGCATACTGTGTACCAACACTTGTGGTGTTCCACTTGTGCCATGTTTCAAATCCTCAAATATCTTTGACGCACGGCGATAATAAAAGTGACTTTTGTCAGTTGGCTGTTTTTCACAGTGAATCAGACACTCTGATCTGACATAACTAGTCGAATTAAAGAATTTATGTTGTTTTCTCTCTCCTCTCTCTCTCCTCTCTCTCTCTCTCTCTCTCTCTCTCTCTCTCTCTGTTGCCTTTAGTTACTACTGTATAAACGCATTATTAGTGCAGTACTACGCTGTTTATTGTAGGAGTTGTAAATAAAACAAAACATTAAAAAGAACCTATGACATGGACAGGAAGGAGATTATGGCATTCCCAGTGCATTTTATTTTATCTCTAGGTCAAGTGACTTACAGTACCTTCAGCAAATAGTCTAATGAAATGAAGTCAAGAAATAGGAAACACAATATACACTTTTTTTTTTCGCTTATAATTGAGATCATGCTCGCAATTATTTTGAAGCAAAAACTGTGATAGCGACGGTATATTTTCCTAACACTTGCATTTGCAAATTACTGATTTACCACATATTTAGCCAAAAGCCGATTAAATTTAAAACAATAACCAATTATTTAATAAGATAAACAATCTTAATAAACAAGCTCTTTGTGTAATGCGTCACTGCCATGCTACAGGGTGAAACAGCACATGAAACAGGCGACTCACCGGGGCATATTCTTTTGTTTCATACAGTCAGCGTTGGTTTGGTAATTAAGATTTTAACATTCAGTACATGTTTATTTGTTTCTTGTCACAGGAAGATCTTGTGTCTTTTTAAAAATCACTTTCTGATATCATTTCTCCCATTTCTGCCTTTTTTTTTCTGTGGAACTGTCAAGTTACTGCACTTGTCAGGTGCATGATGTCATGCAGTACAAGATATACTGTCATTTGTCAGAGTATACTGTATATCGAGGACTAGTGATGCTCTGTTTTATGCAAATGCTGTAGAATCAGCACTGTTTTTGAATCTGATCTTGTGTATTGAGCAAACGTTTGTAATTACTAATAGGAGTGTAACAATACCTTGTATCTTTCGTTTGCTATGTCTGTGTATGGTAATACAGTCAAAAGTATCGAGAGATGCCCCAGGAGTTTTAAAGAAACATGGTTTTCCCTAAGAACAGCCTTTTTCAATCCCACTGTATATTAAGCATCAAGCAAGTTTTTGTGTTTGGTCTGGTGTTTGGGTGTGCTGTGTCATGACACTGATGGCGCTGAATCTTTACTGTGGAACAAGGATATATATTCACACACACTGATCAGCCATAACATTAAGACCACCTGCCTAATATTGAGTCCCCTCTTTGCCATCAAAACAGTCATGAACTGTGCGCACAGACACCTTTTTATCATTAAGCTTTTTCTCAATTTGAGCCAGTTTTCATTCCTTGGATCACTTTTGGTTTGTCCTGAACACTGCAGCCTGGGATTATGCCACAAGAGTTGCTTTTTTGGAGTTGCTCTGACCCAGTTGTCTAGCCATTACACTTTGGCCCTTCTCACATTAACAATAGCGGTTGGCAATGCGTAGGACCCAATGAACCAAGGATCAAATTGCGATGCCTAGATTACTGGATCAGAGCAACGCCAAAACTGCTGGTGTTGTGAGATGTTCCTGGTCTGCAGTAGGTTGAACCTTGCAAAATTGATCACAAATTGGTGACAGGGTCATGGGTGGCCAAGGTTTATGTGGCATAATCTGCATCAAGAATATTATAGTCTATAGTAAGCAACCATAATGTTTAATTCAATAAAAATTAGACAATGACTTGTTACATGCTTCAGTTTAGATAGATAGATAGATAGATAGATAGATAGATAGATAGATAGATAGATAGATAGATAGATAGATAGATAGAAAAAATCAACATATAGAATAGGCAAAGCATAAACATAAAACATTTACTGAACATACTCAAAAATCTACCACACAATCACACAGATTCTTCCAGTAGGCTACATGTCAAAGCCTCCAGAACCTTTGGATATATTTCATATGAAATATAATGTTTAAAATATGCTTATGAGCTTACAGCTCTTCTGGAGAATGCAGCTCAGAACACAGAAATAGAACTGGATCAGATGGCCAGCACAAACATTTGCATCCATTAACATGTTAATACATCCCACCTCACCATATAGCGCAGAGAGAGGCTGGTTCAGCTTCATCTCAGGGCTTTCAAGTTCGAGGACTTTGAGCCATAACTGGCGCCAAAGTCAGTGTCCTGAACGTTGCGAACAGACTTGGAGTCGGTACGATGTGGAAGTGTTACTGCTGGCACAACTTCATTTCAGTTTGAAAGCTTCATTCGAACATGACATTTTAAAGTCTCAGAAGTTCAGAAGCGTTTCAAGTTTTCCTCTAATCTCGCATCCTCACTGGTTTTACTGGGTCATTTACTGGGTGCCTTCGACTGAAATCATGTTAACTTTATTTGGTGCCAGTCCCCGCAGGCTGTCGAAAGTCTTCTTTGGCTTACGAGACTTTGAAGACCTCCGTCAGGACTACTGTTATTTTATTTGCTTCTTAGGGTTCTTAAGACATGAGTAAACCATTACTGTGATTGGAGCTGCCAGGATGTGATCTCCTGAGCAAGCTTGCTGCGATGGTATTAACTGCTACCTCTGTATCTTTTCTTATTGAAGATTTGTTTTCTCTCCTCTCCTATGTCTCTCTCTCTCTCTCTCTCTCTCTCACTCTGTGAATGATTTTATACGCTCTGCTTAAACCTGCGTGGGGGCGTTGAGAGAGAGGATTTGAATGTGAGCCCCCCCTCCCTTTTTTTTCTGTTTTACTGAATCTCTGCATTTCCTTTTTTCTTCCCTCACTGCCTGTGATTACGACACGGGCGGCATCTTCATCACTAAGCCTGGCAGTGCCCACGGCTGCTAGTCGTCTCTGTGCACTGCTGCCCACTCACCCACGCTACTTTGGCACTGATGCGGCGTACTATCTGCCATCCGAAGGTGGGGTTCCTTTCCGGAAGACCCTGCGTGTCTTTCCCAGGGAAAACCCACACGTCCACCCATGCAGGATTTCTGAAGGGTCTTTCACTGCTGGGCCACAATTTAAGGAAAAACAACTTTACTCAGTAAGATTCAGTGGTGTCCAAGGTTTATTTTATAATGAAATGCAGTTCTTTCACATTTTCATTTAGGATAATTGATCCAGTTCTACTACCTGTTGAGAGCGCAGTTGAATTTGTGTTGTGTGTAAATACAAAGTGAAGAAAATAACCTGCTAACGGTTTTTGATATGAGCTCAGGGTTGAGTTTTCAGAGTACAAAGTCCACATTTTTTCTTTAATCAGGGGTTTGGAATTTTAATTAACTTTTCTCAAAAGCAGCATTAGCTCCAGCTTCATCTCTCCCTAAAGAGACTGATACAGCAGCGCTTTAGTTTTTTAGCATAATGCATGTTCAGAGTAACCTTATCTCTAATGCAGCATTATTGTGAACATTTTTGTTGCATTTTTCAAGTACATTTCTTATTAACTGTATAGACTGCAATGCAAATTCCCTCCCAGCATACAGTATTTCTGATATATCCCTGAAGACCTGTCAGCAGTGAAGCTTCATGTACTAGTAACATTTGAGCTTTGACCTCCATCACAGATTTCTGCTTTCCATCTCTCTTTCCATGTAGCTCTGACCTTATCCATGTGCTCTTTTTTGCCTTCTTCATTTTGCTCCTGCTTTTTTCCCTTACCTCTTCACTTGCGTTCCTGGCTGTTTTTATTTTTTTCCCCCCTCTCCAGTTGCCCAGGGCTTCTGTTTCCTGTACGTTCTCATGTTTTTTTGTTCCTGTAGAACATGGCCTTTAGCTATGGAATGTCAGGAGTACTACGGTGGAATGTTCATTTGATTATATTCACTAAAAGCCATAAATAGTAGAATATGAAAGATGATTTGTAAAGTGGAGTTTTAACAAAGCGATGAGTGTAAGTGGGTAATTACAAGCAGTATGTGTAGCATAATGATAAAAGGCCATTTGGACAGAGACGTACGTTTTGTATTTTTTGCTTCTGTTCACCGTCACAATAAATTTGTGGACTTTCAGGGGGAAATTCATGGGATTTAACAATATTATTGCATTAAATGTGTAGGAATTACAGCCATTTTGTTTGATACAGCCCCCCCCCTCCTATTTTCACAGCCTTAAAATTAATTGGACAACTTACTAATAGGCAATTTGATGGCCAGTTGAGTCCTTGATTCCTCCATGATGCGTATATTCAGCAGTGCTGTTGCTTGAGGGTTTTGAGGTTTGCACAGGGGTATGACCCTGCTCCTACTGAAATTATGATTAGTAAGCACTGTCATGTTGTACCTCTTTGTTGGGGCAGGGGGTGGGGGATTTCGAATCTTGCCTTTGGTCTGTGTGTAACGAGTATGCTTGGTGGGTTTTGTCTGGGTACTTTTTTCATTGATTTCAAAGCCATTCATTGTTGGTTGATTGTTTTGCCTAGTGTATGGGTCAGCAGGAGGTTGGGATCCTCAGCAACATATCTTTCCCTTAAGTTGGTGGCATGATGTCATAGGTCATTGCAGCCAACCACTGGATAACAATAATGGTTTTAGCTAGAGAGATATACTATAGCAGCTGTTTCTTGCTGTACCCACCAGCAATACTGTATGTTCAAATCCATTGTTTTTGCTGTAGTATAGCCTGGCTTTTATACCAACATGGATTTTTCATTTCTTTTTTTACCGACAACGCCTTACTGTTGCTGGGAAACAACATCCAAATCACACAATTTCTGTAAGTTTCAAAATGCCGAACAAGATTTACAGCTATGTGTTCGAAGACGATATCTGGGGAGGCGTTTGTAAGAATCGTGGAGGTTGTCTGTGATGTTAATCTTGTGCGAATTGGCGTATTTGTAAAGTAAAAATCCCTCTCACAAATGACTTACACCGATGTCCTGTGATAATATTAGTCCTGTGCGATGAGTCAGTAAATTCGAGTAAAACCGCAGGTGCCCAGGTAATACTTACTGTATCCCGTGTGAATAGGGCTATTGACTTTAAAAAGGTGTTTTAATGCTTAGAGTCCTGCTGCTAACTAAATTATTACCAGAGGTGGAAAGTAATGAATTACATTTACTCGCATTACTGTAATTGAGTAGATTTTTTGTGTACTTCTACTTTT
>JAQQZT010000040.1:26313519-26331980 GCA_030068275.1 Clarias platycephalus
GTCTATATATATATATATATATATATATATATATATATATATATATATAAATAACTACACACCTTTGTTTTAGAGTAGCGACAAAAATGGGAATATCGCTTACAGAAGTTGTTCAGTAAAACTTATGTAAGCTTTTTAACTTTGCATTTATTCAGTGTTTATGTAAACAGGTCAGTGTGATGAGATAAGGATTTTTAATCTCATCTTCTCTAATTAGCTTAAAGTAATTTTAATGTACTTTTATACTGTATATGTTGTTTATGTTCAGACCCGGTGTGTTTTTTCCCCCTCTCGGGGAAGTGAGATGGGTTCACTCTACTTCAAAGCAAACTCGGTTCTGAATCAAGAAGAAGTTCAAATCTTAATCAAACCCAAAAGAATGGAAGCAAACCAAACATGCTGTGTATGTTTTGTGGATGTACTGTAAACTGACTCCTGAAATGCAAACCTACCCAATGACAGAGCTGTAGCAGTGAAGAAATGACCTGTAACATAGATATCACACACGCATACACACATTCACCTTATTCATTACTTTATTTTTACATGAAATAATTTTCTCCGCCGAGCAGAACAAGCCCTTTTTTTTTCCCAGTAGAGCCTCCTTCTAAATATCTATTCTTGGCCCACATGTTCTGGCCATAATCTGATTCGCACACCATTCGCTCTATCTCTTATTGATTAGAGATGGGCAACTCTTCTCTTAGCCTCACAGTACATTAGCTGACATCCTACCATGCAAGATTCCTCAGTACTAGTACATCTGGTATCAGTATGCAGGATGTCTGTACATCCTAGGATGTAGCTCGTTCATGAAATGCTCATGCAGTAGTTACTGTATGTGAGAATACTGTAGGTCTGAATCGCTCTGATCGTGAATGTTTTTACCCAGACAATGACTACACTGGACAAAAACCACAGCCAAAGCTCCAAAGCTCAAATGAAGCATCAGCTGTCCGTCTAAGCTTATTCTCGTCCGTGTCTGCCACAGTTGGTTTTGTTCAGAAGGCAACGTTTTACTCACACCTACCAAACAGAGGGAATTAGAAACGCAGGATAATTTAATCACAATATCAGACACTGAATTCGAGAAGGAATCCACAGTGTACGGTGAAGCGTAACCAGAAAACAGACATTAAGCGCTCCAGCAGATGGATGAACAGTGCACCAGAATAGATTCTAATATTTATCGAAGTTTACCACCTCGACAGCTGTTGATAGCTTCAGAGTTTTTTTTTGTTTTTTTTTTTGTTTTTTTGTGCACAGCATCTCTCCTCCTCTCATAATCATCTTTCCAGGAGTGGGCACCACATCATTTGAATTCTTTCTTAGGCCGCACAATTAATCAAATTTTAAATCTTGAACCCGATTTTGGCTTCCCACAATTGAACAAACACTGACCGATATTGAAAATGTGTATTGAAAATAAATATTTAGATTTATTTGATATTTCTATTAATTCCACATTTTAGAGATCCAACCTATAACCTACAGTATAAAGTTCATCCCTCAATCTACCCATATGTAAAGAGTAGGACGGAGTAAAAATATCAAGAACTAAACAAACTTTGGTGTAAAAAGATGGCATTGTTTGTCAGACCATGTAACCCTTAAACCCTTTTGCATTACTACAGTATGTTTTAATGAATATACTGTGTATGGGGTCAGGATTGATTACATACGATCGCGTGTTTTTATGGTTGGTTTACAGTAGTTTGTTTCTGTGACCAAATAATAATAATAATAATAATAATATGTTCCTTTTGTGGGTTCTACATTTAGGCAGCAGTAAAATTTACACAAAAAGTACAGTCGACTGCAGAAATTTCCGTTCCTAGAACACCTGTGCATTGTGAAAAAACTTGAATTTTGATTGTAGACAAAAAAATGCCTATAAATGCCAATTTTTATTGTTTAAACCCTAAATATGCTCCCAAAACACTTAAATTAAATTTTAAACTCCGCTTAATACATTATTACTTTATGTAATTATTTTAAAAAAAAGAATGTAAAAGTAAACCTGTATACCCTTACAGTACTGTACTCTGCTGTGTTTCCCACGGTGCTAGAATGTAAAATACCCTCGTTACCCGTATGCTATCCTATTTATATGAAAATTTAGCTGAATTTACATCAATATTTATGTTACAAAACGAGTAAATTATATTGTTTTTAGTAGTTTTGTGTTAAAAATGCATAAAAAGAATTTACAAAGGATATATGCGATTTCCGTGAAATTGCGGGGGGTTCCATAAACAATTATTTGTTAGGTTCTAAGGAAAGATCCGCAAACGTCTCAGGCTGCGAACTCTGAACCGCGACTTTGCAGGGGTTGACTGTAATGACATTTAACATGACATATCAGAAAATCCAAACCCGCAGTTTAATGTCTGATGGCTCCTCCCGTCGTTCACCGTTCAAAACTGTGTTTCACTGAAGGTCATATGTGACTGTCAGTACACCCTTCTTATTCTTATTCATGGCAGCTGGGATTTGAATAACAGAATAAACAGGTGTGGTAGTGCGAGAAGGAACTGTTCGCTGTCCGGATGGTGTCGTTCTCCCAGAATGGGCAAATATGCTTGTCAAGTATATGTCAGTATACTTGTGGGAATCACTGAATGTTATTCATTTCACCTGCCGGTGGTGTTAATGTTGTGACTCATTGGTGTATGAACATGTCATGTTTTCACTTTTTTTTTCTCAATAAATGACTAGAATGAGAATCTCATTGGTGTTGGTTGGACAGTATATTTTTAATAATGAGAAAAATTCAGTCTTATACTAATGCAGATTGAGAAACAACAGGTTGTTTAAAATATCGAACTTGTCCATGTCTCATATATGTGCATGTGATTACTTCCTGTTCTGTGGCTAACTCTGATCTTGCCTAGCTTTGTTTCTTGAAGGGAATGCATTGCATGATAAGAGACAGAGTAGTCATCGCGTGCTCGTCATTGCTCTGATCCTGCGTTTTGCATCGGGAGTACTGGAAATGTTAAAGCATCGTGTCTTAATCCGTTTACGAGGTTTTGTTTCATTTCTCCCTTCCAATTTTTCACACTTACAGATTTTTCCGCAGTGGCATCTGTGCGTCTCTGAGGAATTTTTTTTCTTCCTTCAAACCAACAGTCAGCAGTAAGTCATATACGAGTTGGCTAAATAAGTGTTCAGACTAATTAAGGAAACTTTATTTAATGGTCTACAAGTTATTTTAAGCTGGAAGCCTCAAATATATATATATATTTTTTCCTTTACATCGGAGTTTCAAACAGCAAGAAATTATAGTGACTTTTAGATTTCAATTTACAAACTATAAGTGTAATCAGTTTTGAAACAGGACAGCAAAAGTACAGTTTCCTTGACGCAAGTTTAGATAGACAACCAAGTCTAATTCAGGAAAGGAAGTGTGAAGGAAGTGTGACCCATGTCTGCCGGTAGCTTCTTTGTTGTCCTAAGGGCTGGCTTTAAAAGAAAATCATAAGAAAGAAGTAGGACGGTCTTACATCCAAGAAGCTTAAAATGCAAAATCTTAAATAAGCCCAATTTCTCTCAGCCAATCAAGCAGCGTTTATTTTATTTTTTGTGTGTGTGTGTCGATTATCCTGAGCTGACTCACGAACATCCACCCCTCCCTTCTCCAAAATAAAAAACACTAGAGGTTTATGTACCGTTCCAAAAAAAAATAAAAAAATCTATCTCGACATTTATCCACTTTAATCTTCTTAACATATTAGAGTCATTTGCATTACCCTGAAGTGACTGAAATGCTTTTCTGTTTCTCTTCCCCCACAAAACACAAGGACTCGCAACATCATGTGGACTTTTTTCGCGTCTGTAAAAAGAAGACAAGTGGGCAGAAGTTAGCTCGCTTTACTATACATAGCTTCCTTCTTACCCTGCTGAGCTGGGTGTTACTTTTTATTGTCTTAAAAGCTGCACTCCAACTGTTGCTCTGTTGTTTGCCTTTTTTTTTTTCCCCCATCAATAATGTTTCTCTAGGATGCCTGAACATCCTAAAAAGTTACCAGTAAGTCTTGATTTCGCTTTAAATAGATGTATGACAGATAACATATTAACAAATCAAATCACAGTAAGCAGGTGAGTTAAGTCGATAAATGCAGGGGAAGAATTCTGCACTGATTTGTGGATATTATTTGTAGTGTTGCTAGTGAATAGATGGAAGTTTTTAGTTGGTTATCATATCGCTCTGTATTCCAAAGGGAAGCAGAGGGTCAGGGAATCGGTTAGTTTCCAGAGGTTCCTCCACAACACCTCCACCCCTCCTGTGACTTCTTCTGGTCAGATCACAATTACTGTATCACTTAGGATAAGGGTTTGGATTCCTTAATTCAACCCATTGCATTATTTACATGCTATTAGTCATATTTAACCCGAGGCCAACAAATGAGTAGCCTGACACTTAAGCACGTAAGCAGGCTATTAGTTCTTTAATCTATAGTTGTGTAATGGAGAAGGTAGGTTTAAGGGAGTAGTTTTTTTTTCTTCAAAAATTTGGTGCATATAAGTACATTATCATAGGTCTTGGTTTAGATGTTTTGTAGATAAAGTCAGAGAGGCCGGATTGAAGTGGTTTGGACGTTTAGAGGAGAGATTGTAAATATATTGGTAGCTGAGGCTGGAACCACCAGTCTAGAGGAAGACCAAAGAGGAGATTTATTGATGCAGTGAGAGAGGACATGAAGTTAGTTGGTAAGAGAAGAGGATGCAGGGGATAGGGTAGGGTTTGATTGGGGGCGGATGATTCGCTGTGGCTGAAAGACAAGGAAGAAGGTCTTGGTCAAATTTTCTGTGAAGTTTGTCACCCTGAACGTCCGACTGAGCAAAATTAAGTTGGTATTTTTCAAAGTTACAGTGTATTTAGTCCAAATTAAAATTTAGTCCAGTTTTCCTTCCTGAGAACTACCTGTATGGCTAACCGGGAACTAGCCGTGTGGCTAACTAGAGATAGCCATACTGCTATTTCCAGCCACGGAAAATTCTTTACTTTGTTTAAAGTGCTGCTAAACCCTTACCTACCCTTTTTAGCTCTTAAAAGTAAATGGTTCCTTCTTAAGCTCTAAACATACCATTAGATTTAACTTTTACGGTTCAACTTTTATATCTCTAAACGGGTTAAAGAAGGGGAGAAAAATCGCTTGGGAGAGGGGTTTTGTATAAAGCAGCTATGAGCAGCCTAATGAACCTGTTGAACCCACTCACTGCCAGTGTCCTCCACTTTCTGTACAGGATACTGGTGGTTTATTAAAACATCACTCCTCATTTACTTATCTGTCTAGAAGATATTAATCTCTATATAGTAAAAAAAAAAAAGGTCAACAAATATATAAAAATATGTAAAACAAAGTAAAAACATTGAGAACTAAACACTGTACAAACATTTGTCAGATCACTTAATATTACTGTTTTCTTTTTTTTTTTTTTGTTAAGATCCCTTTCACTGTGAGAAACTGTGTTTGTCCGTCAGTACGCCCTTCTTATTCTTTTTTTGCAGCAGCTGGCATGCATTGTATCCACTGCCTCTCAGTACATCACTCTCGCGGTAGCACAATAATCAGGTACAGAAGTGGTCGCACGACAGGGAACTGTCCGCTAATATTTAATTGATCACGGATGGCATGGTTCTCCTGGACAGGGTGGGCAAAATATACTTGAGCGACTGTCAGTAAACTTGGGTGGCCCATCTAAATATATTTAATGTGTGGGAAACACTGAGCATTCAGCTTCAGGATGCAGGCGAGTCACATTTACTCTAAGCTTCAGTCCTGATGCAAAACCAGCTGCAAAATTGTAGCTCGTTCAGGAATGTGAAATGCCTCCTACAACTTTGAACAAAACTGCATGAACATTTCCACTGTAAATTAAGTTTCTTTAGTTCCTTAGTATTCAAAAGAGAAAGTGCAGTGTTTTTCTTAACAGCCAACAACAGAGTCTGTCTTGCATTTTTTTTTTTTTTTTTTGCCATGCTGTACATGTCTTATGCTCGACTCACAACACAACTCTGCTATAGCCAATGCTATGCAATTACAATAATGGGGATTTCAAAACTATGAAAGAAGACATAAGGTATTAGGTATAACAACAACAACAGTCAGTTGTTATTTTAAATGGTTATTTTCCAGCCTTTCTGGAACAGTTCTTGTAGGAACAGTATTGTCAAGTGTATTTGCAAAACCCATCATGCATCATGATGAAACTGTCTCTCATAAAGACCTTCCCAGGAAAGCAAGACACCAGCCTTTAGAGTCACCAGCCTCAGAAATCACCAATTAACAAAAAGCACCTCAGATTAGAGCCGTTATGAAGACATCAGTAGCAGATACATTTCAATATCAACTGTTCAAAGAAGATTAGTGCATATTTTGGATGCCATCAGCATTGTTTTACAGTGTAGAAAGAAATAGAAATCAGGAGCTAGAAAGTGATCCCAACCTTTTGAGCGGAAGTGTATGTGTTCCTTCCCCAAACTGTTGCCACAAAGTTTCAAGCACACAGTTATACAGAATGTCTCTGTACTGGTGTACAGGAGGATTATCATATTGCTTCACTGGATCAAAGTGGCTCAAATCTGTTTCATCATGACGATGGCCGTCAGCCCAAAGCAAGCTCCATGATGACATGATGCGATAAGTCTGAAGCGGAAGAACCCGAGTGTCCTGCAAAAAATAAAAGCACTGACATCAACCCCACTGAACACCTTTGGGATGAACAGGAACTGGAGCCTCCTTGACATTCAGCCAACGCCTGGCCTAACACACTAACAAAGCTAATGGAAAGCCTTTTTAGAAAAGTGGAGTGTATTATAACAGCAAAGAGGGACTAAAGCTGATATGAGAAGCTTTTCTGGAATCTAAAAATGTTTTACATAGAGTACTACAACATCATATCAGGAATCATATCGTGTGTAATGTAGCTTTGTTATAGCTGGAACATGGGCCAGTGACATGCTGACAGTACAACCATGTACTACTGACTGGCTTGCTATGAATGATAACGTTAGTTTTGCTGCCAGTCTTTAGCCTAGTCAGTATCTGAGTAGCCAAAGCATTAGGAAAAATGTGTTTAGTGCATCATGAAAAATCACAGGACAGCAAACATGACTAACACAAAAATGCAAGTAAAGAAAATTGAGATTAACTTTTTTTTTTAAGTGAGCCCCAGTTCCATCACATGTATCCATCTGATGATTTTTTTAATGGCTTACGGCCAGTTGAATAACTGAAATAAAATGTGACATCCTAAAATTCTTCTCCAGAGAAAGCCCATGATTCTTGTATTTCAGTTAAATTCACTGTCTGTTCACAGCTTTTTCACTTAACGTACATAGTTTTAACCTTTTGTATGGAACACAACAATGCCTAGTGATGAAATGGTGAGAGGCTGCAGAAATATGTTGATCATCTCTTTAGGGCATGTAGTACAGACAGATGAAACGACACTGTCCAAACATTGTAACTGCCCAAAGTGCACACTGCTAGTTCAAGTTAATGTCTAAGTGCAGAATTGTTGTGTCTTTTCTTTTCCCTTATTTTGTGTCTCCCTGTTCGTTCGTTTGTGTGTGTGTGTGTGTGTGTGTGTGTGTGTGTGTGTGTGTGTGTGTGTGTGTGTGTGAAACATTTTGTTATTTGCTGAATTGTACTGCCCTAAGGACCGTTCTAGCACAGTGTGTTGAGTCAAGCTGAAAACCTTGTTCAAAAGAGAGAGAGAGAGAGAGAGAGAGAAAGAGATACTTGTATTTAATCACAAATTAACGAGACATGCCTGTATATGTATAAGTATATATGAAATTCATTATTCAGAGTGTCTTTTCATGTATTTTGAGACACAGTAGTAAGTGCGTTAATTATCCCATCCATTTTAAACAAGTGAACCTGAATCCAGCTACAAGCGGCTTTTAGTGCATACATTATTACACCTGAGTTTTGATTGGTTTCTGTGCAGCTGTTCATCAGTAGAGAGTGTAAATCACTGAGCAGAAAATCATGACAACAGGCACCAGACGCACGTCTTTTATAAGGATAGGTAATGGACACTTGTACTTTATCTGCCGTTCTGTCACATACATTAGATGAGGCAGAGTATATGCATATTGCATAGAAGACAGTACAGTGGCACCTCGGATTGCGAGCAAAGATTTTTAATACATTTTGACTTGGAAAACGAATAAGTCTTGGTTTACGAGCGCCGAGTATCATGTAGCATGCATGTGCTTCTGGTTTTGAAGGCGTGTGTCACGTGATCACAACTGAGCCAATGGTTTTGCTCTTTCTTGCACTTCGGAATTGTGGGTAATCGTCTCCCCTGCTCGACATTGGACACCGTGCCCCTTCACACATACACAGATAAATAAATAACCAAGCAATTGTTAGCTTCTGATCTGCTGATTATTTTCTAATGCATCACGTTGTAGTGCACTTCGTAACTTATTCAAAAGAGAAGTGAGTGTGTAAAAATGAAAATATTGATTAAAACAAGGATATTGATTGACTTGATTTGTTATCATAACATTATAACCTCAGGCAGGATACAGTACAAAGATTAGCATTAGCTCATTCAGTGCTTCTGCAAATTAAATTTCTGATTCAGCCTTGTGTTAGAAGTTAGTTAGCTGTGAAACACAACACAGACAGTTCAGAGGCAATCTGAAATGCCTTAGAAGCAGTTACTAAGGAGAAGTGTTGCTTAAGATGACATTATCTTATGTGTTTTCTTGCTTAAAGTGCTTCTCTCACTGGTGTTGGCATTGCTACTGTATCTTATAGTAACGTCCCTTTTTGCCATCCACAGGTGAGGGCGGGACAGGGCAGACAGACGTCGTGATGTCACATGCAACAGGTCAATACAGCCAGTCGGTCATGTGCACAAGTTACAACCTCTAAAAGGTTGAGCCTGTGCCCACTGGTACTGTAGGAGTGACACCCAGTGTGTTCATCTGTTGTCAAGGTTCGAAGAGTTCTGAGCTGATGTTCTGCTCATCATAGCTGTAAAAAGTGGTTATTTTGAGTTAGCATAGCCCTCCTGTCAGCTTGGCTAGCAACAAGGCATTTGTGCTCCTCAGAACTGCCATTCGGTTGATGTTCGAGATACACAGATTCAAGATAATTTGAAAAACTACATCGAAACTTTTTTTTGCCTTGAGTTTGTGCAGTTTGTGCGAGAAACTGGGCAGTTTAAGAAAGCTGTGTGGGATTGTGGTTTGTTTATTATAAAAATATTATCCTTACTCATAGGAGATAATTTTTTATCCACTCGAGTCGAGTGCTTTTTGCAAATTACAGTTAGATTTAATGTGCTTTTAACATTTAACATGCTTTAAATTCTTAGAATAATCTGGTAGATCTGGTATTGAAAGCATATTAGTATATATATATATATATATATATATATATTTTTTTTTATTTTTTTTCCCCTCTCATTGATTGATGTCATGAAAACAAACAGTTGCTGATAGGCCATTCTTACACCACTTTGAAGTGAATAAACTGAATGCAAAACGTACAAGAAATACCTTTCTGTTTTGCCCCTCCTTTAACCCTCACTTGTGGTTCTCCTGCCAAAAATAAAGAAGCTTGTTTTGATGCTATAATATCCGCCTTTGTTTTGTTTTTTTCTATCTTGGGCTGCTTCAGGTTCCTCCTTGACAGGGTGAGAGACGGTGAGTTGACAGCGGCTTGAGGAAGAATAAAAAGATGACTTTCTGTGTGTGCAGGAATGTGGATTTCTTCCGCAAAATCCTAATTGTGCCTTGAAGCGCTGCTTCTACGTAGGGTATCTCAGCTCAGCTCAGCTCAACAGGATTTTGTGCTTCTCCATGTGTCTGAGCATTTTTTTTTTCTTCTTTCAGCCTAGCATGCGGATGTAACCCTTTCACAGTACGAGACGCTGAGCTCTCGTGTTTGCCGCCAGGCTGATCCTGGCCTCTCTGGTGTTTTGTGTGGAACGTATTCAATCTCTGCTTTTAAAAACACATTTTTTTTTTCCCTGAGAAAAAAACAGACTAGGGTTATTGTCCCGTAACTTGCCTTAACGGAGAAGCAGATCCCAGATGTTCCAGAGAACGCAGCGAGTTTTTCGGACCTCAGGCATTTACTGAGACCTTTAGAAAGAAAGTAAGACATGAGAGAGATGTGAGAAATCCATGCAGTGGAATGAAGAATGATAGCGCTGTAAACGTGGATGCTTGTGAAATAAAATATTCAGTGGCAATAAGTCAGTTGATTGACCTTAAGCTGTTCCATAATCCACAGAAAGACAAAAACAAAAATAAAAAAACAAGCTCCATGATCTGCTACAGCAGCACGCTGGGCTTGTATAATATATCTTTAACAGGTATGGCTTTTTGTAGTATGCAGTAGTGTTCTTTGTGTAATTGATGCATGTTTTATTTGGTCTTTGTAGATTGACAGTAAGAAAAGTGTTAACCGGATAAAACTTAGTTAGCCGATGATGTTTGTTTTGCATAATATTTCTCCAGAGCACAAAATATCTATTAACTCGTACAACACAAGAAGGAGCACTTACAGTTCAGGTGACACATGGTGTTGGACCGAGTTTTAGCAGTTTGTTTGTTTTAATTTGTTTATTTTAACTACTTAGGCTTCGTTAATTTATCTTAAACTGAAAAAAGTCTGTCTTTTATTGCTAACTAATTTTATATTTGTGAAATAAGTGTTCAGCTATGGGTTAGGGTTTGTTTGTGATGTACAAACTGTTTATGACACATCGTTTAACAAGGTTTGGACAGGATGTCTTTCTGTTTAGGTTTTTGTAGCTTTGAAATTTAGAAAAAAAACACAGTGATAAGCAAGTCAGCCAAGCCTACTAAGCAAGCTAAGATAATGAATACTGTTGCACTAACTATGGGAGCTGAGCTAACGCAGGCCGAATGAGACGAGCAAATGGCGCGAAGAATACATTTCACAAGATGTAATAGTAGTTAATTTTCTGAGATTTTCTAAATCCCTTGTATTTAAAAAAGAATTGACATTTTCATGTCTAAAGTTGAACCCAGTATAGCCATAGCATTCTATACAAAAATAAATACACAGACCTTAAAGTTCAACTTACTGTGCATATAGTAAAACATGTGCCTGTACTGTACATCAGGATTGAGATAATGCTCCAAAAACAACGTCCTCTGTCTAAATACGGGAGAGACGGGAGGAGGCCTGTTGATATGCAGCTATGGAAAGAGGCTCACTCTTGGGCGAATAAGGTTTCTCCCTTAAAGGGTTGTGGTTCAGGGTGGGTTCATGAGTGTCTGCATTATTTGTGGCATCTTTATCAGGGTAAAGGACAAAAAGAAAAAGAAAAAAAAGTAAAAAGGACAAACCCAGTGACCATAAAATCTGCACGCATGCTGATAACACTGACTATGGTGACGTTATTTTTGCCAAAGCACTCCGGGTTATATATATATATCCTCATCCTCGCTTCTTTTTTTCTAAAGCTTTCTCCACCTTTCCAGGCCTTTTTTATCTCAGTTCTATTTTTGTCGCTCTCTTTCCTCGACATGCTTGCGGTCCATAAAAGTCACCAAAAGCAACTAAAACGACTGAACACTGACTATAGTTACCTTTTAGTGGTTGGACCAGAGGGTTAAACAAAAGACGGTTTGAAGTGGTTAGGGTTACTTTCGCACTCGCACTTCATATTACAGTACTACTTTTAGAGGTGTGCATGTAACTGACCGCTCCCACAGAACGTTTATAACCAATCCAGGAGAGTCGTCCACAACACTGAGAAAGACTGACTGACTGACTGAGTGCATTAAATGTCTCTCATGAAGTCATCCGAGCACCCTGTACAGTACTTTCCCATATTAGCGACCGCTGCCTTCGTTTGTTCCGCAAGGCCGTCTATTGAAGTCTAAACCATCCTGTCGATTAACCGGAGACACATCAGCTTCACACTAGAAGACAAGAATAAACACATACGTCTTTATCCATTTGTCTCAGCGTTCCGTTTTTCATCCAAACCTCACTTTCTGACCTCTCTCGGTCTCTCCGGTCCGGCGAGACGCCTTCAGCTAAATAATTTGAATAACTGTATGAATGTGATCGGATAAACCGCACCAGAGGATTTGCTACAGAAGCCACGCCGGTTCGGGGTTTTTTTTTTTTTATGTATTTTTCGTAGCAGTATTTTTCCATTGCTAGGCGAAATACTTTACATTCACATCCTGTTTTAAAGCATTTGTCTCAACATTTGCTGTCGATTTTCTCCGGAATATATAAAACCCGTATACAGTACAGTAAGGTCTGCTTCTTCCTGCATCTTTTCAATCTCTAAATAAGACATGTTTTGCAGCCTGGTAGAAATGTATGCATTATATGTTCTGCAAGCCTCCATCTGTTCCCCCTCGCTTTTGGCTGAGCTGAGCTGTGAATGCTGGTGCCGGTGTTTCTGACGTCTTGACTCAGGCCGAGTATCGGCGAGACGTGAGGGCTCCCTGACGCTCTCTCTCTCTCTTTCTCTCTCTCTCTCTCTTTCTCTCTCTCTCTCTCTATCTCGCCCATCAGCAAGGTGCCGTTTGTCAGACAGGTGGGCTGGTGCTAGCGCCCCACACACACACACACACACACACACACACACACACACACACACACACACACGGCCTTCATCTGCTCGCCAGATACGTCAACATGAACCTCCGGCGTAATACAGGCGTACCGTGAACCACCACCCAGGGGTGTCAATGCATTTTGGTGTAATTCCAGGAAGAGAATTTTTTTTAATTTCTTGATCTTGAAATAGCTTGCTTTGACTTGCTACTACTAGCAATGTTCACTCTAAAACCCTTTTATTTAAAGGTTCGTCTTAAATATCCACACTCCGTCTGTCCGTCACTTTCCCTGTCAATCAAATGTAAATACAGCCAGCATGTCAGTGACGGGGCATTTTTGTTTTGTGGCCACGCATGGCGTCAGTGTCATCATCCCACACAGAGGCGAGCGCAGAGAGGACATAACCATGAGTGACAAATTCTTTTTTTTTTTTTTTTATGTCACTTGTTCTCTCACACAAAATCCATCAAGAGCCATAATTAATCGTGCTGGAGAGGAGTGCGTGGAAGCTATGTGCTCTGCGCTGATACATGCAGTGCCTGTGAATTCTAGCGTTAGCTTTAGCGGCTCTGATGGGCTAGCAGGAGAGGTGTCATAATCAGTTTGGGAGACTTTCTCTCTCCGCTGAGGATGGCTCTGCAATCTGTGTGCTCAACACATGCTCTCTAGTGTGCAGTTTTTTTTTTTATTTTTTTAGTTTTTTTCCCCCTCTTTTTGTATCGCCGTTCTTTCGGTCATGTTTGTTAGCCGGGACTGTCGCATCAGCATCGTTTATTGTGTGTAATTATATAACATTTAGATAAAGAATATAGATAAGTAGTGTTTTGGTTTGCCGTCTGTTTCGCAGTTAGTGTACGGAGACATGCAGGCACCTCATTGTTTGTGAATCACTAATTCTGGGTTTTTTTTCACAGTATTGCTGACTCTGCGTATTGTTGAAAGGTTCTTGGGTATTTCACAACATTCAGGACTCATTCTTTTCCTCCCTAACAATTAGAAATGCCACAAAATCATTTCAAACTAGCAGTTCTGTCACAACGCAGATGTGTTCTCATGGTCCTCACAGGGTCTGCAGTGCACAGTGACTGTTGAGGAACGTTGAGAGCTTGACTTACAGTATTCCCATCACCCCTCCTCCCCAATTGTTCATGGGAGCTCTGAGCTCCCATGACCAAGAGCATGAATAAGAGCAGTGAATAAGATGTTGAACTACTTATCTAAAAGTCATGGGTTCAAATGCCAGCACCACCAACACCACTGTCGGGCAAGGCTTTTAACTCTTAACTACTCAGACGTATAATAATAAAAGAAAGGTAAATCGCTCCGGATAAGGGCGTCTGTCAAATGCTATGAAGATAAGATTTACGTGGATTGTTCAAGTGAAACCTGGACTTTGCTGCAAGGATAGCTCAGTGGACTAATGATCAGAAGTTCTTGGGTTCAAACCCCAGCACCACCAAGTTGAGCAAGGGCTAACCAACTCTTGAGCAAGAAACCAAATGTAAGTGAAGATGTTGATGTGCAAGTGAAAGACACTTTCTTAACTAGCCAAGAAAAAAAAAACACTAGCCAGAAAACTAGCCCTGTCAATTAAATAGCAGAAACTTTAGGAGTGCCCCAGTCAACAATTTGGTACTTTCTTAAAATAAATGATTGCAACAGTGAGCTCAGTGACACCAAATATCCTTTGAGGACTGTGGTAAGACAGCTAATGTGGATAATCACTGAATTCTTTCCTTGTTGAAGCAAAACCCTATCCCAACATCTAGCCAAGTCGAGAACACTCTGGATGAGGTTGGTAAAGTCAACACTCAAGAAACATCTTCATGAATGTAAATACCGATTATTTACCTCAAGATGCAAACCACCGATAATAGAATGATAGAAAAGAAGAGGATTTGTGAAGGATCGGATTTAGCGAAAGGTTTATGAGTCAAAGCATACCTCATCATCATCTAACATGAGCATTTACGGCTCCCAATAGAAATAAAGTTACTGGTGGTTATTGATGATGTGTCTGCTGATAGAATATCAGGATTCTATCAGTATATAGAACTTTATATCTAAAGTATATACTGTAAAGTTATAATGTCTGTGCAGATTCAGACAAACGCTGTAGAGCTGAAAAGGCTTCACAGTATACGTGGATGATGAACATAGACAAAACTTACCGCAAAAGCAACGCAAGAGCTTCTTAAGGCAAATAAATTGTTAATCCAGTTTTCACTTACTGAAAATAACAACTAAAGACCAACAAACAAGCAACAACCGAGGGCACAGCAAAACGCATCAGTGAGAAAACTAAACATTTGGAGAGAACATCACGTCTGTGGGTTTCAGATGTCAGACAGTCAATGCATTAAAAGGATTTGCCTTTAAATGTATTTAAAGTAATTCTTACATTTATAACTATGTTAGTTTGACCGATTGCTTCAAGCCTGTGAAAATAGCCTGGTTCCTAATCCCTAAAACTTAGTAAAAAAAATTGTTTTTAACCCTTTTGAAATAAAGATGAAAGTCTTCACTTCAATCACATCTTCATAACGTTAGTTACAATTATGATGGTATACAAATTGCCAAAATTGTGTCACTGTCTAAAATACCCAAGTACTACGAGAATTATAAACTATACTTTAATGTATCACCCACTAACTACTGTACATTTTCCATTAGTTGATTTTCTCAATGTACACAAATAATATATTTTAATACTTTATGTCACTTGACTGTTCTGCAAACCATGTCAAGTTTAATTTATTGAACTTCATATGACTGAGAGAGAGAGAGAGAGCGTGGAAACACAGACGTATGTTTATGAGTCAGATTCCAGCAGCGGAGCTTCCTGAGCGCAGTCTCATTGTACAGAGCCTGTACTTCAGCCCACAGAGATCGCTGATTATAGTTATTATGGGAAGGCTGTTGGCGACACGCGTGCTGTTCATTAATGTTCAACAACACTGTGAACAGCATAACTCTGACTCCAGCTCCTCCTCTCATAAACACACACACACACACATCACCCGCTGCTCATCTCCCACAACATCTGCACACACAGGACACAGAGCAAACTTTCTCACCCGTGTAAAGAGTCGGAACAGTTGGAACAGTGCCGGATTGGACGATTGAATAGATTAAATGCGGCTGACTTATATTCCTATCCTAACCACAAATTGAATTTATTATTAGATTAGGATCAACAAATTGTAGCCATGAGCGAGATCTGACTCGTTTACTCCAACTTCAACTCTTTCTCCAACACATTTTCCAGTTACTATTATAATGAGGTAGAGTCCAAAAAAAAAAAAAACTGTCTTATCATCAGCGTGCCGTGTACAGAAAAAGAGAACGACACACGTAGCCATATGAACAGCCAACCAAAAGAAGAAAAAAACACTGCTGGTGTGAGATATTAAACTGAGTGCTGTTAGATAAAAAAAAAAAAAAAAAAAAAGTCATCGAGGCAGTGAGTGGAGCTCTGAGGAAAAAGTTATGTTGGCACTTACAAGACCCTCTCGGTCCAAAGTTGTGTGTAAACCAGTATATGGAGGTCAGTTCTCACTTATGACTTCTTGTTCAGCTTTTTAAATTCAAATGCCAAATTGAAATGCAAGATAAAGTGCTAAAAGCAATGGAAAGCCACTTTAGAGTTTGAGCATAGTTGTGCGGTGAAAGGGGACGTCTGGATTACAAAACATGTGTTTATTAGTAACAGAAAGCAAAAGACCTTGTGAAATGGTAATTATGTCATTAAATACAGCGAGTACACCCTTTCAGTGTGCATGAGACCATGAGACATGATGATAATGTTGCATCATATGGCGTTTTAGTAATCTTCCTGCATAAATAATCTTCAAATCAAGAGTTACGATATTACAATATTATTTAATCTGTCTATTTTTGTTACAAATACATTGTTAAATAGTAGCTACAGGTACTGTACCTGTACAAACTGTGCCAAAATAATTATTAAATATTAGATTCATGCAGTAACACACACAGAAAACAGAAATACACTTTTAAATAAGACGTTTGCTTGAAGACCTTGATCGAAATTCCCCAAGGTGCCGCGAACGAGCAACCGTCTAATGCGGCTATGATTCGCTTAAGCTAAAAACCACTCGAAAAAGTGCGATGGGATGAATCTGGCATTATAAAGTGTGTTACAAAAAGGCGCATGGCACAGATGGAGCGCTTTTCAGTGGTAGATTGAGATGCGAAGATTTGGAGTAGCTGAATGATCGGCACAGGCAGATAATATATGTAAAAGAACAGAGACTCCCCGATAAGCATGCTAATCCTCAACAGTGCCAAACAGTCAGTGCACAGACCCTGCCAAGTATCTGTGATGAAGCGAGCACACACACACACACACACGCGCACACACTCACTCACTCGCACACATTCTCACACCGAAACGCACACTAACAGTTATACACATTCATAGCACAGATACATTAAAACAGTGCATTTCTCTGCCACTTTCCCCGAAACTCGTACAGTATGTGGAAAGATTACAGCAGGTTTAGGATACACAGCCCCCCCACCACGAGCGGTATTCTAAATATAAACGCAGGTTGGAAATGGGATTTTTTTCTTGACTTCAGGCGGTTATATGCTGTTTCCACAGCAACCCTTTTTTGTTTTTGATAATGTCAAGGGGGTGGGGGGGGGTAAAGATTAAAACAGAAGCTAGTACATACACCAGCCTCATGTCTATCTACACACTGCACTGAGATCATTAACACAGCGAAATATACCGTAGACCATTACGTTCCTCGTTCTCTTTAGCATTTTCGCGCCTCGGTGATAATCAGAAGTGGTTAAGTGGCAGTAATCGGTAGCGAGGGTCGAGTCAGTAAACAATATTCAGATCTCTCGAGATTTCAAAAGCGTCCGAATCCCATGCGGTCACGGCAAGTTTAACACATTCAACACGTTTAGTGATTCTGTACTATCACTAGACTCCTGGACACTAATTCCCCTTAGTTAATTATCCACTCCATGATTAATGCGCTACACCCAGTACTCTTTTACCGCTTCGCTTCCATCCACATCCTCGATCCAACATATTCCTGTCACCTATCTGAACTGGAAAGCCGTGATAAGCCTTCATCTATATTTTATTTTAACCATGGTTTAAAAACAAAACACACACACACTGCAAAATCAGTGTGGAAGCTTGCTTTCTAAGAGATTCACTAAAATATCCAGCTGTTGTGGAAGCTTGCGTAAAAAGTGACACATCATACAGTAAGTATGACACGGAGGCCTGCTGTCGAAAGACAAAATAATCAATGATTATTTTATTATTCTTTTGATTATTTTTCAGCACATCCTGAAGTATCTCGAAGTAAATTAATTTTTTAAATAACAGATTATAATTAGATTTTATGTTTAGGGAGTATTTGCAAAGCAAGTTAGTTTCCCACTAAAGACAGTAGTCCAATCACCAGCCTCTTTCATACCGTAAATAGACACGTAATACACCAAAAGATCTTTCTTCGGTTGCCGTTTTGAAGATGGAGGTGGTGGAAATGCTGTCCATCACATCACTACAAAATTTCTAACTTGGATGACAAGTCCATAGAATATGACCTTTAATTTGTCCTTATATTAATAGATGAATTTATACAGTATGTAGATGTGTTTGTGTTAGGTGCGTGTTCACATGCAAGACCGGATGAGGACACTGGCAGTTAAAAACACCTCTCATAAACTTCAAGACCTCTTTTCTACCTTCCTCTTAAGATAGTGACCTAGTGATGTAGTGTGTAGGAAATAGAGCAGCAGATAGACGTGTGTGTACAGTATGTGTGTGTGTGTGTGTGTGTGTGTGTGTGTGTGTGTGTGTGTGTGTGTGTGTGTGTGTGTGTG
>JAQQZT010000040.1:26342278-26352423 GCA_030068275.1 Clarias platycephalus
GTGTGTGTGTGTGTGTGTGTGTGTGTGTGTGTGTGTGTGTGTGTGTGTGTGTGTGTGTGTGTGTGTGTGTGAGATAAGGTTTAGATATCATATCGTAATACATGATATGTCATGAAAAACAATAAATTGGCTAAGTGATTAGTGTTATACATCCACTCCACATGTTAACATGTACGCTACTAGGAATTATCACTCCAAGACATACCGAAAGAGCAGTCTTCTTTATTTAAAAAATACCAGATGAGCCAATCTGGTACAATTAGCATTAGCGTAGGTGCTTTGGATTATTCGATATTAACCGACACCATCTGGAAGCCCCACCCCTTCCCTATTTTATATCTCATTTTCCCAATTCGGTGACTAATCTGCCTCAAACAGAGAACGTTTTGGCCTCACTAACATTAGACTAGTAGACTAGGCTAATACTCTAATCTAATGATCAGGTGTAAAATTACACTGACACTTACAAATCACTCCAGTGGTCATTTGAGGTCATTGTCCTACTGGAAAACAAATGAAAGGGGCCCACTAAAGGCAAATCAGCGGATGTCATGTCGCTGCTGAATGTTGGTGTAGCCACGCTGATTAAGTGTGCCCCTCAATCTTGACCAACACAAAAGTTACCAACAGTGTCACGTGTAAAGCAGCCCCACCCCATCACACGTCCTTTTTCTTGCTTCACGGTGAGAACCACACATTCAGGAACCATACAGTATATAGCTAACAAAGACATGGAGGTTAGAACCAAAAATCTCAATTTTGGACTTAAAGTATACGACCAAAGGACAGTTTTCCACTGATCTAATGTCTATTCCTTGTGTTTCTTGGTTCCAAGCAAGTCTCTTCTGCTTGTTATTGTTGTTCTTCCTGAAGTAATGTTTTTCCCGCAATTTGACCATGAAGGCCTGCCTCACGCAGTGTCCTCTGAACAGTGAATGTTTAAATACCTCTGCTGCTTGAACTTGAGAAGGATTTGTGCAGCGGTTTCTGATAGGTTGGTCATTCTAATGAACGTATCCTCTGCAGCAGAGGTAGCTCTTGGTCATCTTTTCCTTGGTTGGTCCTAATGAGAGCCAGTTTCTTCATAGTATTTGATGGATTTTTTGCAACTCTTGCGGATACATTCAAATTGACTGACTTTGATTTCTTAAAGTAATGATGGACTGTCTTTTCACCTTACTTAACTATGAGTTGTTTCCTGTTATAATATGGATTTGTACATTAGTTGCAGTAGCACTAATAGGGTTTTTGACTCTGTACACACACTTCCACTGCACAAGACAACTGATGGTCTAAAGAACAATAAGAAGGCAAGAAAAATTTACTGTAAACTCACTACCTCGTGAATCTGATAAGAGAATCCCATAAGTGTGTCAAGATGTCACCAAAGCAAAGTGTTGGACGATCTAAAATATTAAACATATTCAGGGTTTGTTGTTTACTACATAATTCTATGTTATATCTCTTGCATAGCTTGAATGTCTTCGATGGCAATGTACAATGTTGAAAATAATAATAAAAAAAATAATAACTTAAGGAGAAGGTGTGTCCAAACTTTTCACTAGTAGTGTATATACAGAGTTTTAAAGTACAGTGAAACCTCGGATTACGAGCATACTTCGTTCCGGTAGCGGGCTCGTATTCCAAAACACTTGTAAACCAAATTTAATTTTCCCATAAGAAATAATGGAAACTCAAATTATTCATTAAAAAATAAATACATGAAAATAATAATTAAATATAATCAAAAATAATAAAAAGACAAAATCTAAAGTATAAATAAAACAAATTAACCTGCACTTTACATAAAAAAAAAAGTAAAAATAAATCTGACAGATAAGTGTTTCCGTTTATGTGCGCAGGCGCTGTGTGTGTGTGTGTGTGTGTGTGTGTGTGTGTGTGTGTGTGTGTGTGAAGCCCCTCCCGTCCCAAGAGAAAGTGTACGAACCGGCACGGTGTCAAATTCCGCACGCGCGCACACATAAGAGAGGCTGAGGGAGAAAATGTATTTTTAACTTTCTAATAAACCTTTATTACACAGTAAACCTTTCTTATTTGAATTTCACATAAACGCATTAACGGAAAGACTGTTTTGTCAGGAACATCGCTAATGACACTCGTGTGAGTGCTTAATAACGGAATCACTGCTGTAAAGTAAAACAAACAAACAAATTAACCGCACGTTACCTTTGAAAAGAATCGCGACAGAGCAGAATTTCTGTATGGAGCAGAGAGTGTGTGCACACACACACACACACACACACACTCTAAACACGCTCTGATACTCGGTGCTCGTAAACCAAGACAATGCTCGTTTTCCAAATCAAAATTTATTTAAAATTTTTGCTCGTCTTGTGGAACACTCGTAAACCGTGTTACTTGTAATCTGAGGTTTCACTGTAGTTGCTATACAATTTGGAGGAAAGAAAGAAAACGTTACTTTTCTGTAAGCTTTACTAAATGTTATACTTTTCTGATTCTAGTGTTTAAATCTTAACTAAAAAGAGATGAGTGGAAGATATTTATCCCTCCGTACACCTGGTTTTGTCCTCCTTTACCAGTCAGCAGAGATGCCTTCAAGCAAATTATATTAGTATCATATCAATTCCTTCACCACACCACCATCATTGTACTATATATAGGAAGAGCTACTACTTAAACATCTTTTCAGAGCCAACTCAAACTTCAAGGCTTCACCCATAATGTTGCTAATTATTTAAAAAGTCCTAATTACACAGTTAACTGAAACACATTATGTTGTACTCCTGCTGTAGGTGTCATGTTTAATAAGGTTCATCAGATTGTTCCTGTAACTGTGATTATGTGTGCTTAAGTATACATCGATGATACCTAGCACACACACACACACACACACACACACGCATGGCCCCATACTGTAGGTCATTTTATCTTATTTAAACATCATCGACATTCATATTCAGCATCATGTCGACTCTGGCAGGTGAAAACAATAATAGACAGCAGAAATGTTACGGTATCGCAGACCCAAGATCGGTAATGATGTTGCCGTAGTAACTAAACTTGATTTCAACCTAAGTTTAACAAGTTTAATGAGCATTTTATTAAACATAATAAGTATTCAACTTTGAAGAGGACGTCACTGAAAAGGATTAGCAAAAACCGAAATTGCTTTGTTAATTTAGTTCATGTTTCTACATCCAGCACCAGTATAGGGAAACGCTTTAATGAACTTTCAGTTTATTTCAATGGAATTGTTTGGTTTTTTTTTTCTAGTGGGAACTTTCTGTTTAGAGTTAATCACAATGTTTAACTTTCTTTGTTGTATGTAACAATGTTACACGCATGTACTTTGGCACGCCGTCTCTATCTCTAACTTCATCCTTATCTCTCAACTCCTGCTCGCTCGCTCGCTCGCTCGCTCTCTCTCTCTCTCTCTCTCACATACACACACTTAAACACACACACACAGATGAGTCTCCTCCCCGTCTGGCCAACAGGAGACACACCGTGAATAAACAAATGTATTTCAGGTGCTCAGACAGACAACCTCTCGATACCCTGTCAGTGTGTGGGCGGCGGCATGCCGCCTGTCCGCTCCCCGATTGGCCGGCAGGCCGTGCTGGATGCGCGATGAGTAACCCCGGTTGGTCAGAGGTTTAATGAGGCAGGTGGGAGGTAAGTAATTGCTACAGTGACTTCCTCTGACCTCGCTTAAGGTATAATAACGTCCCGTGTGAATGTGTGGAATTAGGTGTCCAGGAATACTCTAGGGCTTCAGGTGCCACACAAATGAACGCTTCCCCTCTCACTCATAAAGTCCTTATTTAGAAATCTGCCCAGTAATTCCTTTTTTAGGAATTAAATTACGACTATGATTTGACTTGTTACGCCCCCATACGAGCAGATGTAATGTCAGCTGCGTATTGCAACTGGATAACGAAACGTATTGTTTGGAGCGTTGTCCAGCTCTATAGGAAGGAGGCAAATATTTATACTTTTACATATCGTGACCTTAGTGTTACAGTAAGTTTTACAATCCCAATATCGACATATGATTTATGCTCTGAAAGAATGCAGCGGAATGAAAAACTTAAGTGACTTAAGTGTAAATGTTTTGCGAAATAAGATTATTAAAAAGTACGTGTGAAAAACAGAAGTAGTCTTATAGTGCGCAAAGTCTTTCTACAATATTTTTGGCTAGACATTAGAAAGCATTAGCGATTAGTTTTTCTACGACATTTAACTACATGCATTCAAAAGACAAGTGTGGTGATGAATATTTCAATTGTGAACAGCCACAATTGTGTTTTTTTTTTTACTGAGATAAGAAAAAAAATCTTTCTATAAGTGTTTGCTAAGATGTTTTTTACATAAAAAATTTTTTATATATAATTTTAATTAGTATCAGGTTCAGATTTTCAATTTTCCTGCTGTTTTGAGAGCACTGTCTAAGCTGACCTTTACGTACAGTATATAACCACATGCATGTACTGTATGTATATAAAACACTTAAAATAAAATGTCTTTGTGTCTAAGTATATGTTATTTTCACACATTTTCTACATCTACTACTATACATTGGCTATATTAAACATTAAAGGTAATTTTTTTTTGTATTCTTCTTGAGTCAGGTTTAAGTTTGATTAAAAAAAATCTTTAATACATAAGATCATAATACTCAGTGCTTAATGTTAAAGAATAATCTCTGTTTGCTGCTAAGTATCTAATACTTTATTTTATATTTGGTTAAAACCCACACATCTAGACAACTCAAGGTGCTCGACTACAGTAAGAGAATCTTTTTAAATAAACATCAAAATGAAATTAGAAATCTTGGTGTATCTGTGTGTAGAAGCCAAAATTACAAGAACAATGTACAAAACCTGTGACACAGGGCTTAAGAAAATCAGTCTTTTTTGTTTAAAGCGTTTCAGCTGACAAGATCCTAATCACTCTTACTTCACGGGCAATTATAAATCTTAAAAAACATAAGAAACTAAATCTTTGGGTTTGGTTGTTTGTTTGTTTTACTTTTTAGCTGTAGGGAATTGTGCTGTCTAAGTTTCTGATGGATGCACATGCAGTATGTACTGTACTCCAAAGCTAAAACAGATTTGAAGATAAGTTGTTATAATGGTCAAACCTCTCACATAAGTTTTTTTTCTTCTAAAAAATAACTATGAATTAGATTGACCATAAATTAGTGTTTTATGTGTTAGAGTTTATAGCTATAGTTAGAACTATAGCTTGAACAGAGTAACGTATTGTATTACTGAAAGTTTTAGGTCTATTTTTCATGCTACATTTATTTAAAGATAGCCTTTAAACACGTTACAAGAAACAAAGCTAGACGTCATGTTTCTGTTTATGTGATTAAGTAGAGAGAAATTTTCCTACGTTTAAAATTTTTAGCCTGTGTTATGTTGTGAGGATGTGAAGAAAATGGTGAGGTGTCGTTTGTACTTTTCACTTCCTTTCTGCCAAATGCAGTTGTGTCATCATGCTCGTTTTAAACATGTAATAATAGCTTTATTTTCAGCTTTTAAATACGACCTTGCCAGGAACTTTTGTGTCTGAAAAAGACTTAGGTGGTGACTAGGTGTCATTACTATAACATCACTGGACCTTCCCATATGAGGTAATTTTTTTATGCTGGCAAAAAAATCATTGAGTTAGGCTTTTTTTTTCTTTTTTCCCCCATATACTGTAACAGACATAAAACGTAATATACTCAATATAGACAAGATCACAGTGAAAGATGTGAGAAATGTGAAGAAAAAAAAGTAAATGGCATCAATTCAAATCACTTGACCATTGCCTGCTTGTGTTTTATTCATAAGCTCTAGAAGGAATAATACCTTTCTGCATTCTGTAACATACACAAATTGACAGCGAGAAGCCTCTCCTCTCACGGATAACTCGCATTTGGACAGGATGAGGACAAAACTTGCTTACCTCCCTAGTCAGTGAGTGTCAGTTGACATATATGGCATACTAAGGGGATTAGACAGCAATGTTCTGTCCATCTAGTTCAGGCGAGCTGTATAACATGATGCGATGCTGGGTATTTTTACGGGTATAATTAAAGGAGTGTTGTCATTTCCTTCGTAGCCATAAATGGGAAGTGTTGCTGAAGTATCTAAAAGACACTGCGTCGTTGAAAAAATTGTACACAGAACAGTTTGAAAGATGTGGTGTAATACCTTATTTATAAAAAAAATAAAAAAATAAACTTCTATTTATTTACAATGATCATGACAATCCAGAAATCCCATGTTGTCATTTAGATTCTGTCTGTTAATTTCTCATGCTGTAGAGAGACATGACATAAATCAGACCTCTCAAGAGGAGGACACTTACACAACTGTAAGTTACCACTTACTAAACATACACATCCTGCCAAGGGACTGTGCGTTATCTGTTAATAAACCTGACATGTCTTAATAGATTCAGCTCAGGACATCATCACCTGCAGCACTCACCACCAACAGAATTCAAATTCACCTGTTCAAATCTGGTTCATTTCCTTTCTCACAGACTATAAAAACACTCGGCCTTGGCAATCTTTCAAAAGAGAGCTCTTTATGGATCATCCCTGTTTGTGTCTGTTTTTTTTTTTTTTTTCCCGACCATGATTTTAATCATGCTTTTACATTCAACATCAGTCATTGATTCCTTCCAACTAGCAGGCCCATTTCTGGAGCTGCTTCAACAGCAGACTCTGGACGTCGACACTTCATAAGGAGCGTAGAAATATCTACAGACAGGTTAATCATCGTTCCAGCCTCAATATCTGGTTGATTGTGGTCTTTTGGTAAAAAGACAACTCCTCACGTATCATTAAGTAATTAAAGATAAACCACAGTGCGTGTGTGGGCGTTTAATTTGTTGCTGCCAGAGATGCTATATTTGTTGATGACTTGAGTAACCAGGTTGCTTCTCCATATTTAGTAACCTCTTGTAGTAAACTATGAGCTAACTTTCAGACGCCTTGTGCTGCACGGTTAGAGCGTATCTTAAGTCATGTCTAAGCTGCATGTCCGTTTTTTATTGTTTTTTTTTTTTTTCACATTGTATCGTAATTTGACCTTTTACCCTACGAGAAGTGTTTTCGTCGCTGTATTTACACCATGTTCAGTGCGTCATTTCCTCTGTTTGGCAGCTCTTGTGCAGATGGATCTTTTCTCTCACTTCGTTGCCAGCTCGCCACTCACAATCAGCTGCCAGGCGAAGCTACCACTCGAGAGTTCTGGCACCGATCGCAATTCGGAAAGCGTTTTTCTGTTATTGTTCATGCCATGTTTTCCCTCAGCAGAACTAATCGCTTCATGCTCTTCGGCTCTTTGTCCATTCTGCCTCTGTTACAGTTACCATACAACCCTTGCCAAATCAGATGCTTGAGCTTTTGAACTGTTTGTTTTTTTTAAACAATGAGGTTGTTGCATCGCTTTTATGTTAAGGTCATTTATCTCTTTTTAACTACTGTAGCTTTTCACACTTTCTATCTTTATCACAGACTCAGCTAGTAAACTTCACATCGAAAGCCGCATTCATTAAAAAAAACAAAACTGATGAGACAGAGTAGTTTCAGATGAATCAGACTCAACTATTGCTCGAGTATTACCTATAGTAAAGCCCCAAAGTATTAGCACCCTTTGGGGGGGAATTATGTCCTAGATGAAAAACATTTGTATTGTGATGAAGTATGTAGCATATTACTTCATAGACAACTTTTCAGACTAAAAGACTAAATTTTGTGATGTTTTACCTGAAAATATGTGTTGATTATCAAATTCTTCAGAAGAACAGTAGCAGATTTGTCAGGATGCTCAAAGTTTCCACTATAAATGTGTATGAAGTATACCAGAGACTGCTGATACATTTTCTAGTCAAAGACCTAATCATGCCAAATATTGTCTCTTTATAATTGTTTTTAGTAGAAAATGTTTCATTTCATTATTTATTTATATTTTATTTTATTTTATTTACATTTCATAATTTTTGCTTTATTTATGTGGAATTTTGTGCAATACTGTACATGTGGAAATCTGACACCGTGACCAGATTCCTATCGTTATTTGTGGACTAAACAGAAATAAGGACCAAAATTGAAATATTATAGAGTTTATATGTGTGTGAATTAGTTGCTTTAGTACATTGTACCGAACCTAATTTGAATAGAAATGAAAAAATCTCATTTTGAATGTTTGTCAGCTATCGCTGCTCTAACTGGAACCTGCGTCTTTGTGTTATTACTCATTTATAAAGAAAAAAATATTCTGTTTTTGTTATTCGCTGGAGGATTTTCACTGCATTCACATTCATTGCATTGTGCATCCACCTTAAAAGACGGTTAAAGAGATATTTTGCAAGAAGACATCCATCAATTATAGGGGCCTGGAGCCTATTTCACTGGGTACTAGGGAATTGTCCCTACACACTCACATAACCGATCATACACCATAGGCAATTTAGAAACATCAGTCAACCCTCACCTCATGTCTTTGGATTGTGAGAGGAAACGGGGGGAGGACACGCAAACTCCACACAGTCGGACACGAAGAGCCTGCTTTCTCGATTTCATAGTTTTAATATATAAATATTGTTCCATGAAAAATGTGATAAAAATGATAAATTTGTGGGAATTTTTTACATCAACAAATGTTTTCAAATAACAATAACCGTTTATGCATACCATGCCTTGTATGTAAGTCAACTCTGAAAACGTCCTGGAGACTTTCCAGCTATTCAGAATTGTGAAATTGTGCAAAATTTTCAACATAAAAGGACAGCGAAAAGCAACATAACTCTGGCCAAATATAATTTTTTTTTCTCTTTCAAACCCTTAAACAAGGTTTCCTTGTCCTGGTGTCCGCAGCGTTCGCGCAACTAACGTCTGCCGATCCTGTCTTCAGCGAAGCAGGAATTGATAATGAAGTTATTAATTCCAGTGGAGCAGATGGTGATGAAAAGAGGAGCCTTCAGGAGCCGAAATGCCCTCCTAGTTTAGCGCCTGCCGTGCCTGACCTGCTCCGGCTCCCAATTCCCTCCTGCTCTCACACTCTCGCATTTCAATCATGGAGCATTACCAAGAAAAGCTCCCCAAACAGCTTGTTCTGCCTCTAACTAACTTTCCCTCCAGATTGTCGCACCCCCCTACCCTTCTCTCCCTCCCTCTCTCTCTCTTCTCTCAAGTACTCTGTCTCATTCTCTCTTTTCTTCTCACTCTCTTGTTCTCCATCATACCACAGTATATTCTCTCTCTCTCTCTCTCTCTCTCTCTCTGTGAATACAGATGTTCTTGTTTTCCGTGTTGACAGTAATGAACAGGAGAGTCATTAGCAAAGGAGAGGAGTTTACTTATGTAAATAAACTGCTTGGTGAAAAACCCATATTTACTTTCCAGCCTAATAGTCCACCCACAGATCACAATATTGTACCATTAAAGAGCAGAAGTGGGTAAATTAGATAATCCTTTGCAGGAATTGCGCATTATGATTCCAGAATTTAAATACTAGAAAAGTTTTGTGGGTGGTGAGGCTGACTGTAAACCTTTGTTCCAGTTGTTTAAAAGTTATTGGCTGATTAGTGCTGAAGCACGAAGAGATATTTATCATTATCGGTGGCAGGTTCGGAAACAGCTGCCATTTTTGCTTATTACTATTCTGATAGTAAGAAGAAGAAAAAGAAGTCATTGTCTTCTTTTGCTTATGAAGAATTTAACCCCCTCCATAAGCGCCCTCTATATTTCCTTAAATAAACTTGATCAAGACTTAATTGTAGTGGTGGCCAAAATAATAATAATAATAATAATACAAAAAAACGCTCTTGGAGAACAATTAGTGTTTTTGACATGCAGCTGTGTGGCACGGTGGTTAGCACTGTCGCCTTGCACCTCCAGGGTCCGGGTTCGATTCCGTCTCTGTGAGCAATGAGTTTGCTTGTTCTCCTCGTGCTTGGTGAGTTTCCTCCTGGTACTCCGGTTTCCTCCCATAGTCCAAAGACCTGCAGATTAGGCTAATTGGTGTTCCCAGATTGTCCACAGTGCATGAATGCGTGTATGTTTTTTTTTTTTTTTAATGGGGCTTTTTTTCCGATTTTCTCCCTAATTTAGTCGTGTCCAATTCCTCCCCGTCACTAGGGGGCTCCCACATTAAGGCTAC
>JAQQZT010000040.1:26363503-26389615 GCA_030068275.1 Clarias platycephalus
AACAACCTCACTCTCTCATTATCTAACAATAACACATACTCTTACCAGCTTCTGTAAACAATGCCATTTACTTATTTTAACATAGAAATAAAATTAAGAACCAGAGTAGATTTCAAACTTTTGGCCCGGCCCTCTACAATATTTTCTACTTCTCATTTGGCCCCTGGGGAAAAATAATTGCCCACCCCTGACCTAGAGAGAGCTGATTGGCTGAGCTCTTTAAGCAGGGAGGGAGGCGCTTAGTGCTTTCACATTTATTATGGCTTTATTGTGAGGCAATCAGGGGTGTCTGAGAGCTCACGCAAGCGGAAAGAGAGGATAGCGCTGTCCTCCAAGTGTGTTACGGCGCCCCCAACTGTTACTACGATCAAGCAGTTTGAAAAGATGTGGTCGGTGACATCACATGGTTCGGAGGAAACACATGATAGTCTTCAGCCCTCCCGACTGAGTGATTGTTGTAGCCGTAATGTGGGAGCCCCCTAGTGACAGGGAGGAATTAGATATGACTAAATTAGGGAGAAAATAAAATAATAATAATAATAATAATAATAATAATAATAGAAATAAGTTTAACTGATAAATGACCTGGACTGGTATATACACCAATCAGCCGTTACGTTAAAACCACTGATGGTAATTTTATTGAATGACATGAATAAGATTGATTGTTTTGTTACAGACTGTCAAGGAGTTAGGCAAGATAAAAAGTCACTTCTAAAGTTGTTGTGGCAAAAGTGGGGAAAAATTGCCCAGCTTAAAATTCTGAGAGACTTCGGCCATCACATTTTAGCTCAAGTGGGAAAGGATGACTAGCCCATCTGATCCGATCCCACAGAAGAGCTACTGTAGCACAAATTGTAGAAAAAGTGAATGCTAGCTCTGGTGGAAAGGTGAAAGGACACACAGTGCATCACAGCGTCCTGCGTACGGAGCAGGGTAGCGGCAGACCGTCCACTAACCAAAGCACCTACAATGGTCATGTGAGCATCAGAACTGGACCGTAGAACAATGGGAGAATGAATCATGTCTGATGAATCACGTTGTATATTTACATCATGTTGTTGGCCGCGTACGCATGCGTTGCTTACCTGGGGAGAGACGGGACCAGGGTGCACTACAGGAAGAAAGCAAGCCAGCAGAGGAAAACCTTGGGTCCTGGCATTCATGTGGCTATTATTTTGACATGTACGACTTACATTAAATATTGTTGCCAACAAGGTACCACCCTATTATGGAAACATCATGGTATTCACTAATTGAAGTGGCCTCTTTCAGCAAGATATTGGACCCAGCCACACCACAAAAATGTGTTCAGGAATAGTTTGAGGAACATGACAAAGAGTTCAGTGTGTTGACTTTGATCAAACGTCTGTGGGATGGAAACGAATCTGGACCATGGTGCCCATCCTCTCTTAAACTTTAAAAGACTTAAAATATGTGTTGCCAATGTCTTGGTGTCAGGTACAACCAGAGGTGGGTAGAGTAGCCAAAAAATGTACTCAAATAAAAGTAGCTGTACTTCAAAATAATATTATTCAAGTAGAAGTAAAAAGTACTCATCCAAAATATTACTCAAGTAAGAGTAAAGAAGTATTCAGTGAAAAGACTACTTAAGTCTTATTGGTGATATAGATCTACCAGCGGCATGTGTAGAAATATAAATGGTTAGAAAAGTAACGAGCCGAATGTGGCGGAGTAAGAGTAGCGTTTCTTCTTCACAAATCTACTCAAGTAAAAGTAAAAAGTATGGTGCAGTAAAACTACTCATAGAAGTACATTTTTCCCCCCAAAACGTTACTTAAGTAAATGTAACTCGTTACTACCCAACTCTGGGTACAACAGCACACATTCAGAGCTCTTGTGCCTGAACTGGTCAAAGCTGTTTGGTGGCTACCAATATTAGGCAGGTGATTTTATTCTTATGGCTGATGGATGTACATTTTAGTTTTAAGAGCCTCCTGTAAGTGGCTAAGCTGTAGGGTTTGCATTTAAGGCTGATTGAAGGTTAAAGATTGAAGACCGGGCAACATTTGTCCAAAGTTTTGGGGACTCAGAGTAGAAGGTGATGTCTTGTGCTTCTGTAGTCCATACACTTCAATGTTCTGTGACGTGTTTTGAGATGCTTTTCCGCTCACCCGCAGTAGTAAAGAGTGGTTATTTGAGTTACCATAGCCTTCCTGATAGCGCAGACCAGTCTGTTTTTCTCCTCTCTTATCAACAACTTTTTATCAGTGTAGAACCGCCACTCAGTGGGTGTGTGTTTTTTTGTTTTTGTTTTCCTTCACACCATTCTGTGTAAATTCTAGAAATTATTGAATGAGAAAATCAGAAGATCGGCAGCTTTCTGAACCCATGGTTCAATGCCATGGTCAACATCACTGAGAATACACTTTGCTAGTACTTCAGTCGCACCTCTCTTGCCTCCAGAACTGGCTTATTTCTTCATGGCGTAGATTCAACAAGGTGCTGGAAACATTCTTTAGAGATTTTGGTTCATACTGAGACGATAGCATCAAGCAGTCGCTGCGGATTTGTAGGCTGCGCATGTACTGTACGAGGAACCTCTTTGGCTCTTACTGTAGAAAAGGTGTGTGGTTACTCGGTGTCATCCTTTATATACAAGATGTATTTGTAGGATTAACTCCTACTTCTCACTAAGACGTTCTCCGAGAGAATGTATTACACGTTTTCACTCCCTTTATTTACTTCTTTTTTTTTTTTTCTTTTCAAACTTCTAAGTATTCCTCTGAAGCTTTGTACATATTGGCCTTAAGTTTGAGGGAGAGGTTTCTGATCAAATAAACTAAGTGGAATGGCTAGTTAGCATCCTTCTGGCGATGAGAAAACTACTTGGTGGATGATAAAGCAAAAGAATAACCCATTTAAGTCTGTTTGATTGCGGTTAAAAATATTCAGCACAACCCATGCAATGTGATCTCTGCTATCACCACTGGAGCTCAGAGATTACTTTCTTATTCTCACAGCTCAAGTTTATTTCTGTCTCCCCTCTCTGTTTCTCTCGTTTTTCTTTTTCACCCTGGCGCTGCCGTGCTAGAATTTCCAGTGCGCTGCATAGATTTCTCACAGCTGATGAAATTAAAAAGACAGCGCATTGTGTGTGGGGTTGCCTACGGCGACGAGTTTTGCCTGCGAGTTCACGATACGGGGTTCAGAGGGGAGCTCCTTTGGGGGGGATTAAATCACTTCCCTCTCTCTAACATTGTGTGTGCACACTTATACACACACTTATATACAAACACACACACACACAAACAAACAAGACACGCTCTCACACCACACATACTGTACATGCATGCACCCCTTTTTTCTTTCTTTCTTTCCTTCCTTCTTTCTTTTTTTTTTTTTTTCCTTGTTGCTACCCGTTTTGTTCGGTTACAGACTGTCTCTCAGAAAAGAGATTTGTTAAGAACCGTAGCTTGAAAGCTCGAGACACAGGTAAGAATAAACACAAAGAGTCGAAGGTGTGGCGAGGGCTGCGTGTAGTAGAGACGCGCCTCGGAGGAAAGTGAAGGGGAAAAAAAAAAAGATACACTCGCATACTGTAGAATCCAGCAGCTTTAAATGGAAACGGAGTTGTCATGGTGAAATTGTTACCACGGCGATCATACTGATGACCATTACAAGCATCAACATTTAAAGGTACGAAGATCATTTGAGAGGAAAAGTACAGTTGAAGAGTACTGGATTGTAAATGGCCTATTAATGTCTCTCATGGAGCAATGGATAGCAAGCAGACATAAATAACGCTCCTGTAAATAATACCGATCCTAAGATACATTTATTGGTGTGTTTTTAAAGGTCCGGTATTACTGTATCTACTTGATGAAATTTCTCTAATGAAGATGGCTTTCGATATAAACAGTTTTGCTATGGTGGCTTATGACTGCAGTCGCTCAAATAGTTTGAGGAATTAAATCGCCACAAACAGTTTTCAGTGAACAGCTGGTAACCTCAACAAAGCGAACTTCAAGTTGACAAAAACACATTTCCTGTTATACAGCTGCACGTCTGACCATACAGCACATATAAGGGATTTTTATTATTTTTTTTTTTTATGGTTGTGCTATCTGATATCACCCCAAATAAGGATATGATCCTTTCTGAGTCTGGTTCCTCTCAACGTTTCTTGCTCACGTCAACTCTGGATGTTTTTCCATGCAACTGTCATCTCTGGCTTGATCATTATGCTATGAATGCAAACTCTTACTCTCATTCTCTATACCGCTTACACAGGGTCAGGGGACAGGGTTCACCATGGTTGGGGTAACAGTCTATTGCAGGGCACAAGCATGCACACACACACACACACACACACACACACACACACACACACACACACACTACAGGCAATTTGGAGATACCAGTTATTCTTATCTGTATGTCTTTAGGCTATGAGAGGGCACTGGAGAATAATTATATATGTTTTTTTTTTATATTTTAAAATTCACATCAGGATTTTTTATTTTTTGTAAAGCTGCTTTCCCATAAGAATAAAGCTATAGCATTTTTTTAATCGTACTGTAGTAAAATAACTATAGCGAATACTTTGATATGCCATGACATATAGTAGCTTTTGAAAAAGAAATATAAAAAAAATTATTCACGGGTTGAAAATACACGTCAGCCTAATCCAGATTTTCAAAGCATTGACGAGAAACTGTGCAGAAGATGAGCGTAGACAAAAAAAAAAAAAAATCAATCAATCACAGTGAGTTTACCAGTGGTGCTCAAAGCATCAGACTCCTAAAATTTTATAGCCGGATCTACAGTATGTGGTCACCTGATCATCACAATCCACATATGGTTCTCCCCTAAATCGGAAGCACACAATTGTATTGTGTGCAGGAACATTTCCCTCAGCTGGAATTAAGAGACCTGAACCTGTTCCAGATGATGATGATGAAGCTCTGCCAAGACTACGGAGTGGGTGTCCTGCACAGAGACCTGACCCCCACCCCCATTAGGTGTCATTGGGATGATCTGGAATACCGTCTAGACCCCAGGCCTCCTGATACCGCTGCCTGTGACTTCACTAATGATCTTAGGCAGAAACCCCAACAAACCCCAATTCCAACTCCCAAATCTAGTGGAAAGAAAGTGGAATTTGTTATATCAGTAAAGTAGGGTAGGGGCGGGGCCAAGTCCATTTTAATGGCTATATGGTTTTGGATTAGAATGGGTAACAAGACAAGCACCTAGGTACTGTATAATGTTTAGGTGTCCACATACTTTTGGTTCTGTATTATATCTACAGATGCATGCTTTACTCAGACAGCTGTGACTGCTTCTAGTTTATTCTGCACAACAACAGCAAAAGAAGTGATGGATCAAGTGCTATTTAAAAAGTAGCTGAAAGATGCTTTATTAAAACTTGAGAGTGATGTGAAATAAATAATCTTATTGTATTTACTTACAGTAGTACTGTATGTCAGTAAACAGGTTCGGGACACCCCATTCTGTCCTGGGCTGCAACTTCAGTACATTAAGGCATGACTATAAAAATAGTCACAAATATGAAAAACTAAAATATATATATATAAAATAAGTGTCTTGCACCCAACCAAAATAGCAACATTCCAGCATCAAATGTCAAACTACACACGAATTGGCAGGAAAACAGAGGCGAAATACATATTCAGCATTCTTACTGTAATCTGAAACTACTAGGTTTTGCCCTCAGTCCAGCCCTGGCATACAGTCAGGAAAAACACCAAGTCGTGAGTTCTAACATCAACTCGAACAAACGAGTCAAATTAAATTCAGGTAAACTAGCGGCACAGTCGGGCCCTTAATTTAATTGACTGCACTAAATGGCTAATTAATATTCCTCTGAAGAACGCAGTCATTCTAACCGTATTTCATGAAGCTTTTCTGAGGTCTCCGAATTTCACATCACCAGTTTTTTTATTAGAATTTTTTTTTTTTTTTTTCAGATTGAAATTTGTCAATCCATTTAGTTTAATCTGTTATGCTACCAGTGATATCATGCAAGAATCAATGCGAAAAAAATGTCCCATTTGCTGCATAAAACATGGACATGCCGGTGTTACTCATACCTTTGTGTTTTCATGTTTTCATGAAAAAAAAAAAAAACGGAATTAATGAAGAAACATTTTGCCCTGTAATTACTGTTCAAACAATTATGTACTTAGTTTTCTTCCAACAAATGCATTCGGCGTCATTGTTTTGCGGCAGCGAGCAGAGAGCCAGCAAGACTAAAAACCTTTCATTCCTGCAAAGGCCGTTTTCTGGTCACCGTCAATAAAAGCATAAAAGCATTCATTTCCCACGTTTGTCAAATTAATAGCATACTCCATCTCCCAGAGGGCCGTGGGGTTCATTAACCTTTCTGTGAAGTGGGCCCGGTTCCCCAACAGTTTCCATAACCTCTGAGCCGTTTCCATCTCAATTATAATTGAAGAATTAAACAGTGACTGTAGCAGCGCGCCGAGTAGTGCCTCTTCAGCGAGAGACGCCGAGTAATACTCACAGAGTCGCGCTGGAATATGGTGCGTACTGTACTGCGACGGTTCGTGTTCCAAATGACAAGTCATTCAGTCGACGCTTTGTGAAAGCGTGATAAAATAGTTGTAGTGATGCTGTCAGAAAGGTGTTAGACACTTTACTCTGAAATAATGGATAAATATAAATAATGTATAGTGGTGATATTTCCAGCGTGCCTGCTACAGTAACTTTTAGAGGATTTTACTAATAGCAGACCGAGTCTGCTGCTGTTAGATATCACACGCTGCGTCTAGAGGCCACTTCAGTAGATACATGTAGGGAAGCATCAGGATCGATAATGCTCTGCTTCGAAATCAATATGTGATACCATGTCACATTAAGTACTTAATAACATATTAAGGAGCGCTGATACAGCATCTTTCTAATGTACAGTACACATAACCTGGCGAAATATCTCCATGGCATTTAAATAGTATGTTGAATCGAGAGAGTGACGACGGTGACATGAATTCACTAAACCTAGTGTGGAACAGTGAAGCAAGCGTCATGGGAATGAGCACTTCAGTTCAGCGAGCACTAAGCACTGAGACAGCTTCATACGAAGTACTCGTTTTGCTATGAGCAAGGTGTTTCACCCTCAAGTGCTCAGACATACAAAGAGGTGTCAAGCTAGCAACCAGATCATGTAAGAAACTACAGGAGTATCCGCCGCCTATGTGTCGGCTATATTCAGGTCTCGAAAAACAACAAGTAATTATACTCAGTCTAAGAATAATGCTGGTGATGCATACCCTATTAACACGAGCTGTTTAAGAAGATCACTGACCTTAAACATACTCACCTCCAATCCATGGTTTTTAATTAGATATCCTCGAAATATTCATCCACTCTATTCTTAACATAAAATAGCTATCTGTCTCCAGGAAGCAAGTTACACTTGAGACTTAGAGCACACGGTGTGGTGACGGGGTGACAATCCATCGCATGGCAAACACACATACTCACTCACTCACTCACGCACTACGGGCAATTTTGAAACGCCACCTAAACTTTGGACTGTGGGAGGAAACCAGAGTACCCAGAGAAAACTCCATGCACACAGACCCCAAGGCGGGAATCGAACCGGGAACCTGGAGGCGCGAGTGCTATCCACCAAGCCACTGTGCCGCCCTCTTAAACACTCAGGTTAACTTAACCAAAGATCAGAATATTAGTTAATTTAATACAACACGTCGTGCTAAATGTTCTGGAAACGTAGCCCAGGCAGTAATGAAAGTTAATCATTCATATTTTAGTTAGAAGGGCAGGTGGCCGCTGATGATCCGCGTAATTTGTGCCATTCAAACAAAATCTGACATTTGTCAATGCCTCATATAGCAGTTTAATCATACTCAGCTAGCCATCTGCAGCTCATGTTGCGCTGGTTAGTCAACCGAAGCTAATCAGCACCAACTGCACTCTGAGCTTCACTGAGTCTGGGTCATCAATTGTACAGGTATGACTCACATAGCACGCACACACACACAAACGCAAACAGCAGGGTTTCCCTGCTACCTAGAGGATGTAATGCCAATATATATAAATATACATACATATATGATATCTTTGTGTAGGAGAGTGTTATGATTCCGGATGCGGATTAAGAATGGGTGTCTGATTCACGGTGCTTCATGTGCGCACATTAGTTTGCTGATAAAGTGGGCAGGAGTCCTGTTTTAGGATTCCCTCCAAATGAGTCAGACAGGCAGTCAGCCCCCTTTCTCCAGCCCACTCTTTCCTGGGTTACCTAGGGAACTCAGAACGGGGGTTTCCCTTCGGCCACGCAGCTCTTCTCAAAAAACGCAGAGTCAAATGGATGGGAAAAGAAGTGCACGACATATAGTCTTGAAAGGAAAGTGTAAAGTGTTGTAGGAACTTACAGATCCTAGAAAGATCGAAGACGAGCTGCGTATCAGGACTCGGATTACTCTCACAGTATCTTCCTGTAGCTGTTGCTGAAACACTGGCACACCTTAAGAACGAGGGTCGAATGTGCACGTACATGAGAAAGTACATATTAGCAAGTGCATACGTCTTAAATATACTATAGTCATATTTGTATGTAGAATTTAATCTAGAGTAAATTTAATATTTGACCTGTTTATAATATTGGAAACGTTTAAACCTTCCATGGAGGGTCGTGTATCTACAAAAAAATTTTATCAGCACGTCTTCGCAGAATCTTATATTTCCTGATAAGTGTGTAACACTTTTGTAATGAAACATTAACAATTAGTCTGCAGCCTTCTTTAACCACGTAACCACATTTCTCCACTAAGGGCAGCGATAAATGCGAATGTGGAAATGAATCATAATGAGTCACTGTGACGATTTCTGCTTGAGGTCACATGGTTAGCTTAATAGTCAGTTTTGTTTTGCACTCGGTGATTTATTTAAAGTGCCGGGTCAGCGATAGAGAAGAGCGTTGATCTAGGCCCCTGACTCCAGTTTAAGGGACGTGGGTTTGCGATTTAGCGTGTAATCCTGTCTCAGTGCAGGTAGACTTTATAGGATTTGAATGTGAATGACATTGGAAAGAATTCCTCCCGCTAAAGTTGCGCCGACATGTTTTTGGAAACGCGTCAGTTTCCAGGCCGAATCTTGTCTCGTACTAACACCTAGCTAATCCTCCAATAAACCCATTAAAGAGCACAGAAGAAATGGAAGAAGATGGCACGTTAGCGCTGTGCCATGTTGCTTCTAATCTCATTAAGATGAGAATCAAAGACTTGCCAACGATGGTATTCTAATTGGCATGTGCTTTGGGTTATGTAATTCAATCACATGACAAATTTTTTTCGTAGCACAGACGAGCGAGCGATGCGCTGCGGCGCCTCACAAGACGAACGAGGGACAGACAGCCCCGTTGGAACAGGTCTTTCGGAGAGGGAGGAGTACGAGAGTTGGAAAGAGCAGCGCTTTGGGGTTCTGAATGAGTTAGTGTGGTATAATTTAAAGGACTTGGAGCAAAGAGTGAGGGAGGAGATGTGAAGAGCGACGGAGAAAGGCCACGAGTGGAGGCAGTTAGCGGTTCATTTAGGAAGAGGAAGGCTTTGGATAGAACGAGTGAGCAAGTGTAAGAGAGAAGAGGGGGAGGGGGACCAGGCTCATGGTAGAGGTCCAGCCTCAGAAATAGAGCTGTGAACACCATCTGTCGTGCTTTTTCTCTCCATACCTCCTTCCTTCTCTCTCTCTCTCTCTCTCTCTCTCTCTCTCTCTCTCTCTCTCTCGGTATTCTCTGTCTCTCTCTCACTCTCTTGCTCGCTTTCTCTCAGACACTCGGCGTCTCAGCCCTTCTGTTGTGGTGTCGATCAAGCGAGACCCCCCTGTTCCCTCTGCTGGAGGAGTGAGGAGAAGACACATCAGCCGCACCTAAGAGAGGAATGAAGGCAGGGTCATGACATGAGATTAGGAAGATCAGGATGGAGAAAAACAATATCACCCTAAAGAGAAATTCATTGATAGAAGTAGAAATAATACTGAGTAAAGAGTGTGAGTTTAGCCAGTTTATTACTCCAGGAGCTCTTTTTCTTTTTCCGGTACACCAAAGCAAATCAAACTCAAACCAAGTAAAGCTCTCCTGATAAAGAAAAGCCAGTTCACCGAAAGGAAAAGGACATTGAATAGGAATGAGACAGATTAGCTTTTCCGTTAGCTGACAATTTTGCTTCGCATTAATTGTATCGAGGTGAACTTCAAACCTCGGGTCAAAAGAATGCAGGCCTAAAAAGGAATGGAGAAGCCACTGTTATGTCCTTCGCACTGTTAAGTAGCTTATGTATTGTCGTTGAATATTTTAGTGCATTACTCTGGCACTTGTGTTTTAGTGCCTCGTGCTCGCAGAACTGAGGCGATCTCAAATGCACAACGGTTTCTCGGCTCGCTTCGCTTCTCCACGCTCATACAGTATTATATTAACCTTACCGGGTAACCAATTCATGGCACATTGCTTTTAAAGAAAGCATTGCATTTTCAAACACCTTGCTCATGAATATCAATAAAGATACTGTTAATTATGTTTATCGGTTTACTCGTAGGAGGTTTCACATAGCGCAGGTCAGAGTGCACTTTGCTTCATCAATGTCGTTACATGACGTAGTTTCACTCATCAGCCGATGCCTTATTCACGTATGCGTAATTCTTCCAAAAAAGGCTCAAGAAGAAGAATGAAGGTAGGATTCATAAGAGAGTTAACTAAGAGGCACAAATATAAAGAACGATGTTCAGGAAAGAACAGAACAGGGACGAGGGCCAAAAAAAGAAAAGATGAAACAGGGAGGCATGAATGAGTAATTCAGGCTGAAAGAGTGAATCGCTTGCTCGCTCGCTCGCTCACTTTCTCTCTTTCTCTCCCACACACAAAAAAAGAGACGGGACAAGGAGGCCTGGAGGTGGGTGGGCATCAGCGGCATCCCTCATACCCTCCCCTAAACGAGTGCGCCCACCTGTTTGGGTCTGGTGGAGGATCCCGCCACACGAATCGCACTTACACACACACAAAGCAAAAGTTCATTAGCACCCACACACACACACACACACACACACACACACATAGTGGGGGATCTGATTAAGCATTACATAACACACTGTTAAGGCCTACATTAGTAGGTGCATTTTGACTTGACTTGAGGAACGCCACGAGAAGCGTTTTTTTTATCGAGTCGGATTTTAAAAAACGGTAAAATGTAAGAATTTGTACAGCATTCCTATGGATCAACTTTTTTTTTCATGAGGTTTAAAAAAAGAGTATGTTACTTTTGTTTGCTTAAAAAAATAATAATAAAAGAACGAACGAACGAAAGAAAGAAACCAAGCCAGAAGTTCAGAATCTGTTCAGTGTGTGTGTGGGGGTGTGTGTTTCCCAAGCTGTTTGTTGTTTTGTGTTGTATAAGTGCGGATTATTTTAAGAGCTCTCGAAACACACGCACGTGAATAATGCTCCGAGGGCTAAATAACACTGAAAATGTCTCTGTTATTCAACTCCATTGTAATCGGTCATTGGGTTCGTTCTATAACTCGAGTAGCTCACGAAACGCGACCGGTACTTGAAGGCATTATACGCGGCATATTCACGTTCGTTTGAGATAATGCAGATGGAGGTCGCACATCATGTTTTGTGTTTTTAAAATAGATGTGTACAGGATGTTTACCACCGCAGCCTGTGGAGTTGCTATCTGTATTTATTATGTTTAACATACATGCATGCATACATACTGTATATCATACATACATGTATAGATACATAACGGTACGGTACAGGACTCGTTCGTAGCCTGAGACAAGCAGATTTTATGTCTGGGAATTTTAGTTTTTGAACCACAGTTGCCAAACAGGCAGCCAGACGAGTGATAAAAAAAACATGCTCCTATTTTATAAATTCATATTTTAGCATAATGTCTGGAGTCTGCATGTGTTAGGACAGAACATCATCGCTTGCAACTGAACTGTATTGGCCAGTTTTTGTTTGTTTTGCGAGATGTGTTAGATCATATAACAGTCCAGGGGACTGGAACCTCATGTAAACCCATCGCAGGGCACAAACACACACACCCCTTTATAGGACACACACACATCAATCAATTATATAAGATACTCTTTACATTCACTCGTTTACTGATTACTGTTTCTCTTCCCACTACCTCAACTCATTACCTCATTACCTCATTACCTCGTCCCCACCAAGTGCTGAAATGTTGTCGTGTTGTCACTTTGTTGCTCTTGTTTGCACATGCACTTTATGTTGTCTCTTTTGTATAGGACTTAGATTGTTTTTCTGTTAATTTAAAAATGTCAATCTGTCTCGTCTCGGCTAATTGTCAGCTAATTAGGTTTCTTAGTTAGCTAGTTAGTTTTGTTAATTCATGTTGTATATATGTAGCATTTGGTCCTTTCATTTCACTGTGTACTGAACTGTATATGGTTGAAATGACAATAAAAGTCTACAGCACAGTGAAATAATTTTTTCGCACATCCCAATTTGGAAAACTGGGGTCATAGCGCAGGGTCAGCGCCCCTGGAGCAGGTAGGGTTAAGGGCTCAACTTGGCTGTGCTGGGATTTGAACCCCCAACCTTCCGAACAGTAACCCAAAGCCTTGACCGTTTGAGCCAGCGCTGCCGCTAAATCTCTTCCCCTGACCGGGAATCGAACCCGGGCCTTTTCCCTGATGAGAGGCGGATTCTAACTAGACCACCAGGGTATGTGATTGTTGGTTGTTCTGGAGCCATATTTACAAAACAAAACTATCACTAACTCAGAGTGGAAGCCTGTGACACGGACAGCGATAGCAGCGATCTATTCATTGTGCAGAAGTCGGCGAGAGAAAGTCGAGTGACTTCATGCCAATTAGTAGCCAATTGTACAGTATATAAGATCCTACTCAGTTAGTAATTTTGTTACCCATTGTGTTATCTCACATTTAGCCTTCAAACCTGCTGAAAAGCTGTACTTGTGTCCCAAACTGTATCTTTTGCATCTTCTAAAATATCTGTAAGTTCATAGCTGCTGAGACAGAAAGTTTTTAAAAAGAAACTAACAGCTTCAAACTAACACCTCCTTACTGCTGCTCAGAATAGTTGTCATGAAATTGCTATCCATTTTAGCTTGAAAACTCTAAATATAGTATTGCTTGTAATCTAGATGTAGACTCGCGTTGGCACGTCGTCATGGCCGAAGAGGGTTTTTTTGTTTTTTTTTGCCAATGTGGCCCCTGAATATTTGAAGTTCAGGTTCAAGTGTGGGTTATCACAATCTCTTATGGAACTGGTCCTGTTCCTAAGTTTTTTTGTTTTTTTTTTACACAGTAATGCCCCCATGAGCCCTTCCCAAGGGGCATTCTGGTCCTTCAGGTGAAAATGTCATGGAAATAGTTGCCATGCTGGAATTTGTTTATGAGCACTTGTCACCCAAACAAGTTGTGATGGACGTTCGGTATTACAGCGGGGACTTTAACAAGAGTTTATATCCTCAGCTTGTGGAGATAATTTCATATTATTAGTGTCATTTATCTTCAGAGAGGAAATTTTACAAAGAACAGCACATGTAGGGTGTAAGGGCCATAGGGTCATGCTCTAAGGGTCAGCGGGGGATATTAGCTTCTGTTCACAAACCGCTGAGCTACTCCTGCTTTTTAGGGTGTGATTGTACTTAGAGATCTGAAATACCCTGGCATGAAAATGTGTCTTTGAAAACTGAAACAGTTCTGCTGTTGATGTTGTACTTAAACTGCTTGAGCCATTTTGATTTAAAGAAGAAAATATAAAAAATACACAGTATAAATTTTAACCCTAACTTGATGCATTGAGTACCTTCTCTTTTCTTAAACAGCCAGAAGGTCTGCATCAAGCAAAGAAAACAACTAAGGAGATTATTGAAATGGAATTGGGTTAAGAACTGACCAACACATTATTAAACCATGGATAGATAGCACTGAACCGTCAACTTCAGAAGCAGTCTGGTCGAAAAAACGGCTTAAATTTGGCAGATGCGCACAGAAAAGAAAGCTAAAGTCAGTCCAATGAAACGTTGGCATGTGCAATCTTTTTTTTTTTTTTTTGGTATACATAGTGTTTAAGAAAACAAGAACATGCTGGAAGATTTTATTTAATTTTTTCAAGAGAGATCAGTGTTTCTATATTCTTTTGATAAGCAAAGAGTAAAAAACTTAGGAGAGTACTGTTTTGGGAAATAATCAACAGCAGTATTACAGTACATGATGGAATTTATGTATTTTTTTATTCATTTATTAAGTGTTATTGTTACCTCGCACTGACACTAAAACTCATCCCATAAGTGTTAAATAAATGTTTTTCTACAGAAAAGTTCACAACAATAATTATCTAAAGTTTTTATTCATTGAGTAAAAAATGCAGCTTTTGTTTACTGTGAATGTGCTCCTGCTTTGAAAATGATACATTCAAGTTTCAGGAGACGTCCGCATATGGACAGACGCTCCCTGATTAACGAGAACATTAATAAATACTGTACATACTATTTCAAACTGGCTGTAAGAGCTGCTGTTTCAGAAAATTAATCAACGCCTTTTTACTTACATCACATAAATCAAAACCTTTAAATTTATGACTTCAAATTATTTATTTTCAGTATAAATAAGGGAAAAGAAGCTACTGAAAATGTATTTTAACTGATCCCGAGCAAATAATGTTGCATTCGCACTGCTCTTTGAAAATAAACTGTAGCGGGTACACTGTGATATTATGATAAATATTTCATACACTTAAGTCCTAGTTACTTTCTGCTACTGTTAATGATCGTCAGCCTCCGAGCGTTTTTTTTTTTTTTTTTAAACAACCCGAGTAGCTCGTCTTTCTCTCGTTGTCTTTCATGTATTCTGAGCCACATCAGCGATGTTCTGACCCGTACAGCTTCGCAACCTTACAGCTACTGTGCGATTCTTCAACAGCGCCGCGCTGTTAGAACCCTCTCGGCTCTGCCCTTTCGCTGTTGCAGTGCGGGATTTATAAAGTACACAAGTGCAAAAAGGGCGCGGGCTGTTCTGTGAAAGGGGCAAGCAAGAATAACGCAGCCAGACCAAGTGGGAGCGTGGAAAAGCGCACACCGCTCTCCAAATACTGTTGACTAGGTGTTGCCATGGCAACGGCACCCCGGATTCCACAGGCTGCGCAACCCATCGGCTCTTCTAAATAAAGCTTCCTTGCACTTTCGAGTGTAATTGTTGCAAATGAATTGTTGCAGATCTCCGAGATGAGACCCGGCACTCGTCGGCTCTGACGGGGTTGGGGGGGGGAGTGGGTTGTGTCGGGGGATGGGGGGGGAGGCCGTGCACCACGGCTCGCCGCCTCAAGGCCACTTTACACACTTTTACTCTGACTCCTCAAACATAATGAAGTCATTGACAGCTTGGGCATGTAAGCATGTTTACGTGCTCTCCAGCTGTTAGATTTTTTTGGAGCGCTGTCTCTCTTTTGTCTTGTCTTGTCCAGGATTTGGAATTGAAACAATCGACTTTTGTTGCTCGTCCTCGTTTTCAGCTCCCTTTTGTTTTGAAAATCTCTGAGCTGCAGCAACACTGAAGTAACATTCGTTGTTGTTTCATAAGAACTTGTATTAGAGTGCAGGTGGGTTTTGATTCAGAACAGCTATTTGATTCATGAATGCAGACTTTTTTTCTTTTTTTCTTACATTTCAAGAAAAACTTCACCCTGAAAGAGAGATGAAATGATATTCTATTGTTTTCCATGTGTTTTGCTTTAGTTTGTTGATTTTTTTTTATGCTGTATGTCTTTTTTTTTTTTTTTTTGTAAATAGTGGAAGCATTGACCCAAACATTGGAACCAAAGTCCCAAAAAAATGGACCTATAGGGCAAAGGCTTGGTTTGGCTAATTAGTAATCTGTAAGATAACGAGTGTGATAGTGTTATAAATATGAAAGTTATTTGACCATTAACTTGTAACACTAAACAAAATAATGTCTTTGGCATTAAGTACTGAAGTTTGTGTAATTGTTTGGAGTTTATTATTTGTTCACTCTGTAACACTTGTTTTGCAATCATGCACCTTTTCTTTTGCTTTACAAATTATATATATATATACATATATATATATATATATATATATTATATATAAATTGAAACAATTACATGGTTAATCCCGGAGTCATTCATAACAATTCTGAAATATTTGTAGGTAGTAATCGCAAGTCCACAGTCCACATTCTGGCTAAACTGTTTTTCATGTTGCAGGCAGATGAAGTTTTTTTCCCTCCGTGTTTGTGCATAAACTTTTTTTATATGCTGTCATAAGGAAACATCATACACGCGTGTTTGCTGTCTATGAGTCGATTTTCATAGAGAAATCATACTGATTCATATTTCTTTAGGGAAAATAGAACTAATAAGTCAATAAGTATCATTCAAAAGCATTCTTTGTACCAGTGTAAACAGTGTAATCCGATCAACACCAGGGCCACAACTGAAAAAAGTAAGTGTACCAGCTTTCTAAAGGTAACTTTGAGTAGCCAATCCACCAGTCTGCAATGTTTTTGGGGAATGTAAGGAAACCCACACATGCATGATGAAATCGTAAAAAGTTGTGCAGGAATGGAAGACTGGGGTTCAATAAATAAAAAGTTTGTAATTACCGTGATAGTTTTAATGTGTTAAAGCATAGAAATTTACATTTGCTGTAGATAGATAGATAGATAGATAGATAGATAGATAGATAGATAGATAGATAGATAGATACATACATACATACATACATACATACATACATACATACATAGATACATACATACATACATACATACATAGATACATACATAGATACATAGATACTATATTGATCCTAAAGGAATTTCCAGAAATCCAGTGGCATAGAGGGCAGCACTGTACAGTATAGCTAACACACTGTATAGCTAACATATAAATTCAGTAAACACAGCGTAAATGTGAGAGCTGACCAAAATTACTAGAGCAATGCTAACCTACAGTCATGAGGAATGTTAAAAAAAAAGGGGGGGGGGGTATTATTAATAATAATAATAGGTGACGAAGTGACACCAGTGCAAATAGTAATAATTATGCAAAAGAACAGCATGAAAGTGACAAGTGACTAGGTCTGAGTGTATTGGCCTGATATGTAATTGTATGTGAGCAGACCCTGAAGCCATAGTATGTATAAATCTAAAAGTCAAGACAAAGGACAAAAGGAAAGTAATTATTTTCCTAGGACGTCGGGGACATTGGTGGTGCATGGCAGTGCTTCAGCCTGTAGGAGGCAGCGCACAATGCTAAGTTTAGGACAGGATGAAGATGTGCCCCACTCTCGTCCCAATCAATGTAACAACTAACTGTACTCTTTACAAATACTTTCAGGGTATTTAACAGAGGCGATTCCACACACCATGCCTAGATCCCTAGCTTCTCTTCATCTCTTCATTTTGTGTACAACCATCTAAGCACACTTTAAAGGTCTGATCCTCCTACACGGAGCAGGAGCGGCTGCAGCGCCGAGAAATCACATTTATTAAGCAAACAGCTACCGGGCTATTTACAGTCAAGCACTTGTGTGCGGGAGCCGCTAAGAATATGGGTTCAACCATGACAAATATAGGAGTGCCCTTTGGGGAAGCGGCTAGGGAAAAAAAAAAAAAAAAAAAGGTTCAACTCTTAGCAGAGTCTCTCTCTACAGTACATCAATTCCTGTTTCTAGGCAACAGTGAGTTAATATACAATTAATCATATGGGAATTTGCCATTCTGAAATCCAATCACCGGGTTTAATTCTCCTGGGAACTGGCTTTGTGTCGGATATTAAATATTACAGAAACGCTCGACAGGTTTAAGCTTGGATTGGTCATGAAACGAGAAAATGTCAGTTCATGTGAACCATGAAAGAGCAAGGTTTTTACCGCCTCTCAGGACGAGTTTTAGGAGAGAATGAGCCTTAATGGAGCCTTCAACCTCATGAGGCCTTTTGAGCTTTATACACTGTGTACAGTATGCTCTCTCTCTCTCTCTCTCTCTCTCTCTCTCTCTCTTCCTTTGTGCATTTATTTATTCTTATTTATTCACAAATTCTTTTTGGCTAACTGAGGTTTTTAAATGGAGACACATATACAGTAGATCAGTTTTATTCTTGGCCAGGCCAAAAATGTCAGTCTACGCCCCATTATAGAAACAAAGTTGAACAAAACTCTGAGTACAACACTGAACTTTTGTTAAATATAGTTTTTAAATTTTGTTTTTAAGCACTGTCGCCTCGCACATCCAGGGTCAGGCTTCGATTACCACCATGGGGTCTGTGAGTTTGCATGTTCTCCCTGTGCTTGGTAGGTTTCCTTCAAGTATGTCCATGGTGTACCCCGCCTTGTTTACAAAGTTTTTCATGTATATAATCTGCAATTATTTTTAAATGTTTGTCATAACATTAAAAAAAATCCCATTTTCTTTATTCTCTGGCTTTGTCGTTTACTGAATGTCTGACTACGAGTCTTTCTCTCTCTCTCTGTGACAATAGTCTCTCTGTAACTCAGTTTCTCTAGCTTTATCTCCCTCTCTCTCTTTCTCTGTCTCTCTCAGACTAACAGTCTCTCTCTCTCTCTGTACGTTTAGGGACGCTCACTCAGAACAGGAGACGTTAAAGGCACTTTGCTATCCGGTGAGTGATGCTTGATACTTTTTGACACCTCTCTGTGAGATTTCGTTCTCGTTAATGTAACTAAAATGTATGTACTGAAAATCAGAGCATCAGATATAAGAGTCTGAAGAGTACGACTAAGGAGAGGAATAAGAGCCTGCAGCATCTCTCTCTGTCTCTCTCTCTGTCTCTCTGTCTCTCTTTGTTTATTTCGTAGCGTACGCTCGTCCCACACCTCCTAAGAGCAGTGGCTTTCACCGTTACCAGTTCTTCGTGTACGAGCAGAACACAGACCAGGTGTTGTCTCTCAGCAAGCAGGAAAAAAGCTCTCTGGGTAAGAAGAAGAGGAAAAAAAAAACCACAAACAAATGCACACATGTCCACATACAGCTCAGTATTTTATTACCTACAGAAGGCACGCAGCATGACGCACTCCCACGGCACACTTACGCGGCCACGTATTTTAAATTAACCTGAAAATATCATACCCTAGCCTTTCAGCAGAACATATAATTAGCTATACAGCACACAGTGACAAGTACCACAGAGCCAGACATCGCTACCTACTTATTATAAATAATTGCACTCTAATTTATCATTTATACCTGATTGATCACATTGAAATAAACAGCGTAGCAAATCTACCAGCTCTGTCTGAGTGCGTTATACATGTACGCGGACAAACACACTTAATATTTAATGTACTAACAGTAGACAGGAACACAATGTGAGCACACCGCATATATAAAAAATGCATTAGATTTATTCAGTAATATTAATCGTATTTCATGTCATCGTTTTAATTATTGATGCTGATTCGGTTTGTGGATGTCGGCTCGTGTTAAAGAGCAGGAATTCTAATGAAATAAACTAAAGCAGTCTAATCATTACATACCGTACGCCATTTTTTAAAAGTTTCACAGCACACCGAAGGCAAGACGTGGTGTTGATTTGACATTTCTACTGTAGGAAATCATGGTGTGGAAATGTTTTTATTCCGCATCATGGTCTTTGTTCCAGGATCACATTGTTTAAGGATTTAAGGAGCCATTTTAGCAAACGCAGACGGACAAACGAGGCTTTTCTTTCATTGATGAAGTTTTTTTTAGGGAACCAGATCAGTTTCAAAAGATGAATTTACTAACAATGAACAACTTCCTCACAGATGTGAGCATGAACAGAGATATCAGTGGCGATAACAGGTGCTTGTGTTTAAATGGCACGAGTCACTTGTAGATCAGGTGAAGAGACACAGACAGGGATGTGAAGTGGACGGTCCTAAAAACTCATTTGCGATTAAACACTTATAATTCTTTAGAATTTGTCAAAAATGTTGGTTTTTCCAAACGTAGATTAAATGATAAATGTCAGTGGACGTGAGGTGTCTTTTATAGGAGGAAACTGTATTTTAGTAGATATTGCCAGTTACTGTAAAGATACATACAGTTCTGTGCAAATATGTTGTACTAAAAAAGGGGTGCGTTCACACTTATGTCTTTCTACTTTCTTAGTAGAAAGTCCTGCTTCTCCTCGGGTTCACCCTGGCATTTTCAATATTGCAAAAAAGACACAGCATGAGGGATGTGGATTATATATTGTGGTATCTTTACTGGCCAAAAACTCCTGATGTAACGTTATAAATTGAAAACAACACAGCCATGTCTCCAGATGGCGAATAAAACAGTCGCCAATGCGCCAATCCACCAGTGGCGACCTTCCCCCACTAAATAAATAAATAAATAGATAGATACAAGGCTAGCAGCGATCTTTAATCTTTTGAAAAACTCTCCCCTCTCTTGCATTCATGGCTGTGTTCAATAACGCTTAAAATCATGACATTGTTCAGATATCGCACGTTCGTGAACGTTCCGCTTTTCGAGGGATCTTGATACGCTTGCTTGGTCCACACCGAGGTTCTAATGCCAGCGTTCAAACACGGTTCTGTCCTTTATGTCCCATTTTTGCTGAATTGATTTTTTTTTTTTTTAACAGGATGAGACATGTGATTAATAATACACGTAGAATTTCAGCACATTTTGTCAGTTTGTACTGATGCTATTAATTATAGTCAAAATATATGTTTGTAAAGATTCTAAAGATGTTCTGTGGAACTTTGCAGTAAAACTCTAAAGAACTTTTTCTATTTTTACTCAGTTCTATAGGACATTATAGAATTTTAATTCAGCTTTATACCTCCTGTGTATACCTCCAATAGGACTCAGAACTACTTATTCAAGGTGCTTTGTTTTAAGTTGTGTAGAAAATCTGTACATGCTAATAAAAAATGTACTCAGTTCTATAAGACTCTATAGTCCTGTAAAAGAACACTATAGAGCGTCTTTTAAATGCATGATCTATCACATTTTTACTCAGTTCTATAGAATTCTATTATAGGTCTACAGACCTGAGTAAAAACATTGTAGAACCTGCATGCTCTGTAGAACATTCATAGAACTCTACAGACATTTTCCTTCAAATTGCAAGTTCTATTGTATTTCACCTGCCATATGTATGACTACAAAACTCCTCCTTTCAAATGCGTGTTCTATATATTTTTACTTGTTCAATAGAATTCTATATACGTTTGTCAGTCTTTGATGGATTATAGATTCTTTTTAATTCCCTATTTGCCTCTCGCAAGAACTAATAACAGACAAGATTAGATTAATTGGCAGGAAGGCTGCGGCCATTCATTTGTCCAAGTGAGTTCTTTAATACCCTTTCTCGTCACACCCGTTCACAATGATTGAGTATTTTGAAACGAATGAGGTGGGGACTGTGGAGACAGAGTCCTTTATAACCTGCAAAAGTCCATCCTTATGTAAGGGTGCAGCTTGGGGCAGGAGATATTAACTTCACTGGTGGACTAGTCAGAATAAATCTTTTACACTAACCCTTGCGTTAACCCATGACCCAAACCATTTTTATAGAACTCTTTATACAGAACAGTATTTCTGTAGGTTTTTTTTTTTTTTTTTTTTTTTTTTTTACTGCTTTTTTTTGGGCTTTTAATTTTTTTTTCAATAGAAAATATACATAACTTATTTTTTATGAATTAGAAATGAATATATTTTTGTAAATAAGTGACCTATATCCTTAGTGGATAGCACTGTCACCCGGGGCACCTCCAGGCCCCGGGTTCAGTTCCTACATCGGGTCTGTGTACAGTTGTCTTGTTCTCCCCATGCCTGGTGCGTTTCCTCCCACAGTCCAAAGACATACAGATTAGGCTAATTGGCGTTCTCAATTTGGCCTCCACGGTCCCAAGCTGGACTACAGATGTTCCTAGATGGATGGATGGAAAGATCAGCTACATATAAGAAGAAAACAATAACAGTAAGATGAAAAAAAAAAAGTGTCAGCAATTAACACTCATTAAAAACTGGTTTATAGTGTTTCCATACCAAGTTTTTTTTTTTTTTTTTTTTTTTTAATAAACACTTATTGTATAAAAATTAGGAGAACTGCACAATAAAGCAAATCAAATATAAAAAAGTGTATTATGTTTAAGACGTTTTACTTGAGCTTTGTCACATACAACCTTCTTCAGATCGCAGCCTTGAGGGTACAGTAGTTGAGATCAGAGGTCAGGGTCGTGTGTGGTAGAGCACCCCTGAAGCAGGCTTGCCCAGTCTCTCACTCTTCCAATCAATAGGACAGGATCTTAACCTCTGAGCCAACATTGATGCATTATATATGTATTACATACTGAATTTAGATGGAACTTAAGTCAGTAGTGAAGCTTGAATCACGAGAATCGACACTTAAATGCTGCATCATTTAAGCTGATTTCATTGTCTGTGCTTCAGAAAAAAAATTCAGTCTGAATCTTCTAACGATCTTAACCCATGTTTGTGAAGCTATCAGGACGTAACTGTGGATCTCACACACGTGTGTTTGACTCTACAGCCATATCTGTTCGATACATACTGTACTAAGACGCTTTATTATTTCCTACATTTTGGATTGACTTCTTAAAATGTATATTTTGCCTTTAACCCGACATTACAGCACGTCTGCGCTTGCATGCAAAGATCAATTCCATTTCAAACACAAGTCGAAGTAAAATGTCTGTTTTCCGAGTCTCCCCAGACTCCACTTCGCTCCCTTCAGTGTTTGCTTGTTTGTCTTTGACTTTGTACTCCTCTGCACCCCTCTCCCTAGCGTGTGAAGTGTGTGGGCCAGCAGTGTGTGTAGGGGGAGTGTCATGCTGTCTGCGCCACTCAGCGAGCGTTTCGGCTCAGTCCTGAGACTCACCAGCGGAGGCCCACCGTCAGAGGCGCGCTTCACGCTGTTTGAAGTTTTGACACCTTCGTCAGCAGCCAGTCCTACCCGATTAACACGGAGGCTGTTTGATACGGAATCCACATTGAAGCCGTTGCACTTTGGAGAGTTTTTGTTTTGGTTTCTTTTTTACGTTTTCATAAAATTAGACCTTTTTCGAGAAAGTTGTGTCAGAATGAGTTTAGCACAAACATACGGACATGTTCAGAGTCGAGAGTTACACAGACTTGAGCGCATATTGTGGAGTTTCTATAAAACACAAGTATGTTTCAGTGATTATGAACTTGGAACCATGTTTCTTGCATGATATAAGGTCACTATTAAGTGCAGTGCACGTGTGAGAGAACTTGATGTAACCGTAATACGTCACATGTAAGAATATCGATTGTGGAATCACTCACTCACTCACTCACTCACTCACCTTCTCGTCTGTACCGGTTTATCCTGTATACAGTGTCACGCAGTGTGCTGGAGCCGATCCCAGGATAATTGTACACTTTAGGTGGGGTGCCAATCCATCACAGGCCAAACACACACACACACACACTCACAACGCCAACTAACCTCATCTGCATGTCTTTAGACTGCGGGAAGAAAACCACCAAGCAAGGAGAACATGCACGCAACCTGAGGCGGGGAATCGAACCCAGACCCTGGAGGTGCAGGGCGACAGTGCTAGCCACCGTGTCGCTGATTGTGGAATCAATTTTGCTTAAATTAAAATTGAATTTGCGGTGATTGACGTAATATTTACAGTTCTCATGATATATACAGCAATATAATCTATACTAGATTTATTTCAGTGCGTTTTTCAGTATTTTCTCATTCATATATTATCATATTAGACTTTTTATTTGTCTTTTTTTTTTTTTTTTAGCTGAAAAATGTTAGTTGCTTCTTAAGTTTAGATTTTCAATGGGTAATTGTTTCGTCTTTTAAGGCTTAAAGTCGAGCACATGTCTAGATGGTGCTGAAAAACCTTATCTCAAACACTTTTACTTCTGTAACCTCAGACATTTAAAAATAAAAAAATTGGGACTCCAAAATATCAGCCATACCAACCTTGCATTTAATCTTAGGTTAGAATTCATATTGTTGTTTTTATTATTATTATTATAACAAAAATGGATTTAAGAACATTCATGGATTTTATTTATTTTGATTTATTTTTCTTCCCAAAATTGTTGCTGGTGTATCGCTCCAGAAACATGTAGTAACACTTAAATACCACTCCACCCTGCAGTGGCTGAGGAGTTTGATGGTGAACACCCAGAAATAATGCCAAACTCTGTTGCTTTTTCCTCCCTGAGGCACTTTGCAGGAAATAGAATTAAAGTTTTTCTGTTTTCATTCGCTGAGATAATCGCTCAGTTAATTCGATCATTTTTGGTCAGTTTGTTGAAAAAACGTTAATGTAATATACTCAATAGACTACTAGACAACCCAAGCTGAAAGACTTATAAAGAATATAACAGTTCTGGTGTTAATCCTGAGTACGGCCCGGTCCAACAAGCAAGCTAACACTTAGTCTTAGGCCTTACAAACATTCATTCATTCATTCATTCAAGGTTTGTTCGAGTCCGTTCCCACAATAGTTTCTCATTTCCTGCTTGTTAGCTATGAAACATTGTAGGTTTGTATTTCACTGGTGAATTATCCAGATTCGTAGTACGTATACCAACCATTTATCGTTATCGCTTAAGAAGCTTTCTGAAAGCTTCATCGCTTTAAAGCAAAAAGGGTGGTATTGTTTTGAAATGCATCGCCCAAGGCGTCAGCTGCTACATCTGACCACAAGTTATTCATAGCAGGGCATTCCCAAACACACTCCTAGACCACACAGACTAAAACACACCCTTGCAATTGATTATTCTTGTACATGCAGTATTATATGACAGGACAAAATTTATATATTTCCTTTATGCTAGAAAGAAATGTGCTCTGAAACAAGTGCAAAATCTCTCTTAGATGCGCCATCTGTATTAGCTGTGCATCGAGCAATCGATTGAGATGGACTACACTGATAAAAATGTGACTTTGTAGAACGCTTGGCAGAAATGTTTTGCGGATCATCAGAAAAGGGTCACCTGAGTGGTTGAGAGGTTTTTTTTACTTCACATATGAAGCTCGAGGGACAAACATGAAGCGCGTCCGGCCTTCCCTTCGCATTCGCCACATGTCGTTTCAGGTGAAGGTCACCGCAGAAGTTTCTTTCCAGATTGTTGATTGAAACGCAATCGGTTTAGCGAGACATATGCGCTCGTGGAAGTGCTGTCACCGTGTAATTAGGATGTATGTAGATCAGTGGTTTGTCATCTGCGCGTGGCCAGTGACCACAGCTCTTATGCTGCCATGACATTAATTGCTTAATTGATCTGATTGAAGAGTTTGGAGCCTTCGCTTGTGGGTGTGGAGTCGTCTAATGATCATGTTCCACTTCCCCAGTGGTGACTTCAATACACACTCCGTCTCTGTCCCAATCCTTGGATGCGTATGTATGTGTGTGTGTGTGTGTGTGTGCTCTGTATGCATGTCTGTTTAGACCTAATGGTCATTTTCCACTTCCCCTAATGCCGAGCAACTCAATTTCGACTCCAGCACTGACGCTCTCCAAGCTTTAATCTTCTACTGTTCTTACAGAAGCCAAGAGGTGAAGATCGTGCCTGGCGCCCAGACTGCAGGCCTTGTGTGTATATATATGTGTGTGTGTGTGTGTGTGTGTGTGTGTGTGTGTGTGGGAAGTACAATGTGGGTCAGTGGATGGATAGTGACAGCTGGTGGTTGCGCAAGCGACAGTGGGGGTGCATGGAGGCGGCCAGTAGGCAGGGAAAAGCATGTTGGTGGGGAATCCCCACTCCTCCACACAACCTCTCTAGGTCACGTTGTTACGCGCATGTCTCGGTGCCAGGGGTTCCGCAGGCTGTGGGCGCGGCGTGGTGGAGGTGGAGAAATGAACATGAAGTCCTCACACTCCCTGTTGTGCCAGTTCCATCTCTCTCTCTCTATCTCTCTCTCTATCTCTGTGTTCTCTTCACAGGTACATACAGTGACAAAAATGCAGGACATCCTTAATTTAGATCTAGATTCTATTAAAGACTACATATATATTCAGCAAAAAAAGAAACGTCCTCTGACTTTCAACTGTTTTTACTTTCAGTAAACTTAATGTGTAAATATTTGTATGA
>JAQQZT010000040.1:26389715-26410206 GCA_030068275.1 Clarias platycephalus
TCAGAAACATTTTGTGTGACAAACATGCAAAAGAATAAGAAATCAGGAGGGGGGCAAATAGTTTTTCACACCACTGTGTATATATATATATATATACCATAAACATGACCTTCTGCCCTGAGCAGTGACGTCAACTTTTGTCACTAAGCACGCTTCCTTTCCTGCTTGTATACTCTTCATTCCACTCTTACTAAAGCTTATTAGTTTCTACTACCTGTTTAAAATGCAGAAATAGTGGGAGATTTGATAAGAGTGTCCAAGAATTGCTAGTGTGAAAAATAGTGTGTATGTAGTGATATTAGGCAAGACTTTTATGTTTTCCTGTCTTTAGCTGTTTTTCTTTTTTTCCATATTCACGCCCTGATGAATCCTTGCATTATTTACTGAACAGCTTCTACGCGGCATGTTTGTTTATCTTTATAAAAATGACCTTTAGATGACTTAAAGACTCTTCCCAGAGAGTTCAGTTTGAGATTTGTTAGGGCTTTGGAAGGGGAGAGAACACTTTATAGGGTTTATAGGGTCCTATAATATAAGAAATACTCACTCACTCATCGTCTACACCGCTCTGTCCTGGGGGGCCTATCCTAGGAGACTTAGGGCACAAAGTGGGATGCAGCCTGGACAGGGTGCCAATCCATCACAGGACACACACACACTCATTTATTCACACACTACGGACAATTTGGGAACGCCAGTTAGCCTATCCTGCATGTCTTCGGACTGTGGGAGGGAAATGGAGCATCCGAGGGGGAAACCCGCCAAGCACAGGGACAATTGGCAAACCGCATGCACACAGAGGCGGGAATCGAACCCGGACCCTGGAGGTGCAATGCGACAATGCTAACCACTAAGCTACTGTGCCACCAAAAATAATCCTGTTAATGTTTAGAATACAGTGCCACGAAAAAACGTTCCTGATTTTGTATTTACTCGGGTTATCTTTGCGTAATATTAAAATTTCTTGATGAATCTCAACCATTTTATTGTGACAAATATTCAACAAACTTTTTTTTTTTTTTTTTTTTTTATCAGGAAAGGGGAAATGATTTTTTCACAGTAATTTGTGTGTGGCCTGGAGATTTTATTTCTGCTGTATTTATGAGTGCTTAAAACTTTGTTGAGGCATTTAGATTATTAGTAATTATTTCATAATATTATTGGTGTGTGGATGTTTCTGTTATGTAGGTCAAATTCCTCAAGTCAAGTCACGTAAGTTTGCATGTGTTAGAATAAATTATAAAAAAAAAATCCTTACAAAAGATCAATGCAAATTTTAGAAAAGTACAAAAGAATGTGATTGGCAGGGATGTGGTTATACCTAAATGCTAAATGTTCCCTTACACTCAATTATGACTATAGGATATTGATTTAAGAACTCATATTCTCTTAATCAGTGCATTGTCGACATGTAATAAGGTCATTTACACGTTCGCTACCTGCCATGGTCTTACAATCATGTTGCTCTGGTTAAAAAGAAGTGTGTAGGTAGTAAAGTGCCTCTGTTTGTTATAGACTTAGGTGTGTGGGTGAAACAGTAGCACAGCGTCTACACCGACTTTATGAACTCATGGCATTTGCACTGCTTCTCTGAACCCGAGCTAATTTATCACTGTTATTCTTGAAAAGTCAGGTGCATTCATTTAGAAGTGCAAGTCAAGTGTTAGCATAATGCTCAGCGTAGATTAGACAATAATCAGATATGTGTATCTAAAACGAGCACTTTTTCTGCTTTAAGAGCACAGAGACCCAGTCATCTTTAGTTTAGGGGGTGGAGTCGAGGGTATTACTGAATGAGAAAATTTCAGAAGGTGACTCCTGAAAACAGGATTGAATGATTAAATTAGGATGTGTGTGTGAAAAGAATGGAGGAAGGGTAACTGTGTAAGACGAGAAGGGGGAGAGGGGCACTTACTTTAGCTTCACGCACACACACACACAGTGCGCACAAAACACTTATCTGTCGGGATTTATTTTTACTTTTTTTTTTAAAGGTAAAGTGCAGGTTAATTTGTTTTATGTTTATTTTATATTTTGTATTCATTATTTTTATGTATTTATTTTTTTGGGGCTGTGGAACGAATAATTTGAGTTTTCATTATTTCTTATGGGACAATTTGGTTTGGTTTACGAGTGTTTTGGAATACGACCCCACTACCGGAACGAGTTATGCTCGTAATCCGAGGTTCCACTGTACATGAAGAGATTTTTACCAGAGAAATTAGGATATTTAGTCAGTAATGCCAGGCATTTTTAGGGCCTCTGGAAAGATTATGCTTTTACAATGTTTTAACTTTATGACCTACAGTATGACTTTAGGAAAAATAGTCTTGGACGTTCTTTTCACTATAAAGACAGTACAGGTAACGCTCACTTCCCACCAAACAACGTGGAGTATAAACTGCACAACATTCAATACAGACAATTTAAACAGCCGTTCTCAGAGAATCAACATGTATCTATAGTTGCATTCTTAAGTACAGGTTTACCTTATTACATTATTGACAACAGTAACAGTAGTGTGCATTTCGAGCTGGCATGAATTCCTCAGGCTTCCAAAACCGCATGGATAGTTATAGATGAAGTCTGCTGTCTGTACACACGCTTCAGTAAAAGACACATTAGACATGAGGAAAATTTTACCTTTTTTTTTTACAAAGCAGGTTACATGGTCAGTATCACACGTTTGCTTACATTTAAATACGGAACTCACTAAGGAGTCACTAAGGAGATTGATAAATCTAAACCTAAATTATTGGAACTGGGTTAAGAAATGCTCAACACAATATTAAAACAACGGTGCTGAACCGTCAACTTCATGGAGGAATTATGGTCTGTGAAAAAATCACTTAAATGTTTGTCTCACTTTAATACTTTATGAATGTTTCATCACAAAACCACTTGTTAGTGAAACTAATCTCAAGCTTCAGTTTACTAGAGAATATAAAGATTGGCTTTTGGAGCAATGGAAAAAAGGTCATGTGGTCTGATGAGTCCAGATTGGCCCTATTACATCATCTATAAAGGAGCATGAGGAATCATGTTTGTTTTTTTATATATAAATTGACCTGCCACATTCCATGCCATAGTCAAAGTTAAAGCCGGTCGAACGACATATTGAAGTGGTGCGACTCTTTTTTTTTTGGCCAGACAGTGTAGTGTAGTTTGCCTGGATTTTTTTTTAATTATGATAATCATCTTGTACATAGTGAAACCACACCCATCTCTGATTTATACAGCGATCTGTTATTACTTCTTTTAATTATCACTACAGATATCCTCAAGCAACAGATCTGAGTATGTTCAGAAAGCTTATTCCATCTAAATAATACTTTAGTTGCCCCCAGAAGGTTACTAATAACTCATTTATCTCCAGTTCACTGAAGACCTGTGCCTCGCTATTTTCTCCTGCAGCGCTCCACATGCACAGTGTGTTGATCCTGCGAGCTCAGCAGCAGGGACTAAGCAGTAATTGAAGCCATTAGCAGCAGTGCAGTGTGGTAATGGCACATCTGAGCTCTTTCTCCCACCCACCAATGCAGCCATTAATCAAAAGCATTGCTGCCAGGGCCAAACCCAGGCCTACCGCACGGCTCGGCCGCCCTGTCCCAGTACCCCACCAGGAGCTTTAGTACGCAAGCGTGTTTTCCGCCTTTAATTGTCTGATGGCGGGGAAGAGGCAGCGTGGCAAAGCGGTGTTAGAATTAGTGTTGTAGTTGATTACTCGTTAATGATAATTCTTAACACGCATCAGGCTCCATGACCACTATTTATCACATCCTACAGCAACAAATAATATAAACCTAAAACATTTGATATTTACAGAAAGGTTCAATTTGGAATGACTGAAGTTTGGGAGAAAGACCACCCTCTTTGTTCTCATTAACTTTCTTTATATTTTGTAACACTGTTCTTTAGTTCCCTGAACTAGTTCCCTGTTTTTTTTTATTTTTCACAATTTTATACACTTACAGTCCTACAGTCACGCCTTGTACCACCTTATTAAAAGTTTGAGTCTGATACTCTCAAGTATAGAGAAATAGGGAATTGTACTGATTTGGTATCAGATAATGGCGGCAAGGTGGCTTTGTGGTTAGCACTGTCTCCTTGCACCTCCAGGTCCTGGGTTCGATTCCCGCATCTGGCCTGTGTGCATGGAGTTTGCATCTTCTCTCCGTGCTTGGTGGGTTTTCTCTGGGTTCTCAAAGACATTCAGATTAGGCTAGATTATAAGCATTTCACTGCATATCGTACTGTGTATGAATGTGTATGTGACAAATAAAATGTAATTTATTTATTTTATTTTTTTACGTTGGCGTTCCCAAGTTTCCACTTGTGTGTGAATCAGAGGTCCTACCACGGTCATACAAAATGGGAATAAATACAGTGGTCACCCTTGGCCTTCACAGTCCCTGGTTGGACTACCAAGGTTCCTAGATGGATGGATGGATGGATGGATGGATGGATGAATGGTATCAGATAATGGTTAAAAGATGACACTGTATATAACTTTTTTGGTCAAAGGTAAACAATTTATCAAGCAAATATTCACATATATTTCAAATTGATAAAAACTATTCAACAATTAAACAGCAAAATCATCAATTGGCCTCACTTGTATAATTTATAATTTCTGCAGTTCTCTTCTTAAAATAAGGAACTAAGAAAGCAGAATAAAGCAAATATACAGTGTGTAGCAGTTTGGGAAATTTTTGCCAGATCACACTGGGATAAATTCTTGGAAAGAGTCAAACCACAGGTTTGGTCATAACGTACTTTGACAGACATAAATAGACATAAAAAATTTAATTTACATTTTTATCTTCTAGTCTAACAAATGTGGTGGTAAAAGCAGAGAATGGAAACAGGCATGTGTAATACATTTAGTAAAATCAGACATTTATTAAATTGTCACTTGTGCTGCTCTTGTGCCATTGTTCCAGAGTGAAATCTTTAAATATAATGTTTGTCCTTTTTACTTTATACTTTTTTTTAAGATACCGGCAAAAGCCATAGTCAGAAAAGTTTGTACCCAGCAGGAATTTTTGGTTGTCAAAAAAAAAAAAAACATGTTGGGACACCGTTGGTATTATAACAGTTTTGAACGCTGTCCAAACACCAATTACCAATTACAGTGATACAGTCATAATCGGAATAAATGCTCTGAATTAGGGTTGCAGTTTCGTTGCTTAGAGGTTATATTTGCAGCAGTGTGTCTATATTACAACCCCCATCCAACATAATACATAAAACATAATAGAAAACAGGTGCAGAATATACATTATATAGAGAAAGTATTTGGACAAACCTGTGATGACATTGTATCCAAATACATGTACTTTACAATAAGGAGTCGGTCCCCCTTTTGCAGCTATAACAGCTTCCATTCTTCTTGGAAGGCTGTCCACAATATTTTGAAGTGTTTCACTTGGAGTTTGGCCCGTTCATTCTCTAGAGCATTTATGAAGTCAGACACTGATGTTACACAAGAAGGTCCGGCTCTCAATCTCCATTCCAGTTCATCATAAAAGTGCTCAATGGGGTTGTGGTCAGGGCTCTGTGTTAGGCCAAGTCAAGTTCTTCCACACTCAGCTCCTCAAACCATGTCTTTATAGTCCTTGCTTTATTCACTTTATTCCCCAAACTGTTGCCTCAAAGTTGGAAGCATAGGGTTGTCCAAGATGTCTTGGTCTGCTGAAGCATTAAGATTGTCCTTCACTGGGGATAAGGAGCCTGATTGATTGAAACACCTGAATTCAATAATTAACAGGTTTGGCCCAATACTTTATATATATATAGTGTACAAGACTTGATATTTCCATTTTTTATTTTTGCATCTCACACAGTATGGTACAGTACTGGTAATTTTGCGATACTAATAGGATTGTTGAAAGAGCCGCTGTGTTCTTGCAATTGAAGATGCGTAGTAAAGGGAACGGAGGGGGTGTGTGTAGGCAGCTGAGCAGCGTGCCACATCGGTCCTCCATGTTTTCATGAGTCATACTGTCTATATTAACATCTGAAAAACCCCTGAATGCTTTCTCTCACACAAACACACCTCCTACAAAGGTTACTCGAGCACAAAGTGCAATCTAGGTCATGTTCACAGAAGATGTGTGAGAGTGTAGCGCTTGGGGATCTCGACAGCCTTCTCCTATACGTGCATATGTAGACATTTATGCTTCTTTGTCGATCAGCAAACTATTGCCCAGTACAGCAGTATGACACTGTATGTTAGAAATGGTGTACCATCATTTGACCCGTGTCCCTGCTGAACATGTGTCCCAAACCATGTGCCTTTGACAAATGAAGAACGGTGTTAAAAGACATGCAAGTCATATAAGGGAACGTACAGTAGGCAAAGTGCAGTAGCATGCATGACACCAGTGTCAAAACGAGTTCATTATGAGTGTGAGAGACCACTCCATGTGTGTTTACAAGGAAATGCCAATGATATTTTGTAAATAAGGTTAAAAGAAAAATGAATTAAAGTGAATTTCCTCTGTGTATGGAGACTTTGGGGACAGCCTTGTTCTATAAAAAGTGTCATCTAACAGGCCTCTTCTTTCACTTCCTGTATTGCTTAAACGCGATGAAAGAGGGAGGGCGGAGCGGGCTGAGAAGAGAGGAAGAAATCACCACAATCGCTCCCCACTTCCTATCTGTATCTGTTCCATGACTCGACAGATCAGGGAAGTGGAAAGTGTGTGTCTGTGCGTTGCTGAAATTAGCCCAAACACAAACTGTCAGTGCTATTTTTTGCAGCTGTGTGTAAATCTGTATAGTTAGTAAATCCGCCACGTTGCCCAATCAGCTCCATGATGACAGCATTACTGTGGTCACCGATAATAACGAGTCTCACCAGCCAATCAGACAGAAGTGCAGAAAGTGAAAGCACATGCTATTGTTTTCTTGTCAATTGTCTAAGCACACTTAGAGTTGCCTCACCTGAAGGTCAAGTCTGAAAGCCCAAGAAGCTCGAAAAACTCTCGGTTCATATGAGTTCATATGCCGTGCCGTATCGTTATGACTAGGCTCACTCAAGTACCTGGTCTTAGGCCAATCCTTATCCAACCCATAGCTTGACGAAACGGGTGTTTAAAAGAAGTGTGCATAGCATGAAAGCTTTTTTGAAGTCACTCCACCCTGTTAACTCTTCAGCGTTAGATGTGTGCTCAGCTGATGTAACCATAGTGAAGTCCTGACACATCGATAGTGAATCACAACAGCTGCTTTAATGTTTATGGGGTCGTTGCTCTCGTGTTAGCGGGCGAAAGAAAAATCCAGCTAATGACTTCTTAGATAACATTTCTCCCGTCTAACAAATTCCATATTAGGACTTACTACGTGAGGGTAATGTAATTGTTACCAGAGATTCTTGTAATACTGTATAATTTACAGTGTATTGGAAAGCATCGTTTTATACCGAGTGGTAGACGAGAGGGTTTTGTGCATTTTCTCCCATATTAAAGCACTTTTCTATTGTCTTCCATCGCAACCAGATCAAATAGAGAATAGGGGGGAAAAAAGGAAATATATTATATTAAAATATAAAAGGATGTCACAGAGAAGCGACAAATTCCTGTATTTTTGTCACGTGACCCACTAATGATCACAACGTCGGCTTGACTTAGAATGTGGTGCATACATAATGAGGACACACCTATCTCCATCACTTATCCAGCACAAGACGATCATAATTACATAGCAGACATACACAGGAACAGTCCTGTAACTAGCTACATCTGTTTCTCCCGACCTGTGATGGTGGATCAAAGGGCGCTCTTGATGTTCATTGGATCTAGATGGATCCACCATGGCACTGCCGCTCATCTGTTAATAACTTGTAATGGTCAGATAAGTGTGTGTGTGTGTGTGTGTGTGCGTGTGTCCGTGTGTGTGTGTGTGTGTGTGTGTGTGGTGCCCCGATAACGGTTAGGTCAGACGGGGCTCTGTATGTGAAGAGGCGGAACATTATCTCCTCTTGTTCTCAGACCTGAAGGCCTAAAGGTCACCTGACCTCATAATGCCAGGTCCCCTTACTCCATCTCTCACACTTAATCACCATAGAACTGGACACACTGTTCTCACACACTTACCTGACTCCCAGAATCTTATAATTGAGCGAGAAGCAGGACCTAGTCTGGGCTTATTATTTTCATCTAAACACCACCTGTGCCCTTCGCTGTGTCACACATCTCTGCTCTGGCTCAGGTCTAATGGAAGGCTGTGAGATGGTAATTGTACTGGTTAGGGCAACAGGAATTGTGACAGTCGCTATATTAATACTGGCCTTCCTCTCTGTGGGTGAGCATGACCTTTTTAGTTCTTTTTTTTTTCTTTTCGATTCGTATTTTTACACTCTCCCACATGTATTTGCATGCAAACATATACATACACGCGACTACATATACACACACACACAGACGATACTGTTCGTTCCAGGATGTGGCCTGGTGTTCTGTGAGTACAACGACGGGCTTTCCCTTTTTCACCGCTGCATTTCCGTCTTTGATCAGTGTTTTCATGTGTGTTTGAGACACAGATAAAGTGGGTGAATGAAATTGTCATAGAGATTTAACCACTTCTAATTCGGTCATCCTCTTAACCTCATCTTTTATCTCTGTTCTGTTTGAGGGAAAAATTGATTACACGCCGCTGCTTAGGATTTTCCAGTCGAAGGCTATTCAAAATTAGTTTTTACGCTGCAGATCTTTCACTAGAATTAAAGTTAACATTTATCATATTTTATCACATGAATGTTTTTCTGCATAAATAAACTGAGAAAATACAGCTTTTTTCGAACGTTAGTTCCAAATGTGTGTATGTGTGTATAGAGAAGAGGAAGATAAGGATAAGATAAGATATTTTCAGGATAAGATATTGTCATAGCAGCCAGAGCAGGGACTGGTATGTACCCAATTGTCCTGCCAAAAAGCTCTCGTTCGCCTGTTGCCATCTAAAGCACCACGACAGCCTGAGCATTTATTTTAGTCAAGATGTGATCACAGTATTTCAGGGTGCAGAGAATCTCCATGCCCCCCCCCGCCCCCCCCACCCCGTGTACAAACACACATACACAGAATATATAGAAGTCTGTTTGGACTATCAAGGGGGTGGGGGGGTCGGGGGGATCCTGCTTTCAGTTTAGTGAAGAGATGGCATGAAGCATTTAGAGAAAATTAAGTGGGTCTTTTAGACCAATTCAAAACAAGTCCCGTTTTACCTTGGCAACAAAGCGTGGTCAAGTTATAGCTAAAAATTTCACAGGTTCAATTCCATCCATGACCCAACTACCATTGTTGGGCCCTTAGTCCTCAAATGTATAATGAGGATGACGTAAGTCACCCTGGTTAAAGGTGTTGGCAAAATGGCAGAAATGTTATGCTAATATTCTCAAAAAAACATTTTTTGACCGTTTTGAGATTGTGATTGAATGATATGGAGCTCGGTGTCTCTGTCCCCACCATCATTATGATTTTTGTCATAAGCTACATCTCAAATCAGAATCCAGAACATCAGCAGAGGTTTGAAGGCTACATGGGAGGGTTTGAAAATTCAAACACCAGGAAAACCAGTCATTGAGTTGGACAGTGTCGGTCAGTTAGTGTCAGGCAGTTAATCAGTGTCAATCAGTCAGTAAGTCCATATGTGTCAGTTAGTGTTAGAGTCAATGTCAGTCAGTCAGTCCATCAGTCACTCTGGATTAGTCATTCAGTGTCAGTCAGTCAGGGTCAGACTGTCAGTCAGTCAGGGTCAGACTGTCAGTCAGTCAGGGTCAGACTGTCAGTCAATCAGGGTCAGACTGTCAGCCAGTCAGTCAGTCAGTGTGAGTCAGTCAGTCATTCTGGATTAGTCATTCAGTGTCAGTCAATCAGGGTCAGACTGTCAGCCAGTCAGTCAGTGTGAGTCAGTCAGTCAGTCAAGGTCAGTCTGTCAGCTAGTCAGTTAGTCAGTCAGCCTGTCAGTCACTTTGAATTAGTTATGCAGTCTCAGTTATTCAATCAGGGTCAGACTGTCAGCCAGTCAGTCAGTCAGTGTGAGTCAGTCAGTCAGTCACTCTGGATTAGTCATTCAGTGTCATTCAGTTCGGGTCAGACTGTCAGTCAATCAGGGTCAGACTGTCAGCCAGTCAGTCAGTGTGAGTCAGTCAATCAGTCAAGGTCAGTCTGTCAGCCAGTCAGTTAGTTAGTCAGTCAGTCTGTCAGTCACTTTGGATTAGTCATGCAGTCTCAGTTATTCAATCAGGGTCAGACTGTCAGCCAGTCAGTCAGTCAGTGTGAGTCAGTCAGTCAGTCACTCTGGATTAGTCATTCAGTGTCAGTCAGTCAGGGTCAGACTGTCAGTCAGTCAGGGTCAGACTGTCAGTCAGTCAGGGTCAGACTGTCAGTCAGTCAGTGTCAGTCTGTCAGCCAGTCAGTCAGTGTGAGTCAAGTCAGTCAGTCATCCTGGATTAGTCATGCGGTGTCAGTTAGTCAATCAGGGTCAGACTGTCAGCCAGCCAGTCAGTCAGTGTGAGTCAGTCAGTCAGGGTCAGTCTGTCAGCCAGTCAGTCGGTCAGTGTAGACCGGCCAGTCACTCTGTATCAGTCAGTCAGTGTCACTTAGTCAGTCAGGGTCAGTCTGTCTATCACTCTATATCAGTCAGCCAGTCATTTAGTGTCAGTCAGTCTGTCAGTCGCTCTGTATTAGTCATTCAGTGTCGGTTAGTCAGTCAGGGTCAGTCTGTCAGCCAGTCAGTCACTCTGTATCAGTCAGCCAGACTTTCATTGTCAGTCAGTCAGTCAGTGTAAGTCAGTCAGTCAGTCATTGTCATTGTCAATCAGACAGTCAGCGTCATTTAGTCATTTAATCAGTAAGTGTCAGTCGGTCAGTATTGATTTATCCTGCATATAGTGACATTTTCATTTTCCTGATGAAACCCCCTGGAAACCCCCTTTGAGGCTTTCCAGAACAGTGTGAGGGGTTGCTTAAAAGATATTCGAAAAAAACAGAAATCTGGCATATTTGGAAGTTTAAGTGGAATTCACTGTTCCGGAGAAGTGTATAAGCATAGAAGCAATGTGTTTTATCAGCTCTGTTAAAATGTGATTTGTATCTGTTTATTCCAAAGTAGGATGAATAATTTTAGCCATCTTCCCTCTCTATTTATGCTCAGATTCAGTTCCAAATATGGTGACCACAACAGAACAATCATGTGACTGAAACACTATGGAATTTACTATGTGTAAAAAAAAATGTTGCCTAGTAAAGAAAAGTCAGCTTATTAAGTTGTACTTTTTTTTCTCACTTTCTTTAGGAAACTGGGATCCTCAAGCATTTGTGAAGAGGTTTGGACTTGTCGGTCCCATCGACTCGATCCTGTTCCTTACTCAAAATTTTAATGATTAGATGATGATGCCATACATGTGACTCTTAGCTTACGCTTTGTGCAACTACGCACCCATCAGCATCATTAAAAAAAATTTTAATGCTTTTCTTCCAGATAAATATAAGTCATGGGTTTTCTTTACATTGTTGTGTATGGACTATTAAATGAGTATTTGGAAATAGGGTTTAATCACTTGATGTACAATCAAAAACTGTATTTTAGGGTATTTTAGGATGTTTAATGTGCTGTGAGAGTGACATAAACATGTTGAATAAACCTGGGCAATGAACTCATCGGTTTTCCTTGGGGAGTGTGTGATGAGGCTCTGTAATGGTCAGAAATGTGGAAACTACAAAACCACAAACTGTATTTATACACATTTCTGAGGCTGTGTATTTAGCATTTATTTGCATGCTGTACTAATAGGAGAGGTTGAGTATTCACACGCATACACACACACACATACATGCTACTTTTTTAAAACTCTTCTGCCACTCTTGCATAATCCACCCCTCACTTCCAGGCCACGGCAGCGGTGCATTCCTTCTTTCTTTGCAGGCAAACTCCTCCGGTTGCACTGCTGCCTCGTGCTCTAGTTTGGGGCTTTTTCAGCTCGGGGGATTTCAGGCTTGTGTTTAACACATCCAAACACAGCAATAAATGACTCTAGGAATGGATGAGAACGATAAATACTGGCTACTAGCACTGTTTGGAGAGAGCGTGTGGAAATATCTGTGTAGAGAGGAAGTACGTCAGGCCCAATAGAGGAAGAAGGGGGGGGGGGGTGTGAAACCGACACCGCAACTCAGCCGGAAGTCACAATGGAACTACGACTAAAATACTCTCACAGCTACTTTCGGCCAGACGGTCCTAGAGTAAGTAACAGGAGGGGCACAAGTTCACAACTTTTTTTTTTTTTTTTTTTTTTTTTGTAATGGGAAAGAGAAGTGTCATATTTGTGAATGTGATAGTCAAGTTTCCACTGTGAAGTTTCTGTCTTGCATGGCCGAGTAATTTTATGTTTATATTCGGCAACAAATTTGCATGAAGCGCTATTTCAAGGAGAGTTTGTCTAATAATGTGTTGTGAATTTATATCAGCAGATGCAAAGGTTTTTACAACGTGAATACAGACAGATAGGGATTTTTTTTTTTTTTTACAATGTTCTCATCAATGATATAGTTGTTGTTCTTTAGTCGATTATTTTCCAGTAACTCCACACCCCAAAGTGCTATAATCTTTCTATATCAGAACTTTTTGACAATTATTCTTCCTATTTGTAATAAATAATGACGTTTGTTTTGTATCCGTTTATATTTACAAATAGAATGCCCTCAAATCCCGTTATCTTCAGCCTCACATTTTATCTCTCTTACTTATCTCTATATGGCTTCATCCTGTATTTAGTGTCGTGGGGACCTGGAGCCTAAACCAGGAGGCTTAGGGCACGAGGTGGGGTACACCCTGGACAGGGTGCCAATCCATCGCAGAGCACACACACACACACACACACTTTTACACACTAGGGGCAATTTGGGAACGTCAATTAGCCTAATCTGCATGTCTTTGGGAGGAAACCAGAGTACCCGGAGGAAACCCACCAAGCACGGGAAGAACATGCAAACTCCATGCACACAGAGACGGGAATCGAGCCTGGCCGGGACTCGAACTCGGACCCTGGAGGTGCAAGGCGACAGTGCTAACCACTACACCACTATGCTGCCATATTATATTATATTATATTATATTATATTATATTATATTATATTATATTATATTATATTATATTATAAAAGCACATAACTATAACCATTGAGCTGCTGATAAAAAAAATTTTAAAAACTGACATCAGCATTCTTTGAATTGAATTTCATAATGTTAATTTGAAAAAAGAAATGCACCACAATTGGAGCTCTGGTTATTTCAAAAAGCTTTCCTGTGTAGATATGTAAAAAAAATTATAATAATTTGCTGGAAATGGAGTATTGGTTTGCATTCCACTGTCGTGTCTCAGAGGTGCATCTCTATCAATACTCCACATGTTTGGAAACAAAGGGCTGGATTTGGAAAAGCAACTTTGATGTGCTAATGATCAATTCAGGTTAGTGGTGTGATTGACTTGGTATTGTACACACACACACACACACACGCACAGTTCTCCAAAGCTGCACTGCACATGTACATTTCATCATGCAAATGTATAAAGATCTATCTCATTCGCCTTCTATCTTTGATCCTCTGCCAGTATTTAGATCTTTGTGACCTCATTGTAAACACAAGACCTCAAATAGCTTGGTTCGGTTTAGTTCTCAGACACAATTAATCAAACTTATGTTTTTATATCTTTGTGGGGACCAAATTTAGACACACAAGTAGCCTTTCTGGACAAGACAAGCTATTACGGTGGTGAGACTCTTAGCTGCGGTAGTGCGCTTATGTATGACGAGACGATCCTTGCCGAGGTGGCTCGGAGCACGCAGCGAGGGGAACGTCAATGACCCTTAAAAATTGCACTTGCACAAGAGATTCAACTGTCTGTGGGACCTGTAAACACAATCATTCACAATTACCTCTTGCACTTGCAACTCAGCCTCGATCCAAGTCATTTCAGCATGTTTGAGCCATCAAAGGAGTTCCTGGGAGGCCGGCGTTTCAGACGTGAAGCAGGCAGTCCAATCAAGAAGAAAACTCTCTACCTTGATGGTGTCCAAGCACTGGTGGTGAAACACTGGGATGAGTGCATTAGTGTAGCAGGGGATTATATAGAGAAATAAATGGAGTTTTTAACGTTCATAACTGTGTCCTGTTGTCTTGTTATTTTATTCCTCAAGTGACAGGCGGCCACAACATCCTGGTCTCGGTTCGCTCTTCACTGTCACTTTACACCATTTTTTAAATGGATCATTTTTCAATGGCTGAAATGGCATTTCCTTGTGACACACTCTCACCCTTCACTTCATTAGGCACACCTGTTCAACTTCTCATTAACACAAATATTTAATCAGGCAATCATGTGGCAGCATCTCAGTGCATTTAGGCATGTAGACATGGTGTCAAGACGATCAGCTGAAGTTCAAACTGAGCATCTGAATGAGGAAGAAAGGTGATTTAAGTTTGACTTTGATGGCGCCAGACGGGTTGGTCTGAGTATTTCTGAAACTTCTGATCCAACTGGGATTTTCACACATAGAACTATCTCTAGGCTTTACAGAGAATGGTCTGAAAAAATATCTAATATTCAGTGAGCGACAGTTTGCTGGGTGATGATGCCTAGTCAGAGGACGAGGAGGAGAATGGTCAAACTGGTTTGAGCTGATGGAAAGGCAACAGTTACTTATCTGTTATAACATCAGTAACACCTCATTACAATTGAGCTCTGACGAAGAGCATCTCTGAACACACAACCTTGAAGCAGGTCGGCTACAGCAACAGAAACCACAGCCTACCTGAGTATTGTTGAAGACCCTGCCCGTCCCTACTGTATATGACCACAATGTCACGAAGCTAAAATCGTCTCAAACTCTCTTTCTGACCAAAATCTCTAAGGAATGTCTCCAGCACATTGTTCAAACTATGCCATTAAGAATTAAAGCAGTTCGGGAAGCAAAACGGGTCCAACCCGGTACTAGCAAGGAGTACCTAATAAAGTGGCCAGTGACTGTTTTTAATAATATACTTATTTAGTAACTCATGATCATTTGTGTAAGGTCTGCACAGTTGATCTGTGTAGTTTAATTAATATTCAGCCATCACGAGCATTAATATGACTTGCCACGTCTAGACATGACATAAACTGAAACACAGTGACCAATCGCTCGTAGGTGCAATGAAAAAAGTACTCTGTGTACTCAGTTTATATTTATACATGCTATCAGATAAAGGACAGGAAAGTCTACGTCTGTAAAATTAAACATGTGTAAATAAACCATGAATAAATACTTACCTGTTTGTCCAAAACAGTGGAATAACCAAACATGGTTCAATATGAGTTGTATTGGAAATGTTTATTTTTTTTTGTACTGGACGTTTTTTCATCAATCCATTATGTCGCAGTCATTGTTTAACTATCTTACATTGTTTATCGAAATCTATATAACTAGTTGTGTAATCAAGCTTCCAGGGCTTGGCTTGGGGCAGCATTAGCGACGAGGAACAGCCATTTGAATTGGCCTGAATGCAGCCTGGAAAGAAACACAACTAATTTGATTATATGCCCATGGTGGTTTTGAATTTTTCCGGCACCTCGCTCAACAGATCTGTGACAGCAGAGCAATTCCATGGAATCCCTGTATGCAAAGTGAGCCAGGGAAACCCTGCAGTCAGAAACAAAGCCGTACTGACTGAATGGCACAACCATCTACACAGGAGCCACCGGAACGGCTGTTCATTGACTCGTAGCAAGCGCTGTGATATGGCTCAGCATCATGTGTCTGAGGGAAAATTTGTGTTGTGTGTCTTAACTTTCCATTTCTAACCCTATTAATAAGTTTGCCATGTTAGAAAGTACCCTCATGTGAATAGTATACCTGCCCAGATGGAAATCCCTCATGCGTGGCTACTTTGAGGGGAACAGGATGCATGTAGACCGACTTCAAATTAAAGATGCATCGACAGAGACTACTTTAATTTGTCTTTAATAACGGTTTTATTTTGGTCTGGAGTCTATGCTAGAAATACTGGAGGTGGGAATACACCATGCATGGGTAATCAGTTCATTGCAGTTTGAGGAAACTCCATGTAGCTAATGTATCTATTGAGTTGAGGGGGAAAAAAAATCACTGAAAGAACTTGAAAGAAATCTACAGTATGTAAAATTTCTCCCAGTTGGAAGATTTCCTCAAGCTCAGACTCGAACCACTGGAAAAATATGAGATGGAAATGTGGTCCACTATTTTTTTAGGACGCGCCAACATGACATGAACTCTGTTGTTCTGGTTCTAATGTTCTACCTGTGTACATGTAAGGCATCATGAAAGACCCAATAAAGGCAATACAATTCAGTAAGCCTCTGCGATTATGCACTTCTTTTTGTGTTTGCATGAATGACAAATGTGTAAACCTGAACGTGGCGTTTGGACAAGAATCTGGCAAAACAAACCTGATTTCTGGAGAAGCATCATATTTCTGCCTGCAGGACAGTAAAGTAGTCAAAAAGAGGTCCTTCTCATGAGCACGCAAGACAGAAGTGACTAGCTTTAACAAGTGAGAATCATGCCCAGGAGGCAAAGGCACCCAAGACAAGACTGAGAGAATAACATTACAGTATAAAGCAGGACTGTTTCACCCACAGGCAAAGCCAAGTCCAGAAAGGCATTCTGATAGGAGATTTCTGAACTGGACATGGAAAAAAATTAAAGAGGAGATGGGTTTGCAAGTGTGAATTTGTTCTCAGCACAGACAGAGTGAGTGTTATGGCACGTTTGCCAAGCTCTACACGTCATGGCATCAGGCAGTGGAAGAATTTTAAAAAAAAAAACGTTCTACTTCCTCTGTTTTGGTCTATAAAAAGTATTATTCAAATGATCAAGCCTCCATTCTCACTTTCAGTGTTTGCTGCCATGCTGCTCCAACTGCCACCCAACTGGTGCTGCCAATGGCCTTCCTTCTTCAATATGAATGAAATATCTGTGAAATGGAAAGAGCTACCAAGACGGGCATGCATGCCAAGTGCCTGTTTCTGGCATATCCAGAGTTCGTTCTTTTTTATTACTAAAAAATAAATAAATAAATGCAACTATTATTTGATTCCTGATGATGATCTTAGGATGAGTTGATGTAGAGATCACCATCCACAAAAAACAACAACAGCAACAAAAAAGCTAATTCGTTGTGCTGTTTGTTGCTTGAGACTGCTATCTCGGCCACATCGAAAAATCAAATAACATTCGCATCCTGATCGGATTGTAAAATGTTTCTGGTCGTAGGGGGGGTGGAGAACCCATAGGAATCCCCTGATGACAAATCCTGCTGTGTCATGCTATCTTAACGCTATCACCTACACATGTTACAGTCCGCCCATACTGTGGCAACGAGCCACTGGATTCCCCCAGTGTATGTGTGTGTGTGTGTGTGTGTGTGTGAGCTGTTTCGTGTCTATGTTTACCACGGCCCCTGATACACTCATGATTCAGACCCCTCTCCCACTCACTCTATTTTTGCTTCATTAGGGCCAAGTCTCTTGCGTCTAGTATCTGTATTAATGTCAATTGCCAAGGCGATTAATTTCAGAGATAGGGACAGTGTGTGTAGCGGTTCTGGCAACACGTCCGTTGTGTGGGATTAACTAAGCCAGGTGGAGGTGAAGGTCATTTAAATATAGGGATTGTACCATTTAACGTGATGGGGAAAGTATTACAGAATAGATCTGCTTTAATTGGCTGAGTGGAAGAAGATTTCCACCAAACTAAAATTGGTAAAGGTTCATTTATATAAACTCTGCATAAGCGACTAACGTAACTAGATGGTGACAGCAGTTATCTCCTTGTTTCTTAACCGTTAAAGATTATAGTTTGGCCATAAAGAAGACTATGACAGCTGGGTTTGACAATGATGCTTTACGTTACTCTTTGTGATTCTAAAATAGAGGCGTATGAATGAATGTTAGCCCACTTAACACCACTTACACAAAATATTTGACAAATCCTGCCCACGCTCCCACGCGGATTCATTTTGATTGTGATATTTCTAACGAACAGTATTTCTTAAACGATAAAACAAATTAGTCATTTAAACCATCATGTCTCTGATAACACTTACGAGGAGGAATGAGTGACAGCTCAATGACAGCCGAGTTAATGGAAGCGGCCTTACTTCATGTCTGACTGCTTGTGGTAAAGTAAAAAAACTCTCTAAACAGAACTTGTACTGATCACGTCTCCATCCGTTCATCGATAAACTTTCGTGTTTTTTTTTTTTTTTTAATCATTGATTTTTTTTTTTTTTTTTTAATCATTGAGTCATCACTTCATTAACGTCACCAGAAATTAGAAATTGGGAATCTTCATCTTCATCTTCTAAACTGCTTATCCTTTTTAGGGCGGCAGGAATCCACACACTCGTTCACACTGTACAGGGCAACACCAATTGTAAACATATCTACAAGTCTTTGGACTGTGGGAGGAAACAGGAGTGCTCAAAGGAAACCCACCATGCACAGGGAGAACACGCAAACTCAAACGTGCACACAGACCCAAGGCGAGAATCGAACCCTCAACCCTGGAGGTGTAAGGCCACAGCGTATACTATAGCGCTTACTAAAGAAAAAGGTCTTTTTTTTCACCCTTTCTTGTCTATCAGTCTCTCTGTGTAGATCTGCTCCAGAAGCTGATGTGTTTATGCAAATTATTTAACTGTTGTTTATGTAAAGTATTATGTCAATTATTTATATAACACTCCATGGAGTGGCAAAGATGTTGGGCTTCTAAAGGAAGGCTGTGAGGTCAAATCCCAATGCTGTTGCTAAGCCCTCGGGCAAAGCCCTTAACCTCTAAAAAAAAAAAAAGAATAGAAAAAGAAAAAATTTGAGATAAATTTAACTTTAAGAGTTTCTAACATGAGTTTGGTTGTCATTTATAAACTGAAGTCATGCAAATGCAGCCATGGCTTCTTTTTTTTTTTCCAAGCATTGATCAGCTCAGTATTTTTTAAGTATGGATCTGGTCTGGTGAAATACTTTGGCATTGACCACTAATATGCGACACGTTGTGGCAAGGCCACAGCTCCAAACTAGACAAATAGTTAGGAGCAAGCAGATTTTTTTTATTTATTTTTTTTCTCACCTGATTAAAAATTGATGTATGCTGGGCTAAAATCATAGTTCTGTCTGTAAAATGTCAGCGAGCAGATGATTGTGGCATGGAGGAGAGTTTGAATTTCATCCCAGTTAGGTAGAAGATATTTGTTTGGGAGCGCAGGAGCTTGTTGAGGCCCTGTTGAGACACTGGTAGCCTGGGCTCGATGGCAGTGCTCCCGGGCCTCTAGGGGAAAAAGTAGGAACTTATTATTCTTCTGTGCATTGTTTCGGCCTATCGGTTGACAGGCTTGTAGCCGGCATGCAGATGTCAGCCTGATTTGCAGTCTAAATCGTAACTTTATCTCTCTCTCTCTCTCTCTCTCTCTCTCTCTCTCTCTCTCTCTCCATATTGCATCAGCATCCGTTCCAGCACATGCATGGCAGCCTGGAGTTTTACTCAGTGTCGATAATAAGTGTGGCTCAGTGCCTCACTGATTGGCCAGGCTCAGGAATGGAGAATTTTAGCCGGACACATGAGCGGTCTCGTGGGATTCTCCGGCCTCCTAATTAGACTGCGTATGGTGAAGTATGTCCATCCTCCACACAGCTATATATATAATAATGATTATTAGCATTGTGACATGTACTTTTACTTTTTTTATTTGTTTGTTATTTACTTACTTGTTTGTTTCTTTGTTTGTTTAGAAACAAATAATCAAAAAAAAGTTTTTTTTGTATGACTTTGTATTTTGCACCCAGACATACTGTATCTTCTGCATCTGCACTGCAGCTCCTGGTTAAATTTTTTTATTCATTTCTCTTACTCTAAATCAAAGTGCAACTAAACAGCAGACAGATTTTTTTTTTTTTAAGTTAGTTTGTGTAACTTGAAATGATTGATAAACTACTTTTTTTTATTTTGTAATTTTTCTCCTCGGGACTTTAAGGAGATGAAATATGACCCATGACGTTTGGCCTCTGCGGTTCCTTTAAAGGCGGCAGGTTCCGATCTCTTTTCCACCAGGTCGCTCAGGCGGAAGTGCGCTGACCAAATAAGGGCAGCGAGGAAGGCGGAGCCGGACATCACCGCCTTACATGGACTTTCCACTTCAGCGTGGTGCGCGCGGTCAAAGCCGAGCGCGCTGATTGGCTGTGCGTGCTCGCCGTATTTACAACTCAGGGTTTTTTTTGTTTTTTTTTCCGCCAGTGTCACCGGCTCGCTGTCTCTCTGCGCGTCTTCTCACTCACTTACCGATGGGCTTCAGACTGACATATCGGTGTGGGTCGCGGTGTGTGTGTGTGTGTGTGAGAGAGAGAGAGAGAGATTAAAATCTGAAGAGTGGAAACTTTATTTTGAGCAGCAAACACAAACTTTTCCCCCTTTGCTTC
>JAQQZT010000040.1:26410535-26437751 GCA_030068275.1 Clarias platycephalus
TTTTCCTACACACACTCACAGAGAGGCACTTTGAAGGAGTTAAAAAATGCAAAAGTTATTTATTTTTACATTAATCAATTTCTCTTAAAAACAGAACTGTTCAATCTATCTTTCAACATTCATAACACAATATGCACTCATGCATCCTTTCAATCAAACCAACTAAAACCCCGAAGTAACGCAAAGCAAAACCTGCTCATATAAGAAAGGGAATAAAGATTCCTTCTTTCCTTTCACCCTCCGGGCTTCGTCCCAAACTGCGCGCCGCGTCCTGAACAGGACAGAACGGAACAGAACCCCAGTGCGCGTCCTAAAACAGCGTACGGGTTGGTTTGCATGCTGCGGTTTCGCGTCGCGGTTTGGGACGCGGCCCCAGGGCGCGCTAACCTTCCACTACGAGGTGCTTCCATTGTGACGTCGTGCCGTAGCGGCCGCAGTTTTTCTTTGTGTCTCCATATATGGTCATCTACGTCACGGGTTGGTTCCGCCCCCCCGGTTTTAACGAAAAGCGTTGGAGTTCCCTCGGCCGAGCGACACAGCGAGCGAGCAAGCCAGTGCACTTGTGCAATCATCTCCAACACCATCATCATCATCATCATCGTCGCTGTAAAGATTTTAAGACTTTATTAAACCAAATCAAGAAAGAAAGAAATAAAGAAAAACAAAAAATGCAGAATTAGGGCACAATTTAAAAAAAGAAAGAAAGAAAGAAAGAAAGACAAGGACTGTAAAACGAGGCATCTTCATTCCGACTCGGGAACTTGGATACACTCATACTTAAGAGGATTGTTTTGTTGTTTTTGGTCGCGGTCGGTGCTCGGCTTTACGCGCGGAAGCCTGGAGACCGCGGGCGCGTCACAGCCCGCGCGCTGTCGCCGAACCGAGACACTTGCTTGAACTTGCTATGACAGGTAAACTAGCGGAGAAGCTCCCTCTTACCATGAGCAGTTTAATCAACGCCATACCTGACAGCCTGTACCCTGAGGAGGACATTCCCACTTCATCTATGAACATCTTCACCAGCACGGACTCCGTCTCGCACTACTCGCAAATGAACACAGGTGAGTTCGCCTGGAAAGCGCGCGGTGAGATACATATATATATATATATATATATATGTGTGTGTATATATATATATATATGTGTGTGTGTGTGTGTATGTATATGTAGTGTGTATATAGAAAAATAAATTCTCATAGTGTTTAGCTTCTGTTAGTGATTAAATAAAAGCTTGACTCGGTAAGGGGTGTCAGGGTGGGGATGGATGCGCTTATAGCCAGGGCTTTATTCCCGGTAAGAGCGCACTGCTCGGGGTGCGAGTGGGGAAAAAAAGTGAACCCCTTTGTATCTCTCTCTCTCTTTCTCTCTCTCTCTCCGTGTGTGTGTGTTGGATGCTACCTGTTTGCTCTTCTCACTGATGCGAACATGGTGTTCAGTCTCCACTCGTGTCCACACATTAACACCCTGACCCAGGTGTCCGTTAAGCGCACGACCTGTCATTAGGAATATATTTTTTATTTTATTATTATCGATAATCTGTAAGCACGTAGTTAATAATAATAGTAATAATAATAGTGGTAATATATTATCACGTGACAGGAGTCGGAAGAGGGCATCCAGGTGATAATAGCATGCACGTGCTGAACTAACACACCTACAGTACAGTACAGTAAAGTGTGTGTGTGTGTGTGTGTGTGTGTGTGTGTGTGTGTAGAACCTGTAAGCTGTTTTTTGTTTGTTTGTTTTTTTTGTTTGTTTTATTCATTTTATTTGCATTGTGGTTATGGATAAATTATGGATAAAGGTTTAAGGAATAATAGCGAGGGTGTGATTTGCTTAATAATTCTACAGCGTTTAAATAAAAGCTAGATGAATAAATTAAATAAATATATTAAGACATACAACAAAATGTAGTCAAACGCAAACTGTTCGTATTATTATTATTATTATTATTATTATTATTATTATTATTATTATTATTGCTGCTGCTGCTGCTGCTGTATGACTTTTATTTATATATTTGTAATAAGTTATTTGTTTTTGTTATTTCGGGCCCGAAATGGAGTCTCGCTGCCCTAGCGCGCGCCGGTGGGCGTTTTTTTTTGTGGAGGGGGGGCGCAGCTTTCGTGCCAAAACGACTTACACGTGCACGAGGATCCGAATCCACTCTAAAACATTGCAAAGCTAAACATGCAGCCGACTTAGAAACTTATAAACCTCCCCCGATATTATATATACTGTATATATATATATGTGTGTGTGTGTGTGTGTGTACAATTTGCCAATTTGTGCACTAATGCAATCCCTTGCAGTGGGACATCATCATCATCATCATCATCATCACTGACCATATAAGGATTGGACTCAATTATAGAATTATCTTAAGGATTTAGAAATTAGAAATTAGGAATGGAATTAACTAAATATACGAAATAGTTATTGCTCACAAAAGAAAATTATTTGTCCAGGCTGCAGTAAGTTTCTTAATTAGTAATAATTAGACTGTATAGTTGCAAATTGAGGGGAAAAAATCAAACCGCTAAATTTTGATAGTAATATGAATAAAACTAATAATGATTTGGTTCAAACCTAAATAAAGAAAAACACCTCGGTTATGATTAGGATCTGCACTGTCGGTTTTCTACGTTTAAAAGACAGCACATAAATTTATATACATGATTTTGTATTTAATTCTTGGTTTAATTGTTTAATACGCGGGCTTTTTTTTTTTTTTTTTTGGACGCAGCCCGAGTTTTTTATTTTTTTTTATTTTTTTTTTACTTTAACTCCAAGGGTTTTCGGCGAAGCTTCGAACGAAGCTTCGTGTCTAATTTAATCACAACCCGATCTGGTCTGACTGTGGGCTGGAGTGTGTACACAGTGCTGTATTCATGGGGATGTTGGACAGAGGTGAAAACCAAAGGAAATCCAATTCTTCTACAAATATATATTGATTAATATAAAGCTGCATAATTTGTATTTTTTAATACTTAACTTGCTTTTGTTGTGATGTGTGCCTAAAGTACGTCAATTAAATATAATGGATGAAATATCCATGGTTTAAAATAATAAATCTAAAAAAAAAAAGAATCCTAATTTTCTTTATATAATACTATAATAATAATAATAATAATAATAATAATAAGTCCACAGATTATTTGTATTATTTCTGTGTGTATTTGTGTTTCAGTACTGACTCAGCTCCACTTTGTTACACACATTAATATAAAGCTGCTTTAGTTTTCATCACACATGTCTCTCTCTCTCTCTCTCTCTCTCTCTCTCTCTCACACACACACACACACACACACACACACAAAACAGAGAGGAAAAAAATCTCCAGTGTTAATTTAACACCTACAGTGTTTCATTCTTGTCCATCTGGACTTATAGAAGCACAATGAGTGTTCATTTGTCCTCATGTCATCCGTCACAATGAGGTTAAAAGTGACAGGAATGACACGTCCAATATTCCATTCGATTAGACCCAAGTGAAATAAATACATGGTCAATCCAGGAATTATTCTCAGGTCACAGATTGAATTCTTTACCTTAGAGACTGTGTCTGTTTTTGCCCACATACAGTACATACATTTGAGTTGTGAATCGTGACTTCATAAATTCTTTGGAACAGACAAATCCAGTGTCACGTTGTAGGATTGGTATATATAGATGTGTATTTGTATATATATATATATATATATATATATATATATATATATATAAGTGGTAGGACATTTTTTTTTCTCATGTTAAATTCCATATATATATATATAATTTTAAAACAAAATTAGAAAGTAATGAATTCATGACCAGGTCTTGAAAAGGTGGTTTCAAAGAGATATGCAGCAAGACTTACGTAAATTGAGGAGCTTCGTATGTAGATTGTGTGTGCCTGCGTGTGTGTGCGCATGCTTCATATAACACAGTTGTACAGGGATTCCTGTATCTTCTGGAGGACACGTTGTACTTTCGAACCTGAGGGAGGGAGAAATAGAGCGAGAAAGAGGAAAAGACTGAGAGGAGGAGGGGATAGTCACTACAGTTTCAATTCAGTCGACAAACTTTTGTTTTCTTCCGTCAAAGATCTGATTATTGCTATTTCTTTTTTAATTGTTTGGGGCGAACTGTTTACAGAGGTATGGTGAAATACTGCATTCCTTAGCCAAGTTAAGAGTTTCTCTCTATTCCCTAAAGAGCAGGACGTATTTTTGAATCAGCAACACCCAGTTGAAAAAATAATCTAAAAGATGTCTTTTTTATAGAATTAAGAAGTGCGTTTTGTGTAAATTTCTCCTCAGTTGACCTTTCTGCTTCTTCCTACAGATAATATCATGGACTTAGGAATGGGAGGTGAGAAGAGCAACAATGAGATCCCATATGCTTCCAGTAGTTTTCAGTCCAGTCGAAGCGGGCAAACAGTTACGTATTTGGGAAAGTTTGCCTTCGACACCCCTCCTTCAGGCGGCATTGGCAGCTCGGGCTGGTGCCCGGACAACAACATCATCAGCCTGGTGAGTGCCGGCATCCTTGGTGTGTCCCCGTCACCAGGTTCGATCACCACTCAGACATCGTCATCGGGCGGCATGAACGTCCAATCGTCAGACATTGACCAAGTGTATGCCCCGCCCCTCCCCACCTACTCCGCCTGCGGTGACATGTACCAGGAGCAGGTTTCGTTCCACCACAGCCCTGCAGCCTCCTCATCACTGTCCTATGCACCCTCCGAGTACCACAGTACCTCCAAAGCTGTGGACGCCAGCCTCTTCTCCATGATCCCCGATTATAACCTGTTCCAGCACCAAGGTGGAGCGGGTGAAGCAGGTGCCATGGAGCACAAACCTTTCCAAAGCGTGGAGCCCCTTCGGGTTAACCCACCACCCATCACGCCGCTCGAGACCATCCGGGCGTTTAAGGACAAGCAGCAGGTGCAGCCGGGCTTCCTGGGCTCGCATCAGCACCATGTTCCCCAGCACCCCCACCACCAGCAGCACCAAACCCTCACCCTTAAACCTGTGCGCCCCCGAAAGTACCCAAACCGTCCGAGCAAGACACCGGTGCATGAGCGTCCCCACGCCTGTCCGGCCGAGCACTGCGACCGGCGTTTCTCGCGCTCCGACGAGCTCACGCGTCACCTGCGCATCCACACAGGCCATAAGCCCTTCCAGTGCCGCATCTGCATGCGTTCGTTCAGCCGCAGCGACCACCTGACCACGCACATCCGCACGCACACCGGCGAGAAGCCTTTCTCCTGCGACTTCTGTGGACGCAAGTTTGCTCGCAGCGATGAGCGCAAGCGCCACGCCAAGGTGCACCTCAAGCACAAGGACAAGAAACCCGCAGAGAAGGCGGGCAGCTCGAGCGCCGCAGCGACGACAGCCACTCGTACGTCTCCACCAGGCTCCTGCGGAAGCGGCGGAGCCAGTGGGGCCAACGTCCTGACTGTTACCACGTGCGCATAGGACTGAGACTGGCACTAGTGTTTGTGAAGAATGAGGGAGGAAGAAACTGCCTTTCTTCTGAAAGGACTAGCAATTGACTCTTAGAAGCTCTCTCTTTCTCTCTTCATGCATTAGTTCTTTGGTTACGATGTTTTTATAAGGTGGTATAGTCATATTCGCGTTGCCCCTTACCAGGGGTCGAGGGGGGACACTAGTGTTTAATGGCAGGGAGCACAGCAGAGTGGGGTAGCAGCCGGTGGACAGTCAGGTCATCCCAGGGAAAAAACAGGGCACTTTTTCTTTTTTTTTCTTTTCTTTTTTTTTCGGGAAAAGCATTACAGGCTCAGGGAGTCCTAACTTCCGGCTCCGTGGACCTACACATTCCAGTGATAATACAGTCTGGGTCAGATTAGTAAGGTTTTTTTTTGTTTTTTTTTTAAATAGTATAGAATACAATCTACACTTGGCATCGATTATTTTTTTACACCGTATTTCAGTTGATGGCTCATCAAATATGAAAAAGTGCAATTTAATTTCCTCAACTTTGTTAATACCTTTGTTTGCGCTGCACTTTGGTTCCTGTTTTTGTTTTTGTTTTTTTTCTAATACTGCTTGTTAATTATTTTATTGATGATATTTTTTTAAAAGGATGTGCCAAACCTGTTTTTGGAAATACTACGACCAACTTTTTTGTGTGCGTGTTGTCATTCTCGTGAGTGTAGCAGGGATTATTGTTATTATTATTATAATTATTATTATTATTATTATTATAGTGAGGCTACTGGACGATCGAGTTTAAAGCAAAGCCTTGACTCTGACAGCACTGAAAGGCTCAGCGAGTTTGAGGATCAAGAGGGTGTTTCTTGTGTAATAAGACTGCGTTATCTTCATATCAGTACGGTTAAGGGATATCTTTTTTTGGTAAACAGTAACAGGTTGCCTGTACAATATAACAAAAAAAATGTGTGTCTTGGCATCCGAGCTCACTAAGTGCAGTTTGCTTATTAGCATGAAATTCAGATACAATCCGCGGCGTTTTTACTTGGAGCACGTGGTCTGGTAAAGGCCAAAAAAGCTACACGTGCTCTGTTTAATGCTGAGATCTGTAATCGTCCTGCCATTTCATAGGTTTTTTTTTTTCTTTTTTTCTTTTATTCCTATAATAATAGTGATTAATATTTTTTTTCTTTGTTTTTCCAGTCTGTATGCCTGCATGCATCATGTGTTGGTAGTGTGTCTGGATTAGCACTGAAACAAAGGACATTTCTGCGAGCAATATGCGTGCATCTCGACCCCTCGTAACAGGGAGTCGAAAGAAGCGATGCGAAATGTGAAACCTGTTCACGTCCGTCGTTATGATATTTTACGTTTTCGTGTCACCGTCGTTGCTGTTGTGTTGTTGATGATGATGGCTCTTGGTGCTGAGTTCCCAGCGGTTTATCTTGGTACGTTCCGTGCGTCCTGTTCGTTTCGAGAAAACACACACAGCCAAAAAACGATGGAAACAACAGCCTTAGAGCATTAACGCACGGCTAACCCTGAACGCCGGCTTTCTGACTGAACTCAGCCATATGCATGCCATTTGAAATGTTTTTGGATGAAAACAACTTGGACATTTTATCGTTTTGTTTCGTTTATTTGTCTGTTTTGTCATTGTTGTTGGGTTTTTTTTTTTCCCTTTACAGCTCCGAGGGGCATCAGCAGTAACGTGGTATCTCCACGTGTTTTATTTGATTTTTTTTCCTCCTACGTGGAACACACTGAGAGATTCTGACTATCCTAGAGGGATGGTCTTATGTACAGCCGCCTATATAAACACACGACTACGTGTTTTCTACTAAGAATGTACAGTTTAAAAGGAAAAGCAATGCGCTTCAGTATTACCGCGTGTTTCAATGTGTGCGAGCACGCACGCCTCCGCACTCCCAAGATGCAAAAGGGTGTGTTACCGTACATTTCTGAAGACTGTGTATATAATGTAGAATGTGTTTTTTTTTTGTTTTGTTGTGTCGTTGTTGTTTCTTTGTTTCTTTTTTAACTGTGAGTGCGTTTAAAAAAAAAAAAAAGAGAAGTGTTGTCCAGCGGTGTCAAACCTGATGCATCTTACGTCCTGAAATATTGTTTTTGTGCATAATATACAAAGATGGAGACACACTGAATGATGTGTTTATTAATAAAATAAACCATGAGGTTATTTGAAACACTGTGTATCGTGTGTATGTCCATATGTCAATGTGTTCTCTTTTAATCGGCAGCGTTCAGAGATGCTAAATCGATATAACAGCATGACTCGCCCGGGGCATTGCGTGTTCTGCGTGTTCACACACACACACACACACAGGCCTAAATATAATAATTGTTCGGTGAAAATCACCCCTTCACGTGACGCTGCTAATAAACCGACCCGTTTAGCGCTGAGTCTTGCTGTCCTGCACGAAACCCTACCACTTGTGGGCATGCGTGTCCTGGCACTCTGCCACGCGTCCTCCAATTAACACGGCCCCCGTCGGCAGCGCGGTTCTGTCTTCTGTCAGTTTCCCGGGAATGAATGCGTGCCCGAGACCGTAGGCGTCGGTTGACGTTGGCTAATCTCGCAGCATGAATTTATCAACATGAATAGCGCAGCATGCGTCTCGTCCTTTAACAGCATATGGAACGAACAATGCATAGACGAGTGTCTCATTGCAGACACGACGCCCGTGCAGAAACGACTTACGCTAGCTCCGAGCGTCATCGAGACGTTGGTCTGTTTTTCGCTCTGGCTAGCGGGTTCACATCCTATAGTGGTGCCAGTGCGATTGAACCCTTAGCTTTCAGCGATTTACTCTTTTAGTCATTTTTCGACACCGCTCAGACTGATCAGCTTCCAAATCAGCTTTCGTGCTAATACGATCATTAACGCCATCACGCTCGTCTTCTCGTACGAGGCTGACTAGCCAAGCCGATTCGTATAGCTGCATTGCATTCTGGGACTTTGCTCCAACATATCCACCCATTCTATACTATACTACTATACGAAATGTTTCATTAAACATAAAGTGTGGACGGAAAATGCTGAGTGAAAAAACGTACTATTTCTTTTCCTGTAATATCATTCAGCCGAAACACTGTATTTGGTGCTGAATTAATGATTTTTTTCTAATGTTATACATATAATACAGAAAATGTGTATGCTACTTCTGAAGTTTATGCAACATGGAAGTAATCAGTCTTGCTTCCGTAAAAATTTGGAGAGATGATTTTATACGTGCCCCAAAAATAGCCATTTTTCAACATCTCACTTCAAACAATAATAATTTCAAATGCGAATTATTCACATTTCTTCATGTGCATTGATACTCAAATTGGTGTAAGCATCAAGACACATATAACCTGTAAAAATTGTTGCTTAAATTAGTTTTTGGGTAAAAAAAAAATCTGTAGTGTCCGTAACCATTTCAAATTGATGTTGCGAAATCTTAACAATTTTGCATTTTAGTATAAAAGGGCATGAAATTGTATTTAGGAAACATGTTTTTTTTTTTTTTTTAATCTGATAAAAATTATAAATATGTACGCATTAAAAAAAAAAACGAAGCATGGATCAGGAGATAAGAAGCATTAAGCATTATGAAAAATGATCCTATCTGAAAAATCTCTTTTTTTTTACCTCTGTGAGACACGTTTTTGTGCAGAGATACCATGTTTTGTATGTATTGAATACAGTGACGAGGAAGCCTTACTTCGTCTTCGTGTTGTTTCTTTAGAACCAACACCCTCAGGCTTGTATCAGTAAACGCCGTTATATCTGCACCAGCTATATCCTAGCAATGGGAATAATGAACCGTCTTCTATATGCTTCACCATTGAGTCTTATAAACTATTAAACAACAGTACCACAGGGTTAGCACCGTGGCCTCGCACCTCCAGGGTCGAGGGTTCGAATTCCGCCTGGGGTTCGTGTTTCTGCGTGCGGTTTGCATGCTCTCTCCATGTGCTCGGTGGGTTTCCTCCACGTCCTCTGATTTCCCTGTGCAGTCTAAAGACATGCGTCTGATTGATGTTTATAAATTGCCCGTAGTGTACGATGTGCGTGTCTGAATGTGTGCGTGTGTGCGTGCGTGTGTGCGTGAGCACCTCGTGCCCCCAGCTCCCTGGTGGAGTAGGATCGAGACCCTATGCACAGAATAATCGTCTCCTATATGGTGCTAATACTGTACATGTAATATCACGTGCTGTAAGTACAGTATAAGGCGAACATCTTTCTTGCTAAAATATATAGTGCTTGAGAGCTACGCCAGCACTGGACAGCGTTTGCATGTGATTGACATTTTATTGTCATAAAAATATCACTTTTTGTTTTTACTATTTGAAGTGAAAAGCTGTGATTATTTATTTTTTTTAAACCAGAGACAGAGAGGCATTTATGCACTGATGTAGATCTTAATGAAAACACTACTACTGATGTGTGTGTGTGTGTGTGTGTGTGTGTGTGTGCATGTTTGTATTGTGTCTCCGTGTGTGTGCTTGCTGTCGAAAAAATCTCTGCTGTAAAAGGAAAATCTTAGCATGAATAGGTTACGTGCTCTGATCGAAGAGGCAAACGTTGGCCCTCTCCATGGATTCGGCTCCTTCGCTCTTCTGCAGCTTCTTGTTCTTTTGGACTGATATCTTTATTTCTCAGGGATGGTTTTACATGGTATGGGGAGGGAGGGGGAGAAAAAAAAAACTGTTGTTTTCTTTATTGTTACAAAAATAGCTTCTGGCATAAGTGTTTTTTCTTTGATTTGATTTTTGTTTATTTATTTATTTTTAAAATTTTATTTATTTATTTATTTATTTATTTATTTATTTATTTGTGCCAAGAACTGTCAGAACGCCGGGCCAAACTGAACCAGGAAAACAGAGAAGGGAGTGTTCACAGATCAGATGGAAGCGGAGCCTTTGGGTGTGTGTGTGTGTGTGTGTGTGTTGAAGCCAGAGATAGTTCGTGTTCACATGTACTACAGTATATCAAATTGGTCAGCTTTTTGAAGGAAAAAAACATAACCATATGAAAAATGGCCGATAGAATTACATATTAATAATTAATATTTATATGAATTCATCCCACGACGCTGTTGAGTTCTCCGATACGATTGGTCAGAAGGTTTGGATTCATTTCCTATAATAGCAGCTTTGACGGTGGTGCACTCGAGCTAATGCGCAACATTTATTTCTGTGGTTACGATTTAAAAAGTTAGATTTTTTGTGTGTGTGTGTGTTTGGAATGAGTTTCCAGACGTTAAAGTTTAAGTTTTATGCCAGGCGAAGATTTTTAGATCTAAATCCAGATGCTCATATGCGGGTGCCGCAGATGTCTGGACCCCTCTTAGTAAAGATGATTTTGAATAGGGTGTATTTATAAAAAATGTTGCTTGTTTGGTGATACAGAAGAATGCCAACATACACTTTCTGTTTGACCACAAGCGCTCGCCGTCCATCCGGACGTCCACGCCAAGCTGAGAAGCCATCTTCCGTACCGCTCTCGCTCACTTTCCTATAATATTATAAATAATATCTCCATCCTCAAGGGTTGATATGTTGTATGATATGTTCCAAGATGCTTTCCGAGTTGTACAGCGTGCTTATCTGAGTTATCATAGCCTTAATGTCCGCTAGCTGAGACTAGTCTGAGACTGTCAAGTCTCAACAAAACTTGCTCATGTGTTCAAATTGTACGTTTTCTGCCACCAAAAATCAGACCAGCGGGAGATCAGAACCGGCTGTTGTGCACATGTTTAACCCACGTTGTGTTGGACTAATTGTGTTAGACTGGCTAAAACCAGACTTAACGTATAAGCATGCTAGTCCGCGTGAAATGGTAATAAATCCACCTTCTCAGAGTGGAACTAGCGATATTCAGATAATGCGATTGGGAGTCGAGCTTCTCTCGCACCTTTGCTCTACTTATGGGCTTCGACCTGGAAGTTCAAAAAAATAATAAATAAACACAGCAGAAGAAGCTGCGAACAAGTCGTCTGCCTTTTGGATAACACTATAAACATGAACCATAGAGTGAATCTCGCTTGTACCAAAAATAAAGCATCCTGCATGTCTATACAGCGCTCTAAAGTCGTCCGTGTTTTCACCCTTTTACATGATACCAGTTTGATTTTTGATGTCTGAAGCTTTCCCGTTATCACACACCAGCAAGGCTTCCATATGAGCACATTTTGTATTTTAAATAATCATTGACCTGTGTTGTGTTGCTGGCGCGGTTCTGTCCCACTTGGGCTTTAACTGATAAAAAAAAAAAAAAAAACACATTTGCATTGATCGCTACACAACAGCTGTTTCTTTCTTCATGTTTTTTTTTTTTAGGCACAAATTTGTATTTCACTCTTTACCTAAATTCACGTTTAGGTTTCACGTTATAAACACGCCGCATTATGACCAGTTTTACGAGTCATTATAAATTGCTGGCGTCATCACGTCTTGCGTCACATGTTTATGTAAGATATTAAGACACATCCTTTTAACGCCTGGTGAAACGAACGTCATGTTAAGTCTAATCCCAGAAATACACGTTTTATTGTCGTTCGCTGAGTCGTTTGCAGCGTCATAAGAAGACCAACGAGGACCAACGAGATCGAAACAGTGAACTATGGAGAGAAAAATAGAAAGTCAGAAAGAAAAACATGTCGTTGTTTTTTTTCTCTTGTTAATACAAAACTGCTGAATACTTCATGCTGTTCGGTCAGCAGGTGCTGATTACCAACTTACACTGGAATCAGAAAAGCTTGAAATTGGGGATATTCTGAGCTTTTCTGTGAAGTGGTCTTTACTTATCTTTTGTAACACTCAGAAGTAAAGCTGTGACTTTAAAGATCATTAAAGACTTGAAAAATAAGAGCAAAGTGGCACTTTTAAAAGTCATGACCTGCTATTGCTAATACTGTGCAACAAAGACATGACAATCACATTAGTAAATGCGATCTGCCCTGATAAGCTTCCCAGTGTGTTAATGACATGGTTATGACAGTCTTATAATGCAGGGTTCAAGGGTTCAGTTTTACTCCCACACTCTCGCTCCCAAACAGCTATGTACAAGAGTATTTAGAGTGATTAGCGCATCTTAAAGTCTGCCAGAGGAATAAATGTCCTGAATTCTATAGTTCACTCTTAAAAAAACAATTTAAGTTAATATTCTTTCATAATTTACATTTTATATTCATTACATGTAAAGTGACATACTGTAGTTCAAGGCTTTTTTGTTTGTTTTTATTTCAGAGCCATGATTAAAGTGCCTGCTTCAAGTCTGAAACCCTGGCCTCCCAGGAAATCCTTTAACGGCCAAAACATGTGGAGATGTCAGGACTCTATTGGGGAAATTGGCAATAACGCTCAGCCGAGTTCCTTGTTTGTGTGTACAGATCCCACAGACAGATGCGTCTTTTCTGAAAGTTGGCGACAGGTTACCCGTCAATTTTCAAGCATCGGTTGCTGAATGTTCACGGAAATGACCGCAGTGGGATCTGAGCCGCTTCAGCCGGGATCGCCATTCACGGTCTTCTTTAAAAACATTTGCACCGCTCAAATGCGGCTAACGGTCTCATCACCGTGCTGCGCTTCAAGTCTTCTGTAAATGTCAATCGCGTTTACACATTCCTCGATTGCTCTCAATATCAGGCTCACATGCACACCGGAGTTGCTTCATGTCCTGAAAAGATAATAAAACTTACAAATATAGCATATTGAAATTGTTCCTGTCATTCTGATGAAATGATAGTGACTGAAATTAAAGCGATTATAAATGGTTAATAAATATATACATAAATAAATAGAAACATTTAATAACAATAACTAAGTTGGAATTTGCAGGAATACAAGTAGAAAAACAACACTTGATGACAGCATGATGTTATTGAAAAGATAATCAACTTTTGTGTTGTAGTATTATGATTATACACTACAGAGCCAAAACAAACCTACTCTAGATTCACATTGGCATCATTTCGATGAGCTTATGCAATGGCACAACATTTATTTCCATCAAGACTCGCACAAAATTCTCTCCAAGATCTTGTAGTGATGATGGGAGATTTGGACCGCTGTGTAAAGTCCCCAGCACATCCCAAAAATTCATTAATGGGTCAGAAGATTCTAATTTCATTTCATACTGCATATGTAACACTCATACTGCTGCTGTCATACCCACACATCATAATCTAAGGGCCCAAGCACTATGACATCATCACTATGACATCATAGCTCTGATAGTGCTCTGATAGGAGATTTTGCTGCGTAGTGCTTACGCACTTGCACATGTATAGATGTAAAACCTGGTAGACATTTAGATCTCATTGATCTGAACAAATTTTGCTATGCATGTCATGTGATCTACTCAATGGGAAGTCAGTTATTCTGGGTTGTCTGCTAAACACACCCAATGGACTTCATTATACCTCTTCTAGAGGATTTATACGATTGCCACCAAACCGGGCCAATACGATCTCAAGGATGAGAGGATGCAAAATTACACAGGGATTTTTGATATCTCGAATGGTTTAGCCATGGCAAGGCCTTAAACATATGGCAAAAGGTGGCTAATAACATCCGTAGTTATGTAATTATATAGTTATATATTATGTCATGGTCTGGGTATTTAAATGAATGTGCTCACTGTCTTTCTGGTTTGCTTGGGTGGCAATAGCACGGGTGTTTGGCTATCATTGTTGTGTTGTAATTTGTATATTTTTATAATTTATATGAATGAAATATATACACTAAAATCAAAAAGTCCTGTTTGCAATTTTTTCTTAGCTTTTCCACAAGCTTTATCACTGGATAGCAGTCTGATGTGTTCCCTGGGTGTCATGATGCTGTTTGTTCACTAATGTTTTATTTATAGTATTATAGTATTTATACTGAGATTAAATTTATATTCAGGTGGATTCGATTTACTAATTATATGACTTTTGAAGGCGATTGGTTCCACTGGATTTTGGTTAGGGGTTTTAGAGTAAAGGGGGCTGAATACAAATGCAAAAATACATTAATTCCCAATAAAATACATTTAAGTTTTACATTTAGTTTGTGCTTGTAACTTGACAAAAAACGAAAAAGTTCAAGGGGGATAAATACTTTTGGAAGGAAATTTATACTATACTTATGTATGATCACTGTGTGTGTGTGTGTGTGTGTGTGTGTGTGTGTGTGTGTGTGTGTGAGAGTGAGTGAGTGAGTGAGTGAGAGAGAGAGAGAGAGAGAGAGAGAGAGATTTGTGTTGAACCTGTAAAATTCACTCTCACCTGTTGAAATAAACCTGACTCAACTCCACCACTTCGCTTGCCGTACTTTAAATCCTCCCAACAGCAAAGCACCAAACAAAGCATTCTCCCCTACCATTGACTACTATTCAGTGCATAACATAACGCCTTTCACGCCCTACATAGTGGACTACTTTTTAAACTGCGTCTTGATTTGGGACGCGGCTCATGTCCAACTTCCTCAGCTTACAGAGTTGGAGCTAGACAGGTAGAAAAGGCGATGTTTTTGGAAATAAAGTTGTTGTTCGCGGTTAAATTGGAGTAAATACGACACCATGAGCTGGTACGTATCACGACAAACCGTTTTATACAATGTTTTGGGTGAATAGTTTGCTGTTAGGGGCTGGTTTGTCCCGGCTAATTAGCTAGCGTTAGCATTAGCATGCTAGCATTGTGAGTGTACTTGTTAGCTTGACGTGTATAAACATATATATGACGGAAATAAAACGTTTTATTGTTCTAAATAAAAAAAATGCTAGTTCATTTAAAGGTGTAAAAGTTGTACTTTAGAGACTCTAATGTATTCTTAAATGGAAAGAAATCCCGATATTTTTTAACTTATGATTTAAACTTGTGTTGCTAATTCTTTTGGATGTTTAGCTCGCTTAGCTTGCTAGTTTTAGTTTGGTTTGTTTAATATGTTTGGAGGTTTTATTATTATTATTATTATTATTATTATTATTATTATTATTTTCCCTTTTGAAGATGAAATTTGAGTCTGTTGTTGATTTGTACCTTCTATTTGTCTAGTGATAAAACTAAAACCCTATTTTATTAAAAGTAATTTAGGGCTAGCATGTTTGTTAAGCTTGTTGATAGTGTTGCTAAGAGACTTCAGACTTCTCTGACTTCCCTTCAGACGTCTCTGTCTTGGGACAAAAAGTCGAAAATTCAGCAAAATTCTGAGAAATAATGGGTTAAAAAACCTCAAAATGCCTTCCAGGGACAGCGATTTCTTAAACCGTGTCATCCTATATAGTTAAAAATAATAATGTCATATAATCTAATGCCTAAAATGGTGTGAAAGTTTGTGTTTTTGTAGTTATACAAGATTTATGTTACTGGTAAGTGTGTCTCGTGTCTTTTCTTTTCAATTTGGACAACTTGAAGTATGCTTAAGTTTTCTTTTAATTAATTTTAACAAACGAAAAATGCATATTTTTTTCCCACATAATCTTCTTGATTTTGAGTTTACTTTGTCTGTCTGTCAATAAGCTTTCGTATTCCCTCATTACAAAAATTGTTTATGGCTGAGCTTTGGGCCACGAATGCACCGCTGTCTTCACTTCTTCATCAGAAGTGAATCTTCGTAGGGCTGGTTTCAGGAGACCAAACGGGTGAAAGTCTGAAGGAGCGAGATCAGGACTATAGGGAGGACGCTTTAACACCTCAAAATGAAGTGAAATGACAGTGTGGCCAGAAGTGTGTGGACTTTCATCGCCATGCAATGTCACAGATATCTGCTGTTTGATCCGAAATTTAGGCTTCAACTCTTTAATAAGCTTCTCACTGTGACGAGCGCTGTCAATTGTTGAACCTTTTTCCTGATAATGTTCCAATCCTGGCCTTTGAGAACATTGATGAATTTTACAGCTCATAGTTGACTTTTTAAAAAACTTTTTTCTTTTGTCGTTTACTCTCAGGCACTTAGTGATGAATCTGTGTCTCGTCACCAGTAATGATTTTCTTTAAAAAAAAAAAAAAGCTTTCACCTTTCTTAGTGTATCAAGTCAAATATATAGTTTGCAGATTAGGACTGAAACGATTCCTCGAGTAATTCGATTACAATAAATTATAGAAAATCACAAAATCTTCTGCCTAAAAGCTTCTTATAATTAATTTTAAAAGCTTGTGTTATGTTTTTGCGCAATTATTTGTTTGGCGTGTCACCGCGCACTTTCGAATGCAAGCCACCAGTAAACACTGACGAAGAAGAAGCGCTTACGTCACCCACAAAGCGGAAGGAGATGCAAACAGTTAGCTGTGTATTGATTTGAGGGAGCGTTCTGTTGCGGGCTGCAAAATGGAAGGGAACGATAAATTTATCGATGAAAATTTTTCAGCAGCAGGAAACATTGCTTCAAAGCGCAGGGCAAGCCTCAGTTCGGAGCATGTTGACATGTTTACCTTTCTTCATTACAGTCACAGGCTCCTTTAAAGACTAGTGTGCACGCACACGTCCTAGAGAGAGACATTTATATTCTGATTAATATATTGACTTAAAACACAATGTATGGACTCTCCTGCCCATGGATTTTTGCATCCTAAATGTCATCACAAAGCATTTCAATAAGAATTCAGTAAAGGCTTATGTTATGCCTGAGCTGTAGATCTTCAAACTTTTAGATCTGAAAGTTAAGTTGCACAACTTAGTGTTTTTGTATAATTATTTATTTTAGTGTGTGCCTTAGTTTTTTTTTTTTTTTAACATAGTCATTTTTAATTTTTTTAGTTTTTGCATCTGAGAAAAGGCTTTAAAATAAGAATGTATGACACTTTAATGCACTTAATTCATCTCAGTCAACTTGAAGCTATTCCTTGTATTATGAATAATGACAATATTTTTGATAAAATGCTGTATGCATTTAAAAAAGAAAACCATTTAATCTTTGTTTCTCTTATATATTTTGCATTTCTGTTTAATTAAGCAAAAGTAAATTTTATCCGATTAATCGATTAAATTTTTTTGGTAGAATACTCGATTACTAAAATATTCAATAGCTACATCCCTATTGCAGATTTCCAAATGGTTCTGTTTACGCTCTTTCGTGAGTACTTTCTGCACCAGGTACACCCTCAGACCACAAAAAAAAAAAAAAACCCAGAATCACTGCATACTGCTCTCCTTTCGTGCAAATCACAAGCAGGTCGTCTATTATTGCCAGCACGCCGCAGTTACAAATGTAATGATGTAACACTTTACACCTGTAGCAGGAGTGACTGTGGAGACAGTAGTCTTGAACAGAAAGTGCTGATAAGATATTGCGGCTAACAGAAGGTTTAATATAAGCGGAGTGAGTCAATACTTTTTGACTTAAAAACATCATCGTTTTTGGTTACCAGAAACGAGGACAGCGAATGAGAATTTCAGATAAAAATTTTAGGTATAAGATCCAGCATCAGGACGACAGGATTTGGGGGGGAAAAATACAGGGCGGTTCTTAGACAAGCTTTGTTGTATATCATGTCACCTTCATGGTGAAAGCAGTAACCTTGTTGACTTGTGGAGACCGATTTGAATCTAATTAAATTTGTATCTTTTGCTATGAATCATGAACCAGAACCGAATGTCCTGTAACAAAAAGTATTAATTAGAATCTGCACTATTAAACCCCAACGTAACCCATTTCAAATCGATGACTAAAATATCTTATTTCATGCTTTGATTGACATGATGCATGATTTTGATCTCCTGGCTTTAACAGAGCAATATGGACTCCAGCATTTTTAAACTGTCCCTATGATAAATTGTTTTTTAAAAAAGTGTCAACGAGTGTAAACTAAATGTCACATCTGAGAGTGACATGACCCGTATCACGATTCGGAGGATTCACATCAATTCCTGGCCAAAATATATGTCTGGATGGCTCAGTCTTGCAGTTTATGCCCTTTCTAAATACTGCAGCTCTTAATCGCACACACACTTGTGACATATCAGAGTGTGAAATGTAGGCAAACTTGGCTTGTAGCCGCTCTGGGCGATGGAGAGCGCAGCCTGAATGTCACAGAACGTCAAAACTTGGATTCATTTGTCTTAAAGATCCGTTACTGAAAATGACCAAAGTCATGCTGTCCAAAAGCAACGACATGTGAAATGTTTAATGTTTAATTAATTAATTAATTTTTTTTTATAAGAAATTATAAGCTGTTAAAGACACACAGGTTTATTCAGCAACACAGTGATAAAATTATATTTTGATGATTTACTCAATTTTATTAAGGAACATTGTCACTTTCATCTAATAATAATAATAATAATAATAATAATAAACATTCAGCTGCTGACAAACTAGAAAACACTGGAGACTCCTTTCTGCGTTAAATAATACTTTTTTTTTTTTTTCCGGGTCAGCAGCAGCATCCTGAGTTTAAAGTTGAACCAATCTGAGTAATTATGTGTTATGATGCACTATAATGTGAACATTATACTATACTACTGCTCAACCTTACTGCTCAGAGCAGACTTGGCCACCGTAATACTCTGTATATATACGTGCACTTTTGGTTTTGTTTCATTCCGTGTCTGGCTTGACTCTGATCTAAAGTGCGGCATATAATGAACGCCTGTAATTAATGCTGTCCTCGATGTTAGTCAGATTCCTGTCTGAACGATTCTGGGACACGTCATGTGTTTGTCCTGGCAGAGGCGTTCATTCATTTCAGAGAGATAATAAAATCTAAACAATGATTGTTTCTCACATTCGTGTCGGTAAATTGGTTAATCGTCCTGCACTGGGGTGTTTCAGGAGAAGTCAGAGAGAAGTCGGCACGGCGATGACGTGAATTTGTTATTTAACTGTTTAATATTGGCAGGAAATAGATTTAGGAACTAAAATTTTTTAAAACTAAAACAGGAAACTTGCACTTTTATATTTTACATCTTTACCTTTTTAAGGACTGGGCAATATTACAAAAAAAAACTAATTTAGAAGTATAGTTTTTTTTATAATGAAATAAAAAATTTAATTTTAAGTGTTATTTATTTATTATGATGTACAGTAATGTAAAATGGTATCGCCATGTTTAGCACTTAAATAACATGTTAAATGTATTTTTTAAATTGCATCATAAAAAAGACTATATTTCAATAAAAAAAATATGATACTTTTTTTTTGTAATATTGCCCAGTCCTTAAAAAAAAAAAGTAAAGATGTATAATATAAAGTGCAAAATTTCTGTTATTAATGTTATATTAATATTTTTTAAATGTATTTCATGGCAACGTAATTGAAAGCAAAGAAAAAGAAAGCTTAGAAAGCAACAAAGCTTTCTCTAGGCAAAGAATTTCTTTTAAATCAAATAATAATATATAGATTTTTTTTTTTTTAGACTAATAATTTTTCACAGCTAATCTAGCCGTAATTATCTGATTGGATGATTAATCTTTATATTAACTTGCCAGTAAAAAATAACCATAACTTTGACTTTTAATCTTTAATCCAAGCATTTTATAAAAAAAAAATAATAATAAAAATTACAAAGAATACTTAAGAATGACTAAACCCAGACACCAAGTGGTGCACACAAACAATGGCAGATCCTTATGGTCATAAGAAAAATAATCTTTTTTTATTAATACAAAAACTTGCACACTGCTTTGCCTCTTCATGAGACCCCAAAAACCTAAAAAGTTATGAATATCATCAGCTGTGATCCTCTCAGAAAGTCTGATGAAGTCTTTATAACTTATTATAACTTATTTTAACTCATCTTTCCCTTTAGCGATGCGCTGCCTGTTTATCTTAGCCTTGCAGTGTTCGAGTACCACAGACTGTAAGAGACGCTCATTCATCTAAAGTTTTGTTTTTGTTCATATTTGTTTAAACTTTAAAAGAGCATTTATTTATACTTTTAATTTAAAACAATATAAAAGTTTGGACATTATTCCATGTCCGTTCCTGATTTCTTTCTACACTGTAAAACAATACTGAAGGCGTCCAAAATATACAGTAATTTTCTTTTGAACAGCTGATAGAGATGTGTCTCTACTTTTTCTCTGTAAAGCTTCATAATGGCTCTAATCTGAGGTGCTGGTTGTTAATTTGTGATTTCTGAGGCTGGTGACTCTAATTGAACTTCTGTGTGGCAGAGGCAACGTTTTAATCTTGATTTCCTGTAAAGGTCTTCATGAGAGACAGCTTCATCATGGAGCTCGATGGGTTTTGCACAATACTGTTCTAGCAAGAACTTTTTAAGAAAGGCTGAACTTTGTGTCTTAAAATAACAACTGACTGTTATTGTTGTTGATTCTTAATTATGTGTTGTTTCATAGTTTTGAAAAAAAAAATTCCAGTATTGTTCTGGAACATAGAATATAAATCCCTAAACAAACAAAACAAAACATTGACTTCGAAGGTGTGTCCAAACGTTTGGACTGGTACTGTATGTTTAAGCATGTACAATCACAGTTAGAGAATTTTGAATGAAAACATTAATTCGAATTAACTGAGTAAAGCCTCTAGATTTTATTGTTTGGGTTCAAGCGTATTAAAATGGAATTTTATTTGTGTTAAAATCGTGGATTTAAAAAAAGTTGCTTAGCTTCGGTGTATTAACTTCTGACTCACTGATCTGTTGTGGCGTAACAATACGCCGCCTGTTAAATAATGTAGGCTCCACTCCAGACCGTCCACTCACTATGTAAATCTCTCAAAGCTCAAGATATTAAGTCAAGTCCCCCTTTTTTCTTTTTTTTTTTCTGATTCAGTGACCGACGTCATTTAGTCTTTAACATTTTACATTTTCAACGTCTGTCACTGTAACCATACAGAACTCCATCATCTCCTTCAACGTGACCTTTCTTCTCTAAAATGCCACGCAAGTTTATCATAAATAAATCCCCCCCTCCCGCCCTCCCTTTTTCTTTTTTTTCTTCTTTTACTTTTTCTCATGAAGATCCAAAACTGAATAAATCAGCATCAGGAGTCGTATCTCTGAATCGCCGCGCTCCAGTTCTGCACATTATGCATGAAGACGAAAGCGAGCGTGACGTCACGGCAGACAGAGCCGTGACGTCAGCAGCTGGAAGTGGCCGCTTCCCCGCGACACACACGGCCTGTGTTGGGGCGCCGGGCGACGCGGTCACTCGCTGCAAGGATCCTTTGTAACTCGGCGCGACCCGTCGCATTCCGCGCAAGTCACGCAACTGGACGCGGTGACGCGGGTCACCACGACACCGGGGTCACGGGGTCGCATCGGCATCAACCGAGCCTGTGTGTTGCTTACTGATTTGCTGTTGAGTCTGACTTTTTTTCCAGCGTGGAGCAAGCGTGAGTCGAGCTCATCTCTCCGCGCAGTCACTTCTGCTGCGGCTGAAGGAAAGCTTTGTTAACGCCAATGAGGAAACTTTTTTTTTTTGGGACGTGGGGTGTGTTGGTCAGAGACTGAAGAGAGAGTTCATGGGCATGCAGTCATTACGATGATGGTGATAACTTAAAAAAATAAAATAAAGAAAAATTTAAACCGGGAAATCGCCCGACATCATTCGTGTTTTTTTTGTTTGTTTGGTTGTTTGATTATTATTATTTTTTTTCCAGAAGATCTAGCTGAAATAGCACGAAGTTTATTACCGAGAAGTCTGTCTATATAGCCGTGCATTCATACTGGGGATAATGAAAAGGCAAAATGAGTCAGATTCAGCCTTTGGCATTAAAAAGCTGATAACCAGAGTGTAATTCTTGGTTTCACAGATCTTCATTCAGTCTCTGCACCATGACTGAATCCGCTGTAATTCAGCTCGTATTGTGTGGGAGACGATTTCTGTGCATTATTATTATATATATTTTTTCTTTTTCTCCAGGATCCTCCATCCAGTCATTCATAGCATTCATTCATTCATTCATTCTGCCAGGATTGTTACACACACTCGGGTCACCCGGGCCGTTCCTGCGGTCAAAAGCATCACCGCTATACCTAAAAAACCCTCTTCCTGACACGTTTCCCATCTCTCCCTGTACCACAGTGTGCTCAGTCAGGGCATGGGCCCGGTCGTCTCGGTCCTGTGTGTAAAAATGGCCCAGAATGCAAAGACCAAAAGAAGGAGATTTCTCCCACAGTGGTAAGAAATGAGCGAACATCGGGAAGCCTTAAATTTTACTCCTCAGCTCACCGAAGAAAAAAACAAAAAAACAAAAAAAAACCCGCATGCAGCGACCTGCCGCTTTTATCATCTTTGCCAAATCCTTACGCAATAACGCTGGTAATTGAGGCTAATGTGCCATTTTACCCTTTAACCCACTCCTGATTACGGAGTCACATAATCGTGTCATCCTTTTTTTTTTTTTTTTTTTGCGTGTATGCAAAGGATTAAGGTTGTGAAATAACTCTCGAAGTTCAAGTAGGCGATCGTGATGAGCCCGTTTATCTACAAAAGGGAGGAGGAGAAGAAGGAGAGAGAAAAAGAAGAAGAAAGAAAAAAAAAAAAAGGACTCAATGATTCGTTCAGCTTACTGCGTCATCGCTAAAAAAGAAACAATTGACTTCATTCGGTCTCTCCCTCGCCGCTAGACCGGAGCGATTCCTGTTTAGATAATATCGTCTTCGGCGGTCTGACGAGTCGCGCTCGTGGCGTGACTCAGAGTTTGGGCTCGAGAAAATTTCATCGGCGTGATGATGCAAATTTTTCCATGATGTGTGTGTGTCGAGGTACACATAGCTAGTCTTCCAAGAAATTGTCATCATGTCCGTAATCGATACAAACTCTAAAGTTGGCAAGAGAAGCACACACACACACACACACACACACACACACACACACACTGGTCGTTTATTATAACAGGACTGAAATACCGTTAGGAGTTAAGAACTCCTCGATCGAGCCACCATCATGGAACATGTTCACATCCTAAACACCCCCCTCCCCGTTGCTGACGACTCCACATACCTGTCACACGAGGCATGCACAAATGCATCGCACACACACCCTAGTGCACGCTTTCACACCCTTCTTTTTTTTCTGTCTCATTAGCACACACACCTTTGCTCTGACGCAGCTGCCGTCTCAGATCGGCTGTCATCACGAAGCGTCCATCATTCTGCAGGGACGTTATTACTGTCACACCAATAACAGCCTGTGTACACGGGTTCGTGTGTGAGCGCATGTTTCTACAGTGCAGTCTGTGACTGTAGCAGTTAAAAAAAAATTTTTCTCCATCACGAGGTCTCCCTGAGCTGTAATTAAGCAGCAACTTTGGCGTGAGAAATGGCATAAATGTGTTCACTTCGAAAGCTGGCCCCCAGATCCTGATTGCTACCCTTCGCTGAACAGAAGCAGAGAGCGAAAAAAAGAAACAGAAACGACTTGGTGCCACCGCTGGAGTGTGAAATTTTAAAATGGACAAATGCGAGTTTGTTTTAAATTTGTCATTAATAGGTTTTTAAAATATTCCCAAACACTTTTACAAGGAAATTGAGCTCAGGTATAAAACACCACTGCTTACTTCAATTCAAAGTTTCTGCAGGGTCCGATATCATACTATTGTGATACCTAGGTGCCGATTTAATTTATACAGGTAGTCCCCCACTTACGAACGCGGGTACATTCATAAGTTGGATTTGTTCTCAAGTCGGACAAAGTGAGTCTTATACGACTTTGACACGAAGATACAAAGTAAAGCATTCTAATCCACTTGACTAAATCTCTGTCCACTTTCCCAACAGTAACCGCACCTAAGGAAATTAATCTCACGCGTGTCAAATCTAACATCGTTATCTCAGCACCTTTAAATCGTGAGGGGAATCCCGGGCGCCATTCTGTCTCAGAGCTGTTTTGGACTGTGAACTCTGTGTTTTGTTGAGGATTTTATTCCAAAATTAGGATTGTTCTCCATCTGGACAGCTTTACAGGACAGACACTTTCTATCATCGTACTCCTGGAGTCATTTCTCCCGCATCCACACACACACACACACACACACACACACACGCACTGAAAATATTGTATATAATTGTAAATATTGGTATCTGGTGCACTGCAGTGTCTATTTTTTATACAATACACATAAGCAACTTCTGCAATTTGATTTGTTCGCATCTACGAATGTTCGTAGAATCGCGGGTCCGTTCATATCTGCGGAAATTCGTAACTTGAATGTTCGTAATTTAGGGAGTGCCTGTACTGTGAATCTGTAAGTGTCTTGGTTTGTCTCAATTCTATGTTACTTTCTGCCCAAGATGTTACACTTCTAAACAAGCTTGACAAATAACTGGCTGTACTGTTTAGAGTGCACCCCCTTCAAAAAACAAATGTATACATTCCAGACAACAACAAAAAAAAAAATCACCACTTCTGAAGGGTCAAATTATTGGGCTGCATCAAGCAAAGAAAGCAACTAAGGAGTTTTGTAATTACTGGAACTGGATTAAAAACCTTTTTAACACATTGTTATTAAAACCTGGAAGGATAGTGCAGAACCTTCAATTTTGTTTAAGAAATGTGATCACTTAAATTAAATAGTGAAGGTAAGAGCATTTCCATACACAGACAATGTGACCAGGACACTCAGGATTGGGACTAAACAGTCTTTTAGAAAAAAGGGTCATGTGATCTGATGAGTCCAGATTGAGCCTATATCAGAGCGATGAGTGCATCTAGGAACGTATTGAAGCACATGAAGTGATGCACCCATCATACATAGTGACCACTGTACAAGTGTCTCTGGAGACAGTGTTATGATCTTGGGTCGCTTCAGTCGCTCAGGTCTAAACTCAGCAACGTTATGTGGAAATAAAATGAAGTCCGCTGACCACCTGAATGACCATATTATCACATCTATGGAGTTTCTCTTCCAGTCAATCAATTCCAGTGCTTCTGAGAGCATGCAACATTGTGTGTAATAAAAACTAAAGGTGGTCAATGAAATCCTGCAGTGTTTTTTGGCCAGGCAGTGTACGTGAAGTAAATATTTGTTGAATACATGATGAAGTGTATTGATTTTTATTTATTTATTTTATTTAATCTTTATTGATAGATTAAATAATACCAAACCGTGGAATCTGAGTTTTCAGCTGTGAAACGTAATGCAATTTGCCAAACCAGATTCACGTGAATGAAAGCGCTATCCACCCTCTTCCGCATACACCGGTCGCACATGCCCGCTAATGGTGCTGTGATTGACAGGGAGAAGTGCGTAACACCGCTCCTTCAACAGACAGTTTTGCGTCCTTGGCTCCCGGCCACGGATGGACACGGTATCGTCATGGTCCGACCTTGTGTTTCGCCTACGCCTTTCTGTTGAAGTCACTCGGCACGAGCTGTAGTTACACAATTTTTTTTACATTCCCTAAACACCACCCACATACCCCCTCCCCCCTTGTTCCATCGTGTTCAGGACTTCAGAGATTTTACAAACCTTTATTTTACTCAGTTGAAACTTTGTGATTAAACGTTTAAAGTTTCCAGCTACATCGTTTTCATTCGCTCTTTCATTAATATAATCCCGCACGAGTTTGTGATCTCAGGATGCTTGTGATTTCTCGAACGTATACCTGTGTAAACAGATTATATCTGTCAGATTTGATCTATATCAACGTCTTGCTTTTTTTAAGTCTAAAAAATAAAACCAGAGCGTTTGATTTCAGAGCAGAGTTCAAACTGTTAGCTTGTTATTAAATCCGGCAAACAAACGTGATTATCATTTCATCCGTATAAACCAGCGAGGCCTGGACACACCCACCAACTGACTAAGCTGATATCCCAGCTTTAAAAGCGTGGGCGAGGGTTATTTTGACCTTTTGGGTACACTTCCTTAGAAATGTCATCCTCTTGTTTGGACTCCTCAGTGTCATCAGTGTGTATATGTATATGTGTAATATATATATATATATATATATATATATATAAAAAAGTGTGATCTGAAAAAGAAAAGATGAGATCATTGACACGGTCATGGTTTCACATGTTACTACATTATTTAAGTTTATGGTGTTGGAAATAAATAATTCCTTTTTGGAGCAGCAAAGAACAAGTTGTGTTATTAAATTTTTTTCCCCTTAAAGCGTGGGATGAGATGTAAGAGATGATTACACAGCTTCATTCTTCAGGTTGACTCATGAGTAGCAGTCAGCTGCATATGTGTAAAAGTGTGGCTTCTGCTGATTTCACTCTTCTCTCTGTGTGTGTGTGTGTGTGGGCGCATTAGGGATGCCAGAATGAATTTACTGAACCAGGGGTGGGCGGTATAACCAAAAACAATTTTTACTTCATAGTGTACCTTGTAGCCTTGTACACCCTTGTTACGTGCCTCGCTTGCCCTACGTATCATAGCTTGTTGCCTCATAACCTTTTGTAGCGTCCCTCGTTGCCTCATAACCCTTTTGTAGCGTGCCTCATTGCCTCATAACCCTTTTGTAGCGTGCCTCATTGCCTCATAACCCTTTGTTAGCATCCCTTGTTGCCTCAGAACTCTTTTTTTAGCGTCCCTCGTTGCCTCAGAACTCTTTTTTTAGCGTCCCTCGTTGCCTCAGAACCCTTTTTTAGCGTCCCTCGTTGCCTCAGAACCCTTTTTTAGCGTCCCTCGTTGCCTCAGAACCCTTTTATAGCGTCCCTCGTTGCCTCAGAACCCTTTTATAGCGTCCCTCGTTGCCTCGTAACCCTTTTTTAGCGTCCCTCGTTCAGAACTCTTTTTTTTATTTTTTTTAGCGTCCCTCGTTGCCTCGTTACCCTTTTTTAGCGTCCCTCGTTGCCTCATTACCCTTTTTTGGCGTCCCTCGTTGCCTCGTAACCCTTTTTTGGCGTCCCTCGTTGCCTCGTAACCCTTTTTTGGCGT
>JAQQZT010000040.1:26437848-26447913 GCA_030068275.1 Clarias platycephalus
CCTCGTTGCCTCGTAACCCTTTTGTGGCGTCCCTCGTTGCCTCGTAACCCTTTTGTGGCGTCCCTCGTTGCCTCGTAACCCTTTTGTGGCGTCCCTCGTTGCCTCGTAACCCTTTTGTGGCGTCCCTCGTTGCCTCGTACCCCCTTCGTGGTGTTCCTTGTGCCTCCTTTGTGGCGTGCTGCTTTGCCTCGTACCCCGTTTGTGGCTTGTCTCGTTCCCTTGTGCCCCCTTTGTGGCATCCTTTCTGCACCTTCATGGCTGATTTGATTTGTATTGCCACTCAGTAACTATCACTATAAAAAAAAAAATCCCGATACGACAATTCTAAACAAACTTGGCAAATAATTTGCTCCTACATAAACGATGTGCTGTCTGCCAGTGTGTGGATAGTTTAGAGCACCACCTGTAGGATTATAAAGGAACTACGAACTCTCACTACCTCAAATGCCAACATACATAGGTTAAAAATGTATTTTGGAGTTTTTGTAGCAGTACATAAATTGCTACGCAAAAGTTTGATGATACCTCAGTGTTTTATTTATTTATTTTTTGCTTCTCATTAAGACGAGTATTTTTTTATTTTTGCGAGGTTGTCTGTACTCTTGAATACTCGTTGGTGTGTTTTCCAGCAGCGACACTACTAATTTGCAGCGTCTGCTTTTGACGCCCTCCATATCAGACCTGTTCCGGTCACATCAGGATAGAAACGTTTTACTACATTGATTTTTATTTACTTTTAAGTGAAAGTCCCAGAGAAAATGCTTCACTGGAATTGTTTTCTACACACAGTCGCATACATTTGGAGGTTAGGTGGCCCCAAGTGACATCCAGAGTTAAATTCAGGAATTGGGCTAAACTCGTGTAGTGGGAATGATGGGGGCTTCACTCGCCAAGCAGCGTAGCAGCCAATCAGGATCTCATACTCATGCAGAGTCTCACGGACACTCGTGGACCCGGTGTGGTCGCGTATCTCCCAGACCGACCACACTGTATAGCATTCGGGATGAGGAGGAGGAGGGGGAGGAAAGGTTTCAACAAATAAATAATGTCAGATATGACACGAACGCCCGTAAATGGTGTGAGTGAAACAGGGTTGTGTTTTCAATCTTGATATTAAGAGATTATTTTGATCCCAAATTCCTTAAATTGCACCCCCCCCCCCCTTTTTTTTTTACTTCGTAATCAGAGTTATTCAATCATTTATAAAGAAGTCTAACAGACTTTTTTTTTTTTTTTTTTTCTTCCCCTACAGGATTCCATTTAAGATCGGGCAACCGAAGAAACAGATCGTTTCAAAGACGGTAAGATCCAGCTCGCCGTGATGTTAACACGAGGACTTGTAATCTGTGCTGCGCTCTGTCCATCATGCTACACGTTTACACCAGAATGCTTTTTTTTTTTTTTATCCGTCTTGTCTCTTTGGAAAGCACCGGTAGAGATCGTCCAGTTCGACACGGCGGCCCGGCGCAAAAACTTCTGATATTTTTACTCTCTTTATGACCAGACACTGAACTTTGTAAGAGAGGACAGTGGCAGGCAGTCAGGATTCGGACGCTCCGGTCTCCGTAAATGCTCACTAGAAATGCACGTTGGCATAACGCCTGACCAACAAACGTCTGCCCGGAACATGACCATATGCAGAGAGGTTTAGATGAAGCTCTCAGACTGCAGTACTGAAGGGGGGGAGGAGAGAGATTTGCGGCACACATACACCCAATCAGCTAATATACACAGTGTCACGCTTAGGTTCGAGACAGGTGAATACTTTTCTGCTCCTACCTAGAACTGAAATGGACGACTCTACTGAGAGTACCACATAATGTTGACGTGAAAGGAATTAAAAAATACACTTGCTCAGAAATCCCTGAAGTGTGTATCTGGAAAAAAAATTAATCATTAGGACGAAAGAGCCATCAACTATCAAAAGAAGGCGAAAATGAAGTCGGAGTTAATCAGGATTTGTTATTTATTTTTATTTTTTACTTTGTAAAACATCTCAAAATCTAAACTTCCAAATTGTAAGTAGATTGTTGATTCGATTGACTTTTTCTCACTTTGGATTTGATTCGATAGCTCTTATATTTACAATATGATCTATTTCAGTCAGCTATGTTTCTTCCAGTAAGTACACTAAAAGTAGTTTTCGTACAAAGCGATAATCTTATTTATATACATATTCTGCTTATTCCACATTCCCGCCCATTAGGTGGCGGTATTGCACCAACCGCCCATAATCTTAAAGAAGTAGTGATGCTCTACCAAAACATGAGGATTTGTAGGAGTTATTTTTAGCAAAACCTGAGGTACATTCTAAGTCGTTCATAATTAAATTGTGAATCAATTCAATTACCTGACTCGGTCACCATCACAGATTAAATCACACGACTCTAAAGGAGGCACCAGACCCGATACAAAGGGAATTAGACAGAGAGGCAACTATGGGGCAACTTTCCATGTGATGCCGCCACCACCGGGTTTCACTGAGTGCATGGTGTTCTCAGGATAATGCTCAATTTTGGTTTAATCACATAAATGACCTTTTCCACGTCTCCAAAATACTCGCGTATAACCCTACAAATTAGAAAAAGTTCGAGTGGGTGATTTTTTTTATTTTATTATTATTTTTTTTTGGTAGCAGGCTTTTAAAACAGTTTCACCAGAACGAATTCATTTGAATTGTATTTTCTCCAGATAATTTCATATCTGCCCAGAAAAACAGCCATAACTAGCATTTCCCATGACATTCTTAAAGACAGACAGGACCTTTTGTCAAAGGAGTCGTGCAAAACTCTGATCGACGTCGGACATGATGCCCTGGAAAAAAGAAAAAAAAAAAGGAAGAAAAACCCATTTCCCAGCGCGCTCACCACAAGGACCTTTCTGGGATTCGACAGGACAGCGGCCGTCTCAGCGCTCAAAAACATCTTCCACAAGAAGTTTAATTTTATCGTGTGTTTGAACATTCCTACTGTCGCTCCAAGAGGACACATGGGAGCTAAAAAAAAAAAAAAAAAAGCCATCACGTTATGTGAAATATGATGATGATAAGAGCTGGGGTCCATTTTAACATGATAAACGGTTCAATAGGGTGGATTTCAATTAAGTTGACTGATTTTGGCTACGTTTTTTTTTTTTTTTTTTGTGGCTTTGTCAAATATAGGCGTTTGTGCACCGAAAATTCAGGAATCTTAGAAAGTCAAAGAAGGAAAAACAAAACTGCTGAGTCACCATTTCTGATTTTGTGATTTATTTTTAAAGCACCGTCCACCGTCATTGTACAAGATTAGCAATAAATATAAACTGGGAGATCAACACCTCACCTCATCACCCTGTATTTTTAATTCTGATACTATCGGACTGCTTTAACTTAAACGGTGAGTTGTTTCAGTCAGATCAGGGCTCCACTGAAACCACAGGCTGTCTCTCGAACACGAGTAAAAACAGCAGCGGCCACGTGTCCGGTCACATCCGAGTCGGTGTGTGGGTGCTTCCTCTCCTCCTTGTATTGATAGGGGCAAAACCACCTCCTCTCATCACTCTGTTCCTCTGTCCGCCTCGGTTTCCTTCCTGTTATAACGCACACACACACAATGCAGACCCCATGAGTGGGCAGTTCAGAGGACGTCCATGTCCCTGAGTCAGTCTGCATGGCTACCCTACTGCAAACTGTTTATTTGGAGAGCGCGTCCTCAAAAACCACAGGACAGGATCCTTAAAACACCACTTCACACACACAATCCAAACACACACACACCATCACCGTGGCACGGACCCTTCAGCGCCAGAGATCGCATGACGACGGCTGGGGGAAAAAAAGACAATAAATATATTAAAATAAGATGTCTCTCTGGCTTTACTTGCTGCACAGATTTGTTTTCAGGTCAAGTTATTAACAAACATCAGCTTTTCCTAACTGATGCGCACACAAAAGCCAGGCATGAAGGAAAAAAAACTAGAGCAGATTGCCGACATCTCTCTCTCAAATCTTATCTCTCGCTCTCTCTCTTCACATGAATGCGCTTTGTTTCCTCCACAGGTTGAAAGAGACTTCGAGCGGGAATATGAGAAGCTCCAGAAGTAAGTTGACGTGTTTTCTGTGATTGTGTTTCGTTAGCTTTGACGTGAAAGATGTCGCTTTTATATGTCCAGTTTTTGTTTCCTGAATGTTGTTGTTATTATTATTATTATTATTATTATTATTATTATTATTAATATTATTTTTTTTCCTTTCGACAGCAGCAAATGATGTATCAGAATAGGGTAGCTGTACTAAAAGAAAGGGAATGGGGGAAAAAGTTGTGTATTGAATTACAGTAAAGAGAGAAGTTTTGACATGATGTGAAAGATCTGACGGTGCCTCGGGCCGGCGCCAGTCTTCCAATAGGTCGAGCTAAGCAGATATGCGCTATACATAAAGAGATGGAAAAGTTGTCCCCGGAGGACTTCTTTCACACTAGATATGTGTAAAATAAAGCTAACTGTCAGGATTCGAGGTCGTAATATTATTATATCTATGATTCCTTTTCCTTCAGTTATGTCATAATTCTTAACTGGGAGTTGATGATAAAACTGTGGGATTGAATGCTGGTATCAGTATTAGTCCAGTACTATACTCATGTACAAAATGCTCTGATGATTACTGAGGCCATGAAAGGACATGTGAGGGTGGGAAAGTGAAAGAGAGATAACAGAAAAGGGTAAAAAAACAACAGAGATTGGTGAGAGGTTATCTGGGTCAATGTTAGAAGAGTGATTGCTAGACGAGTCTTTGTAAAGTAAATGACAAAATAAATATATTTTTTTTAAAAATTGCAAAACTGTTTTTAAAACCGATCAGCACAATATTTGTTAATAAATCTCAGTGTTGGTCTAAACCATATTTATGTATAATTAATCGATTTATTCACTGCCTGGCCAAAAAAAAAGGGTTAAGATCCCTTACTAAGGGGGTACTAGGCTAAGTACTTTATCAAAACTTTAGGATAGTGCTGAACCATCAACTTTGTAGAAGAAATGTGGTCAGAAATAAAAATAAATCATAAATGGAGATCACTTAAACACACAAAACAAAAATCAACAATAAAAACCAGAGCTATTTTTAATAGTGGAAATAAGGAAATTTTCTCACACACACACACACACACACACACACACACACACACACACACACACACACACACACACACACACACACAATGTAATGAGAACTAAACAGGTGTGTGTCCAAAAGAAAACCACTTGTTAGTGAGACTCATCAGGAAAAAAGGCTTAAATTTGCTAGAGAGCATAAAGATTGGACTTTTGAGTGATGGAAAAAGGTCATGTGACCTGATCAGTCCAGACTGAGCCTATTCCAGAGAGATGGGCGTGTCCGTGTAAAAGGGAAGCACATGACGCGATGCACGCATCATTAGTGATGGGAAGTTTGAATCATTTAATGACTCGGTTCTTTGAATCTCGTTCATCAAAATGAACGAATCTTTTTTTAAGTCATTTCGCTCTTTTGATCAGAAATAAAATGTTTCGTTTTCAATAAAAAAAGACCACCAATACGTCTACATACACAAATTTTGGCTATAGTTCCAGTTATGAAAATATTACAGTGCACATTACTAAGGACACATTATAATAAACAGTACTCACCTCTTATATCTTGTAGTCGGAGTCGTTCGTTCTTTTGACTCTATTGCACCTCTATTGCACCTCTATTCTTTTGACTCTATTGCATGGCGTCTATGGGAGTCACGTGTCAAAAGAACGAACGACTCAGGACTCGAAGACTCACTAGCAGAATCGTTCAATACTGTTTCCTGTGTATAAGCCTCTGGAGACAGTGTTATGATCTGTGGTTGGTTCAGTTGCTGCTTCAGGTCGAGACTCGGCAAAGTTATGTGGCAGTAAAATGAGATCAGCTGACGACCTGAATGTACTGAATCACCAGGTTATCACATCTGTGGAGGTTCTCGTCCCTGATTGTTCTGTGTGCAGCCTTTTTTCTGACCAGGCGGCGTAGCTAACCATACTTTTTGAACTAATAAAAGTGATCACTTGTAAAACTGTTAGACAGCTTGAAAGAGATTAATTCAGTTCAATTTTATTCGTAGAGCGCTTTTAACAATAGTCATTGTCACAAATCAGCTTTATAGAATCAAAAGAGACAATTATGTAAATGTGTGTGAAATGTAAGAAAATGAATCCGAAGGATCAGATTGTCCCTGATGGCTAAGAAATCCTTATCCGAATTCTGCTTTACGCTCGGTTGCAAGAATTCAATCTCTTCTATTGTTGGTTAGAAATCTTGAGGAAAATGTGCACTTTAAAAGACCCATAAGAGTATGAACCTTTTATTCCTTGTGTTTTTTTTTTTTTCTTTCTTTTTGTCTTTCGTGTTCCTTTAGGGTCTCCGTAGATGCCACATAATATTTTGTGACTTAAGCCTAGCCTAGCCTGACCACGACTTAGCCATTAGGTGTGACCCCTGAAATTGGCGGGGGTTACGTTTGTAGAGCAACCGTGAATTGTGGGGAATTTTGGATGTGGTCAAATTTTTATTTTTAATTCCTAAAAATTCCTATTTTTATAGTTTAAACCCTAAATATGATCTTGAAACACTTTAATTTCATTTCAAACTTAGCTTAGTAAGATACCTTAAAAAAAAAAAAAAGACTGTAAAGGTAAACTCGTATACTGTACTGCTGTGTCTCCCACAGTGCTAGAATATAAAAAAACTATGTTATCTCTATATGTACTGTGCTTTATGCAAGCGTGTTTCTTTTTTTGGTATAAATATTATTGGGTAAATTCAGTAGTAGTAATAATAATAAAAATAATAATTCACCATCACAAGCCGCATTTCCTCCCCGGTCGCGTTGTGTTCTCTCTACAGAACAAAAAATGTATACAGTGTTATATTTTATATGGTAATTTAGCTGAATTTACATTAATATTTGTTACAAAATCAGTAAATTCTATCGTTCTTAATAGTTAAATGATTTACTGCCACGGAAAAATGCATAAAAAAATTTCTGAAAATTTTTGAGGTTTCCGCGAACGTTTATTAGTTCGTTTTGAGGAAAAATCCGTGAACATTTGTGGCCCCGAACTCTGGACTGAATGTAACGCGGGTCAAACAGCAGTTCTCACCCGTCCCGTGAGAGCAGGACAACTCTGCAAGCACTGATCACTGAGGCACAAACACACACACACTCACCACTCTGCTTGCAATTCACCGCACCTTGCATTCTCACACTCATTGATAACTTCTTACACACTCTCCATCAAAGCCATCATTAAAAAAAAATGAAGAGTTTATTGCTAGGAGCCACCAAATAAAGATGTTCCATGACCCCATTGATTGCCTAATGGTAACCCGGTTACTCACTTCATTATCAATAACAAGCACTCGTACTTGTGTCGAAAAACCTGGGCCGGGCCCGCCCCACTCCCGGAGCGGTGTTTCGTCACATCGCCGCACCCCTGTGCTTCGGGTACTCGAGTAGGAGTGTTAATGCACCCTGATTGAGTAAGATAAACGGCGGACCCTTATGACTGGGATCGCGCTGGCATGCGCAGCGTGGGCGGAGACATGGATGAATAAAAATATCTTAACAGGAGTTACCAGTGTGGTGGTATGATTCCTATCTAAAATTATATTTAACAGCACAAACACTTCATAGAAAAAGCAAAGCTTCGAGTCACTTGTCACAAATGTCTGCTTCTCAGAAATCGTTTCTTAAACTTCTGCAGATTCAGCCTTGAAAATTAAATTGATGATCTTGGATTAACATGCCTACTCTGTAGAGATCCTGCACTGCAAGTTTTTTTTTTTTTTTTTCGCAGGCCAGTCTCTGATGTTTCACTGACTTGACTAGCAGCTTAAACGTCTTTTAGAAATATCCAATAAGCATCGTGTAAAGGAATAAAGCACTCAGGGCGTGTGCTGTTCTAGGAAAATAAATCTCCAACCGAGTGCTGCGATGGAGTCTGACACACAGCCGAGTTAGCTTGTTGATTATTTTTCCCCGATACTGAAGTGAGTCATTCCTCTTATTCGCCTGCAGTTTGCAAGTAAATTTCGCCAAATGCAGGAAGTGACCCAAACACGCCAAACATTCGGTCTGTAGATATGAGCTGGAAAAAAAATAATAAAAAACCAGGGCCAGGGTTTTGTGCTCTGGAGATTTAGACTGGCAGACAAAAATAAATAAATAAACGCTGGATGTTTATACATAGAGGCGGCAATGTGGCCTCGCACCTCCAGGGTCGAGGGTTCGATTCCCGACTCAGGTCTGTGTGCATGTTCTCTCCGTGCCTAGTCAGTTGTTTTTTCCCCCTCAGTGTTACTCTGGTTTCCTCCTGCAGTCCAAAAAAATGCCGGCTGATTGGTGTTTCCAATTAAAATTTTATTTGTCACATATGCAGTATGATGATAAAGACTTACACGACTGCTGAAAAAATTCTAAAAGAAAAGTTTCAGTATGAAATAAGAGAATTTTACTATAAGGCTCTTTCAGTCTGATTTGGACATAGAACTGGTCTTGTAGCTGTGAAAGCGCCCTTAAACATAGAGCGTCCTCATTTCCAGTCTTATCCAGGCACCATTACACGTATGAGCCGTCGAGGGTTAAAGGTTTCTCTCAAGGGCCCAACGGTGTCAACTTGGTGGTGCTGGGGGTTTGGACCTTTGACCTTCTGATCAGTAGTCCAACACCTTAAACACTGAGCTACCCTTCCTCAAGTCTGTGTTTATTACTGTCCAAGCAGCTGGTATAAATAAATAAGTAAACGAACAAACAAACAAACGGCAAAAATATATAACCAATCAATGAGGAGGGAGAACTCGATAGTGGTATGAACCGTTATCTCGTCAAGACCCGAGAAGCAGCGGCACAATCTCATATTTCTGTAAATCCCAGCATATATAAAGCGAATATGTTAGTCTGTGACTACATGTCATTTACGTGCTGGAACGAGGCCTGGTGTTGGCATGCTAGCGCACAGACTGGAGCAGCTGGGACACTGGAGCTCGATTAGCACCTAGCATGAGGGACTGGGGGTTGGGGTTTCCTTATCATCATCTGGAAGCTTTAAAAAAAATTCTCTTTTTAGTTTGTTCCTAAAACCTAACTCTCTCCCTTCATTCTCCCTAAACAAAGCGATCACATGTGCCGTGATCGGTGTCCCATGGGAGTTTCCCCAACCACTCATTTCCTTCTTAATTGATATAATGAACAGTTCCCTCATGCACACACACACTAAGCACTAAGCACATGCACACACCCCAGCCAGGCGCTACCGTGACATAATTGCAGATGTTAGCACCCCAAGTGTTTGCGAATGGTTCACAGTATGGGAGCAACTGTGTGAAACGATCTCATCAGATCTTTTGCGAGCATTACTGTCGTGAACGAGATTCACCGAACTTGAACCCCAGACCCTCCCTCGTGTGTCGCTTCATTCTTGGATTTAAAAAGCTTCAGTACAAACGGACGCTGACGTCATGTTTTAAAAAGGAATTTAAGCATCAGGGGGGACTTAAGAAAAACAGATCATTAGTTTATAATTTAGCACGAGATGAAAGTTTTATTTAGGTCAAACAGGTTGAACATGTCTGAGTGTGAAGTTCATTAGTTCTTCGAATGTTTTCCGATTTCAGGCTGGAAGACCAAACGAAGAAGCTGCATAAAGACATGAAGAAAAGCACGGAGGCTGATATCGGTGCGTAGATATGATTATTATACGTTGATGTTCTGAGAGGAGCTTTAAACCTGTGCGGTGTTTGAACAAGTATGAGCGAGTTTGTTCTCTTAGGTTTGTTAGCGACAACGCACACGCGCTAAAATAGAAGTCCCTTTCTTCCCCAGCTACTTGGTCAAACTCTGTGAATCAATTTATTATATTTTTTGTCACATACTGTATACAGTGGAACCTCGGATTACGAGTAATGCGGTTTACGAGTGTTTCGCAAGACGAGCAAAGATTTTTAGCAGTGATTCCGTTAGTATGCGCTCACGTGAGTGTGACTAGCGATGTTCCTTGCTAATTTTTAAACGGTTAATTTTTAAA
>JAQQZT010000040.1:26458118-26471137 GCA_030068275.1 Clarias platycephalus
TGTGTGTGTGTGTGTGTGTGTGTGTGTGTGTGTGTGTGTGTGTGTGTGTGTGTGTGTGTGTGTGTGTGTGTCCGTGTGTGTGTGCACACGCACATTCACATGTGGTGCATCCAGACACATTTACACACTACGTTTGTTTAAAAACGGACATTATAGAAGTTGAAGGATTTAAATAATGAAACTTTTTTCTTTTTCCCAACGTAATAAATAAGGAGCCTTGACTAGATTGAAGTTCTGTAATCCTGCGCCGCTGAAGAAATGTCAACGCGTGACATTTTACCTTCCTGTTTGCAAATCTCTCCTTTTTTTTTTTTTTTATTCCTCTGCTTTATCTTTAATTGCAGGTTTTAACTGTAGACGCTGATTACGTGACTGATGATGAGACGGGATAACGTGAAGATGCTTTGTAGTAACGCTTCCAAACACTTTCACACACGCGTGCTTCTGTACCTCTGAGAAAACAAACGTTCAAGCTTTTTGTTTAATGCTTCTTAATTTTCTGCAAAGATACTGTAATGACTGGCTTTTAATTTGATATTTTTATCAACACTGATCTTGATCAATTGAAATGATATATTAACCTGTATACAACAGCTGCTGCCATTTATCAGATAATAACAAGAACAAAAAAGCCAGATTGACCACAAACAATAAACGGCGTGGGCGTGGCCTATCTGTTAGTTTGTTGTTTTGTTTTGTTAGTTTGGTGAGTTTTTTGTTTTGTTAAAGCACCACAGAGTGCGCCGTTATTGGACAATAACGTATATTAAGCCACAACATACCACATCTCATCATTTATTTTAATCCTGCAGCAGCATACCATGTTGTCTATGTTCATGTGAGACTAATGTCTAGTGAACGTACACAACATGGTACGCTGTTGCAGGAAAATAACAGCGTTATTATAACAATAACCGCACACCGCGAAGTGCTATATAGCTCTTATACCACGACAACATCATATTTTATCTAGTAATGTAGTCGTTCCACTTTACCAACCCCTCCCTCCTCCATCTTTCTCTGTCAAAATTAAATGACATCAACCTGGTACCTTCTCATAAATCTTATTTAACAGTCATAAATGTGGTTATGAATCCAGTTATGACTTTTTAAATTATGTGCAAATTGAGAGCAACTGCTACTCGATAGTTTTCCCCCACACAGCAGAGGTGCAAAAAACAAACAAATAACTAGAATTAAAAAAGAAAAAAAAACTAAGCAGCATAAGATGTCGAAGTTTAGAGTCTGTAATCACTGAGATATTCATTAGAGATGAGGCGGAACTTTAAACAAACATTTTTTTTTTTAATCTGCTGAAGGCAATAACTTTACACTAACACCTACATTGTAACATGTACGAAGCATTTTGAGTTTATACCCAGGAGCCAGGGAAGAACTCGCCCTCCTCTGTGTGTAGTGAGGAAACTCCCATGGGTGATTAAAACAAGGGCGAGGATCGGTATAGAAAAAAGGGAGCAAAAACACAGAAATATGCAGCTCAGAAAGGCGATAGTAAATTGGACCCAACTTTGTTTTAAAAGCCAGTTGTTTTATTTTAATCATGAAGCCGTGATGCTACTTATTCCTCATTGTCACACTATTGATATTGAGGTATTTGGCAATTCTAAATCTGGCGAAACCATACCCAAAAACTTCAAATACTGACCTGAAAACTGCTAAAAGGACACGAAACCGACTGCTTGTCATGTTTGTTTTTAGAAATAGAAGCAATAAGGACAAACATGAGAATTTTTTGATATTCCTGATCTTTACAAGTGGTTGAATTGTAACTCGTTCTTCTTCTCTGGTTCTAACTGAAGTGTGGTCACGTCGTTCAAACTTGGGGGTCTGGGGTACAATTCCCTAATTGGTGCTTTCTGGGGATTCAATAAATGTCCCCAGCCCTAGCTATGTCGAAGGTCTTATATTTGTACTACTTCAGCTAGGGACGGGAATCCCCATGGACCAGGCGATAAGATATCAACACCATACCTGGTGAATCCAAATTCAATATTAATTATTTTTAGATTTTCTAACATTTCAAACTATGAACTTTATAACCCTTACTATGAACTTTATTTATTTTTTTTAAAGTAAAAAGTGACGTTTTTTTTAATACAAGGCAATGAAAGTGTCTCAGAAATGTGTGTGCGCGTGATTGTCCTGATGTTGTCCTTTACTCGGCTGCTATTTCAATCTACACTGACCAACCAGCACCACACCCTCAGCCAGTGTAAAATTATACAGTTGACTGGTCTGTGTGAGCGCGAGTGTGCATTTCGTTGGACGAACTAGAGATGTCTAGGGAAACATCGAAAGAGAAATGGGACGCTTCATTATAAGTTAAGCTCAATCGTGTGTCTGTGTGTGTTACACGCACGCTGAGTCAGACAGGCCGTGCCCTCGTCGGGTTGAACCAGTCTAGCCCAGATTGTTGTCTTTTTCCAGAAAAACACCAGCAAACTATGTCTAAGGACGATGACAAAAAAGACACCACGGTTTGGCGTAAAATAGAGAAAAATGCCCAGGCTGAGTACGCTCTTATACAGAGCAGTTAAAACTTAAAACTGTGAAGTCACCACCCCAGTCTGTCTTAACTCTTCCATCAGGTCTCTTGTAAAATAAAAACACGCATGTCGTGACTCAGCAGTGGATTGTGGCCGTGGGTTTTGGTTAAACAAAAAAAAAAACATTTAGTAACGGCAAATCACGGTGAGACAATAAGTAATAGATAGCTGTAATAGAATGGACAGAAATTGGTCATCCAACAACTCAGCCCAGAAGTCTGGATCCATGGCGAAAAATCTATTTAAAAGTATAAACTACAGCAAAGTAGTGACAGCAAAATGTATTCTCATTGTCCATGTCATAATTCCCCTTTCCGTCTTTTTATCAAAGCAATATATTTAAGCAGTATCGCACAGGAAAGAGTGTTGTATTACTGGACATAGCATGGCTGTGATGCAGTTGTAGGCAGCTTTAATGCAAAAGTTCCACAAGCACCATTTATTATCAACAGATTATGATTTGTTTCTTTATTTATCCAGATATTTTGCTCCGCCATCACGCTTCCTTCAGCGAGCGGCGGAACTAACTAACCGTGACTGGCAGAGCTGGCGGTTCTGTTGTATTTTTATAAAATACAACAGAAATGGAATAGTGATTGACAGCTGGTGTAATTATAAGGAGTAAAAGTAGTTTTAAATTCTTACCAGTACCTTGTACATAGTCAAAAGGTGAAAAGAATAAACCATGGAGGTGGTGGACAGTCCTGTAAATCTTGTACAAGTTCTCTTTTGTGTTTCCACTTATTCTACTTAAGAATATCAGCTCCGTTAACTTTGTGTCTGATGAACCACACATCGTGTGTGGGGCAGCATGATTCCTGTCTCATTGGGCCATCATTAGTGCTTGATGAATTTCCAAGGAAGCATATAGGTATCATATTGTACTGTGCAAAAGTCTTGAGAGACCCAGGATTTCTTAATTTTTTTTAATGTAGTCTTGAGGAATGTTTCTCCATGCTTCCTGAAGGTCTCCAGTCCCTGTCCATGAGCAGTTTGTTTTTTGAATCGACACAGTGATCGCTTAATGATGAATCATTAAGATGAATCATTTATGCTTAATAAAAATCCACCTTAAGGCATAAACCAGTGAGAAACCGCTGCAGATGATGACAGACCAGTGATTAGTATACTGCTGAATGCTGAGTGCTTAGAACAGATGAGAGGGGAAATGAGGCTGCTGCAGAGTTTGTTATATAATAAACCATTTTTAAATTACACTTTGCAGCCCGTCACAATAAAAACATTTGTTCTCATATCTTCAATTAAATCTAATCTACACAATTTAATTTGAAGAAATTAGGGGCGGCTCAAGATTTTTTGCCCAGTACTACAGTGGTTATCTGTGTTAGGTGTGGAGGAAATGATATAAAGGTCGCAGATCAGACAACATTGCATCCTTTTCTGGAGAAAGAAATAAATATTTGGGGAAAGAAATAAAGCACAGAAGCTTTAGTTATTAAAGCCTCGGTGTTATTTCGTGTTCGCGTGTCTCCGTGTTGATGTCCTTATGTAATTTTCTGGCATTCCGCTGTCTGCACATGCAGCAAGTCACGTTCACTTGGTAGGATGAATTTCATGTTGTTTGTTTTGTTTTTTTCGGCTATAAGTCTATAAGGCATGTTTACTACTGTAGGTCTGCAGATTGTGCTTGTAATTACAGGTGGGCGATATTTACAGGAATGCAATATTGTTCGTTTTTGTTTGTTTGTTTTTAGCATTGCACTAGTAACTTTTGCTCAGTTCTCACAATATCCTGTGTCTACTGACTGAGTGTAAGATACGCAGTGTGCAATCACGTCTGTAAACCTGTTACTGTGTCTATTACTGCTGGAGATCTGGAATTTCCCAGGAGATCAACAAAGTGTCAGTCTGTCTGTCTATTGTGGTGTATGAAGGCAAAAAAACTCCTGCAACTTAATACTACTACTAATAATAATAAGTATTTTTTGCTATTATTGGTGTAAAACTACTACAAGGGCCTAATTTGACTCATTCGTCAAATGACAAAAGTGTTATTTAACTCATAACACTTTTGTACATTTTTTTTTTTTTTTTTTTTTAATGTCGACAATATTTACCCCAACCATCGCTAACCAGTTGTTTAAGTGGGCCAAGGTGATGTAGTGTTGAAGGGAGTGTGTGGGTTGACGGTGACGTGTTCTGCACAATATTGTGCCGCTCCCTGTTCTAGTTCCTGTGGGAAACAATCCGGGGCTTGTCTTAACACAACCCAGCGTAGTGGGGCCTGGTCTTTCTGTCTATCTCTCTCTGTCTCTGTCTCTCAGTCTCAGTCTTCCGCCCTCCCTGCCTCTAGGTGAGCACTAAATACTGTTTCTGATGTCATAATAATCTGCTCTGTTTACATTACAATCCCTCCTTTGGGTTGGCGGTTAAAACCACTATCATTCATTCATTAAAGGGAGAAAAAAAAAAAAAAACCTTCCACGTTCCTTCTCCTCCTCTGTATTGTACACACACGCACACACAAGTTACCTTTACATCTTCATGGTCAGGAGGTTTACACCACCATTTTGCTATTGTTTATGAGAGCTAGTCATTTAGTTGAGATGAAGAAAGAAAAAAAAAAAAAAGGGTACGACTTTTTAAAACTTTAAACGGACAGATTTTTTTAGCTAACTCAGTAATTACACGCTTTTGGTCAGCCAGTGCTAAAAATCATATATTTTTCACAATGTAATATTTTGGCAATTAGGCTCTTAATTATTTTATCCAAGTGTTATTACAAACTGTATGAAGAAGCACAACCCCAAACCAGCCCTCGCTCAGCGTCCATGTTATTCCTGTCGGTTCCCTTTGCACAAATAATAGCAACGCTATTTTTCTCTAGATGTTCGGTTTTGTGTTTTTGGCCTGAAAGAGTCTCACGTGTTTGTGCTGCTTCCCTGACGGTTCTTGGCAGTGCTAAGCAGGAGCACAGTCAGGCCTCGAACCAAACCACCCGCTCCTGTTGCTAAGTTACAGCCTGAAGTTTTTTTTTTTCTTCTTCTTTTTTTCACGCTATTTTTAGTATCCTGATAGCAGTATTTTCACTCATTTTCTTCAGGAAAAGAAACAATTAATCACCCGACATGCTCTGTTTTAATTAAGCGTTGATGCTGAAATAAGGTCATCGGTGTCTGAACAGTTATCAAGGTCACGACCGCGTTGAACGATCGTCAGCGTGCAAGACCTCGACTTTTGACGATCGGGCAATCGATCGCTGCACGGCTCATCTGAACTTACTGTGTGCGTGCTCGATTGTATAAGAGTTGATGGGAATCGATAGATGAGCTAGAACTTGAGGGAGATGTTAATTCTGGTGGTACGATACTTTGGGGGAATTTTATATTGTGTAACATTTTTCGTTCATATGTTTTTCTCTTGAAACTCCGCATAACATAATGAAATGCATACTGTGTGTGTGTGTCAGGTACAGCAGTGTGTTCCCCAGTCTGAACATGGCGGTGAAGCGGAGAGAGCAGGCCTTACAGGACTATAAGAGACTGCAGGCTAAAGTGGAGAAATACGAGGAGAAGGAGAAGACTGGACCCATCATGGTCAAACTGCATCAGGTACCGACTGCACAACTGTTTACTTAAAAAAATAAATAATAATAATTATTATAGTATTGCTTTCAGAGGCACAGCTATCTAAACATTCGACTAGTCACCGAGTTACACACTCATTAAGTAAAGCACTTATTAGGGTTAAAATTAATTGTTTGAATTTAATGTTAAATACTTATTTATTAATTAATCTTAAGGATGTTTTATTATTTATTTATTTATTTTGCATTAATTGTTTGAGGAAACCAAAAAATATATATACTGGACCACATGAGCTGGCATCATTTAAACGTTTAATATTTAAATTAGATTTAATTTCTTTAAAGGTCCTGTATTTTCACTTATTAATTTCTTTTTTTTAAACAAAGTGTGTATCTGTTAAAGTTTAAATTTCTCTGGCACTGAAAATTCTTTATTATAATTTTTTTTTTTTTCATATCTCAAACTCCATCACTTTCTCACCCATTTCAGTGTCTTTGTAAACAAGCCACGCCCCTCTAGCAGAGCTGAGCAACAAGTTGGGGGAGGGGCATTTCTTAGATGAGGTCACATGAACCATTTGTATATAAACCTTTCTGTTTACAGTTACATATACATACAGTATACATGCGCAACCTATTTATTATAAGTTTACAATATCTTCACACTGTCGACACCAAAATCATGATGTACAAAACCTCCCTCACTGGGCCACCTGGAATCATTTGCTCATCCATTGTAGCCCATCTACCTCTCTATATAATCTCGATATACTATTTATATATGCAAATTATTCTGTGAAAATGCACTTCTGGTTAGATGCTAACTGTATTTCGTTGCCTTGTACCTACATGTGCAGTGACAGTAAAGTTGAATCTAATCTAATCTAATTAGGGGGGGATTTAATTGGCTCATTTAAAACAAATACAAAAGTAGAGAAAAGTAAAAAAAAAAAAATTTTCCTCACGCTTTTTGGTTTGCACACCCACACACACACTGGAAGCTAGTGGTCGAAATCCTCAGTGATGATACGATATCACGACACAGGCGGCGATTCGATATGTATTGCAATATTTTAAGTATCACGATTTTACAAATATGCCGATTTAGTGTATTTCTTGTTTTTCAGATTTTTTGCAATTCTAAACAAACTATCGCACAGGTTGCTGAAAAGCGTGAACGGTTTAGCGCACACCACTTGGAGGATTATAGATGAACTGCAACATTCTACCACCTCAAATTCAAATGTGTATATATATAAAAATATATATTTTAACAAATTGATTTTGGAAACAGTTTCACACTATACTGTACATGAATTGCAATACAAAAGAATATCGATACATAACAGAATTGTTTTTTATTTTTTTTATCTTCTGGGAAACCATGTGCATTGTTGAACGTAAATGACTAAAATGGCAAAAAAAAAAAATTTATGCATAATTTGTCCGCTTTAATCACTAGAATGTTTGTTTATTCTGAATCAGTCACTGTCCAATGCTTTGTCATTTAATTAGTCTATAAAAGCATTAGCAACACTCAATCACACAATTTGTTTTGTAATGTATCGTCAATAGCCAGCTTTATTAGTCATGATTGGTGCTAATGTAGCATCACTTAGTATTTGTTATAAATTCTTTCATCATTCCTAATGATCTCTTCTTCACTTTTGAGTAAAAAATCCATATTCCTGCACTGTCGGCTCTCCTCCGCTGGTTCGCACTCATTTCTACACAGAGGTTGTTCTGATCCGGTTCCTCCTATAGGACAGGATCCGAGGTGTGTTCAGGCCCCATTGTGCCTCTAGAGACCGATCGCGGTCGCCATGCAGCTCTCCGCTGCGCCGCCGGTGTTTTTTTTTTTTTTTTTTTTTTTCTCGGAGCGCAGCGTAACAAGTGCTGACTGGAGCCTTTACAGAAATAGAGCACACGGATGCATTCGAGCACCCACGCAAGAGAAGCAGCTTCTCAACTCCGCTGCTGCACTTTAGAGGCTCCGGCACACGCACAGAGCCAGATAATTAGGTTTGGAGTGTGTGTATGTGTGTGTGTGCGCGCTCACTAAGCCGGAGACATAAACGTAGTAGCGAATGAGCATTTGCTTACCAAGTCGGGTGCGGCGAGGTCAGTCTGTGTATATGTATACACTCATTAGTGTGTCAACACATAGACGCACAAAAGACTTAGGTGCAGAAAATATACGAGTTGACCACCTACACACACGGAGAGAGAGAAAACGCGGGCTTCATCAGGGCCGTAGAGGAGCACTACACAAGCTTCTGATTAAATAGCCTATATATATGTGTGTGTGTGTGTGTGTGTGTGTGTCTTGTTTTCAGTAATGTTTTCTCTCATGCACCGTAAAAAAAAAAAGAAGAAAAAAACAACTCTGTGTTGAGACACATTCTTTCTCACACTATCCCTCTCTCCTTCCACTACTACATCATTGCATTACTCGTTTCCTCTCATTTTCACCACCTCCACTTCCTACTCTGTGTCACGGAATCCAGTTCAGCAATGTTATTCCAGTGACAAACCACTCCAGAATTCCCCCCAAAAACCAACCCGTCTTTCTTTAGTAGGGGGTAAAAAAGTGTGTGTGTGTGTTGTGTCCCTTTTAGGCGAGGGAAGAGTTGAGGCCGGTCAAGGAAGATTTCGAGGCCAAGAATAAGCAACTGCTGGAAGAGATGCCCAAATTTTACAACAGCCGCATCGACTACTTTCAGCCGAGCTTCGAGGCGCTTATCCGAGCTCAGGTGAGCCCCGCACACTGATCTCCTCCGGTTTTAAACCATTTTTCCATTTCACTTGTAGTAAAGTTAACTCTACAGTACGCATTATATGTTCTCAAAGGACGATACTATAGAAATGAAACTGGGATATACTGTAGAGTAGTCAATGTGCAGCTTGTATAACAGTGCAGATTTACTGTCCTCTAACAATAACTCAACATACAGACTTCAAAATGAGTAAGTTTGAGTGAACATGTCAAAACTGTGTCAATATTTTTGAGCACCATCGCTATCTAGCACGGCCTTAATCCTCCCGGGTCTGGACTTCACCAGAGCCGCACATGTTGCTGCTCTTCCACTCCCTCGTAATGATATGACGGAGCTGCCGGATGTTACACACACATGGTGCTTCACCACCTTCAGGTGCTCCATAGTGTTCAGGTCTGGAGACACTGACTCGTCCACTGACAAACACATGAACATGATGAATAGGACATGTGACTTTGCACGGTTAAAGATGTACAGCTGTTATCACTTAGGGTCCACTCACTTTTGTTGCCAGCTATTTTGACAATAATGACTGTATGTTGAGTTATTTTTCACAGGACTGTAAATCTACACTGTTATACAAGGGGGGGGGGCGGGTTTTCCACATGGACACGTCATCACACTTTGATACGCAGCTCACCAACAACTTGATCAGAGTGGATAAGATCTAATCAGATTCCCAGCTGTTAACATACCCATGATGCTCATGCACCCTGCTCAGAGTTCTTTTTCTTATTTTGAGTAATGTTTTTATATATATAATTGTTCAAATTAGACCTTGTGAATGGTTTCTTCCAATCTGCCACACACACACATGTAGGCATGATGTAGAATGTACTTGAATTTAACTTAAAAGACAAATGCATAATTTTTTCGACATAATGTCTTCAGCCATTATATTTAAAAGCACTGGCAGGTGAAGTGAATAACATACAGTTGGCAGCAAGTAGACAGTCGATTCTCGAAGGTGATGTGCTAGAAGCAGGAACAATAGACAAGCGTGTAAGGGTCTAAAAGTCTTCAACAGGGGCCATGTTTATGCCAGAAGTCATCTGGGTTAGAGCATCTCCAACATGACAGGACCTCTGAGGTGTTGCTGGTATGCAGTGGTTTGTACCTACCAAATGAAGTTCAAGGAAGGGCAACCGGTGAACGGATGACGGTCATCAGCATCCAAGGTTCATGGAAAGCAAAGGCTAGCCTGTGGAGGTTTGTTAAGCATCTTGGACAAACAAGTCTTGATACATGAGGGCCCCACCTTACAACTTAAGGGATCTGATGCTAACACACTGGTGCCAGATACCTTCAGAAGTCTGAACCATGCCTGGATGGTTCAAGGTCGTTTTAGTGACTGCATGAAAAGAAAAAAGTTCATCAGGTGAGTTCATTGTTCGGGCTGATTGCTGTTATTTCTTTACTACTGTAATAAACCATTATTAAACACCGCTACTGGTCTTGTCTGACGTTCTGTACCAACCATTTGTTCTGCAAAGCATGGTGTCTTCAATGCCAAAAGAGGTAGGTACCTTTTTAAAATGGGTTTCAACCTCAAAACCAAGGTAGGTGTGAGAGAAAAAAAAGTCTTTCTGATACTGATCTTATGTGTCCTGCTAAGATATTTCAACATCTTAGCAGGACTCTGTATTGGCTCGTAATTGAGTGACCTAAAGCTCCACGCTCAAGTAAAACCAAATGTTTTTATTTATTTATTTTCTTTCAACAGCTTGTTTTTTTTTTTTTCCAAATACAGAATACACCTTAAAAACACACAGAAAAAGAAATCTCGAATCCCAAATTCTTGGGACGACCTTGGGATTGCCAAGAAAAATGAGTTGACTGCTGTTTAATTTCTGTCACAAACTGAAAAAAAAAAAATTTCATGCTTAATACTTTCTTTAATTTGAAGCTCTTTTTTTTCCCCTAAATGAGAATTAAACACATGAATGGGCAACATAACTCTAGCTCAACTTAAATTTCCAAAACATCAAGTGTGTTTTACATGTCGCTCGACATCAGCAAGAAGATGGATTTCTTTCCCCTACACATTTCTGATTAATCTGTAGAAGAAGAAAAAACCTATGTGAAAACAGTCACCACATTACTTTTTAAGAAATCCACACATTTAAATATTAAATCCAAACTCCAACATCAAACACCAATTATGGCCTTAAAGTCAGATTGCAACATTGGTTTATGAGAGAATGGTCTCAGGCTGTGTGGGGTCGATGGGACATTCACAGTGTGCATATTTCATAGCATTTGCATCTGTATATATTTTTATTTTTTCAGGAACTGTCAATGAACAATTTTATATAAAACTATATATTACAATTTTGAAATGTCATTTGCCTGGCACTTAGCATAGTGTATAATTAGCTGCACCCTTAATTGGGACAAATACGATACTTAACTGGAGGTAATTACTTAGCTGTATCACTGTCATCATCTTGGTTATTTCTTTTTATTATTAATTTCCATCTGACAAAATCAAATTCCTGCTTCACAGCACTTGTCTGTAAGGTAATTAAGTAATTAACTTCTGTCGCCCTTCCCTTACAAACGTATACGTTGTGTTCTGGATCATTAAAACGTGGCTGTGATGTTTGAATGGCTGAACGTGCTTGTTAGGGAAGACAACACACTCGTGATTTCCCCTTTCTTGTTATTTACATGGACGAGAGTGTGTGCACGCACACACAAACGCGCACAAGGCCGTAGTCCCCTCTGCTGCTCTCTCCACCCAGATCTAATGTGATTAACCTTGACCACCTAATAGAAATGGTCAAATACACACTGCTCCTTTTTTCAGTTTATTTGCGCACACACATACATGCACATCTCTCTCTCTCTCTCTCCCCACCCTCCTCCTGTCTATAATGTGATTAACCCCCACAATCCTGCTTCAGCTCAGGCTGTCACTTCAGGAAGTTCATAATTATTTGTGTCTCTGTCTCTCATTCTCTCTCACTCATACACACACGCGCGTGCGCACACAAACATGGTGTTTCGTTTTTACCACTAACCTCCTGCCCCACGCAGTGATGATTAGCTTTGAGTGAACGGACGCATCATGTGGCTTACACAATTGTAACCTTGTGATTGTTAGTGTGTGCATGTGTTTACCTTTGGTTTGTCAGTAGACATAATGTTCCTGAGGCTTTATGAAAGCACAGGGCTTCTAAGATACAAGCATAGTGGGAACAGCTGTTGAAGTGTGCACTGAAGGTTAACTCACAGTACTTGCTTCTTCATCCCCACCCATTTAATGAACCTTTGAAAGGAGAAATTGGCCCGATAAGGAACGAACGTTTGTTCAGATGGGATACTGGGGTTTTGATGAGGTGAAGAGGTGACGTCAGATTAGTTAGTTGATGTATTGTGGTGGGGTTAGTCTATAAGGGTTAGAATGAAGTAATGGGGTCAGACAAGGTGGTAAGGTTGATGGGTGCTTAGGGTTAGTCAAGGTGGAGTGGTGGCGTCAGATTAGCTGGTGGCTGGTATGTTATGGCTAGTAAGGTGTGGATGAGTCAGGTGGTGGGGTCAGACCAGGTGGTAAGGGCTGACAAGATGGGTTGAGTTTATAGGTGGTTAGGGTTACTCAAGTTTGTGTGGCAAGGTTGGTAGGTGTTGAAGATTGCTCAGGGTGGGGTGGTGAGGGTACTGGGTGGCTTGAGTTTGTTGAGGGTGAGTAGTGAGTATAGTTGGTGGTTAGGATCGTTTGAGGTTGGGTGGTGAGGTTATGGTTAATTGAGATGTGATGATTGGGTGGTTATGGTTGGTCAGACTGGGGTGGTGAGGTTAGAGTTACACGTGGTGGAGTGCGTGGGGTGGTTAGAGTTGGTCAAGGTTGGGTGTAGGGATTAGTGGGTAGTGAGTTTTAATTTTGATGGGTCAAGGTTGGCGTGGTGCGGTTGGGGTTGTTCAGGTTGGGGTGAGGTTGGTGGGTGGTTAGGGTTGTTCGGGTTGGGCTCGTGAGGTTGGTGGGTGGTTAGGGTTGTTCGGGTTGGGCTCGTGAGGTTGGTGGGTGGTTAGGGTTGTTCGGGTTGGGCTCGTGAGGTTGGTGGGTGGTTAGGGTTGTTCGGGTTGGGCTCGTGAGGTTGGTGGGTGGTTAGGGTTGTTCGGGTTGGG
>JAQQZT010000040.1:26477395-26488019 GCA_030068275.1 Clarias platycephalus
ATAGTATCAAGGAAAAACTCCCTGAGATTGCAGTAGGAAGAAACCTTGAGAGGAACCAGACTCAACAAGCAACCCATCCTCGTTTGGGAGATAACGGACAGCAGGGATCGATCTGCAGTCATACTGTGTTCAATGCATGGATCATTTTGTCATGTTACAACCACAAACATGAATGTGTTTCAATGGGATTTAATGTAATAGACCAACACAAAGTGTAGAATTTACTACAAATAAAAATATGTTCCACATGGCTTGATAAATGCAAACGGGACTTCTTATGGCGATGTCAGGCTTCCCCGTTTATAGTTGTAAACAAGTTAATTCTGGTCATCACTTATTTTATAAATACTTGCAGCTTATCATCATGTTGTATTGAAGCAATGCACAAAAAACAAACAAACAAACAAAAAAAAACACCCAACCTCTGCTACAAAGCTCTGACACTGGAGACTCCTTCTTTAAATCTTACATGAATGTCTTCTTATAGAAAACACCACCAAATCAACCGTTCTACACATTCATCACTTCAAGTGGACCAGCCGCCACAGACATCCATACCATAATATTGGTATCAATATTCATTTTTTAAAAACTGATCTGATCAGATGAGTCAACACAGTCTGAGCAATCAGAATTAAGACTCTTGAATCTACAATGCAAAAGTTGGTGGCATCCTAGCAAATAAAATATTCTTGAATTTGCCAAATCAATTTAGAATCTTTTAAAATAATTTTACACCAAACTAAATATTAGGTTATTAGGCCTAATTGTAGTCAAAAGTTACTAAAATTCCAAACAAAAATGTCTTTTTCTTCTGGCAGATAATCTTTCTAGTTTTTAGGAATTTATTTCTTGAGCGAAGAAAAATTATCAACCAGTAGAACTACATTTTTCACTTGCAACATTTGACTAGAAATAAGATTAATAATCTGATATTTGGGTTGGTGTAAAGTTATTTTACACAATTATAGATAGGTTTGCATAGATTCAAGAATATCTCACTTGATAAGATTTAACTTTTAGCAGTATACTGTATACATATATTTTTTATCCATAAATATGACCCCTGTTTACCCCAGCCAGACTCAGACACCTCGACTAGCACAACTCTATTAAAATGTATTTCTCTTTATTCATCTGCTTGAATGAGACAACAGATATAAAATACAGTACAGTATAGTACATCTCTAACCTGGCTGGAATTAGTGAAATATTTTCAGAATCTGCACTTTTAATATTCAATATGTACAGCTCACCAAAAAAAAAAAAAAAAAGAAGTCCACATTTACAGTTCAAATGTTTGCTTTATAATACACACTGCATAAATTACAGATTTATGCTTCTACGGTGAGAAATTAGCATTGACCATTTCGCACAGTCCACGGATCAAGCCATGAACAATCAAACTTTTTTGCTTTTAACGAAATTAAAAAGAAAAAAGAAAAAATGTGATTAAGAACTAGTAGGAATTAATTCATTACAGCAGCAGGACATGGACGTCATTGTTTTCCGACGATTGCGATAGTGTTTAAGAATCTTTGCACTCTGCCTCCTGATTTGCAGGGTCAAAGGTCAAAGCGACCTGCATGTCAGACAGCGTGTACCGACTTGTGCGCGTCCCCAGGAGAGTTTCCTGCGCACTATCTAGCTTATGATCGCTGGAGCGTTTCCAGTTCAGCACCGATCCTACAGTTATCTAAGGATGTTATTAATTGAACACGGACTACATGGCTGATGTGCTGTACATGTGCGCGATCTGCTCGCTGAAGACGTGGCGCAGGTCCATTCGTTTGCTTTTCAGGGTGGGAGTGAGGAGGCCGTTGCTGATGCTGAACAGTTCGTGGTGCAGATACAAATCCTTCACCTGCAACAGAGATGATAACGGAGGCGTGTGAGGTCGGTGGGTTTATTCTTAAAGAATGAAACTCTTGGAAGAATAGTTACTGTTACACGTCCTGGAGGGTTTTATTCCTCAACCACAACAATTTGGCATTTAAACATTTATTTTTTTTATATTTAATGTAAAGTAATTCCTGTTCACCAGCGTCTTGTTCTCTGTCCTGAAGTTAATGAAAGCAAAAAACGATGCAATTTATTAGAATAAAAAATTTAAGATATTATGATGAGCGGCTCATTCTGTTTATTATAATATGTCTTTAGCTGCATTGTAATATTTTCATTACCGGAACTATAGCCAAAATTTGTGCATGTAGACGTTTTGGGCATCTGTTTATTGAAAATTTATAATTTTATTTTGTTTCTGATCAAAAGAATGCAATGAACCAAACATGGTGTCGGTGCTAAAAAGTGACTCACAGGTGAAAAAGTGAAATTTCAGAGAGGATCATACAGTGTTACACCATTTTTTATAATACTTAATTCTTCTCATCACCCAATCTATGCTCAGTTTTGTGTAAATTTGCGTACACATTTATATTTTTAACAGCTAAAAAGAAACATATTTGCTAAATATAATTTCATGTAGTGTCCGTAACTTTTTCAAATTCAAATCTTTCAATTAACTGTCACTCAGATGAAACTCAGCCAATTTTGTTTTCAAATGAAAAGACAAACCTGAAAAAGTTTATTATTTTAAAATGCAAAATTCTTAAGATATTGCAACATGAATTTAACATGGTTACGGACACTACATAATTTTGCACGGAATGCTTTGAACATTTAATTTTTATAGGTCATATGAAACTAGAAGCTTACACCAATTTTAGTATCATTACTCAGAGAAATATGAATAATTTGCATTTTAAACGATTGTTGTTTGAAGTGAGACAGTATAACGCTGAAAAATTGCCATTTTTGGGGCTCATATAAAATCATCTCTCCAAAATGGCTGAAATTAACAACTTGATATTTTTAGGGAAGCAAAATTGGTCACTTCCATGTTGCATAAACTTTAGAAGTAGCTTCTTTAGCCACACTTTTTCTGTATTATACCGTATGTAGAACATAAGATTTTTTTTTTTTTTTAAAGCACCAATACTGTGTTTCGGCTGATTGTTATCAGGACACTGTCTGTCTGTGTCTGTGTCTGTGTGTGTGTGTGTGTGTTGTACCTGCTCAAAAGACTTCAGTCCTGCTTCCTTCCCCACTGCGGTCATGTCCTCCAGTACAGCTTTCTTCACGTCCTGCAATAAAAGACACAAACACCTCGTTACACAACTTTAAACTTGAATCATATCTGAACATATTATAATTATATTCACACACACAACCAAAAAGATATAATAACTCACAGGATTCTGGCAGAGCTCTTCGTAAGATCCCACAATGCCTCTCTCTTTGGCCCAGTTGACAAACACTTCAGGGTCTGGGACCACAATACCTATCAGAAAAGACTGACACACACACACACACACATACAAAAGACTTAATTAAATTAAAGAGTCCCAACACACTGTAGCTGACTCTACGCCATATGATCAGTATGCAGAGTAAATGTTATTAATGTATGTGTGTGTGTTTTTTTACCTGTAGACTGTCTCCGTGCACAAACACCTGCAGCACAGGTACACTGCGCATGTAGACGTTCTCGATCTTCTCTGGAGCGATGTACTCTCCCTGAGACAGTTTAAAGATGTTCTTCTTTCTATCAATGATCTGAAGAGTCCCGTTCTAACACACACACACACACACACACACACACACACACACACACACACACACACACAGGATATGGCTTTTTCATTATTCAATCCACATAATACATTTACAACACCTTATTACTACTGTAAAGTCCGAAGTTCAGATCTTTCAAATATGAAAATCCTAGTTATCCTTTTTTTTATTATTATTTTTTTTTTTTATCAATAACAATATATAAATCTAATTTGTTCCTGTTTATGGCCAGCAGTAGAGACACTAAAGGATAACTAGATTACTATTATTATTATTTCTACTACTTGTTAAGTTTTTTTTTTTAAACAGGATATAACTATAAAATATAACCAATATAGATTTATAATATAAATGATGTATTTATCGTTTGTATAACTACTATTTGCAAGAGCCTAATTTAGAAAAAGAATCTTCTACAACTTACCAATGTTTATAATAATAATAATAATAACACATTTTACAGGCTAATCTTGTGCATCTACGTTCAATTTAATTGAATTACACAAAGCACGCACATTTTAACAAGTCACATGATGTGTAAACTGATTTGGATTCATCATCATCAAGGCTTTTATTAAATTTAGCGATGGAAAACCTGGATAATAACCCTTTCTGTTTCAAAGTGAAAGGGAGTCACATTTATTATGCGTCATACATTTAACTTTTCCTCTTGTTTGTTTGTTTGTACAAACCCTGGATTAGTCTTTAATAAATGATGATATGAAAAGTTCACTCGAGGAAGTTGACCTGACTGTATTTCACTCGTTATGCAGCCGTGTTTTTTTATTATGTGCGCGCGTGTGTTTTTTCAGTCACCGGCAGCCACTGTCCCACATCCCCGGTGTGCAGCCAGCCGTCACTGTCCAGGGCCTCGGCCGTCCTCTCTTCGTCCCTCAGGTAACCTTGGAATATACTGGGTCCCCGGATACAGATCTAACACACACAAAAGTACAAACAATTGCAATAAAACTGATCGTACCATCTGTCAGATCAGTGTATGTTTTAATCTCCTCTATTTCGATTGACTCTACTGTCATTACAATCCAGCAAAATAACTGTGTGCACGTGTGAATGTGTGCGTTACCTCTCCCTGTGCGTTCTTGGCGTAATAGTTCATGTCCGGGATGTCGGCCAGCTTCACCATGGAACAAGGTAGAGGAGCACCAACGTGGCCTGAGACACAACGTTCAGAAATCTACTCAATTATCCTGAATCTAGTCGATCGCAGTTTAACTGTGTAAATAATCAATCACACACTCGTGTCTTTTCTTACTGATTACTGTCTTGACCCCCGCATTTCTTCATATTCGATGAAATGATGTAGATTCAATTAAAGAAACAAGTGCGACAGACTGCAAAGTGCCTAAAAATTCGATTTAAAAATGAGTTGTTTATTTGTTGTAACACCCTCAGCAGCGACCTCATTTCCCCTCTCGTCTGCTCCAACCGCTCAGCATTCAGCATCAGCAGTACACTAATCACCGGCCTGATCGTCTGTCATCATCTGCTAGCGATGGGTCGTTCATGAACGATTCCTTGACCTGACTCAGAAGAACGAGAACATTTTCTACCGGGTGCGCATGTGCAAAGGATCGCGAATCCTCCGTATGTTATGTACAGGAAACAAAAACGAGTGGTTACCGCTGAGTCTTCTAGTCCGAATCGTTCGTTCTTTTGTCACGTGACTCCCATAGACGCTATGCAGCGCAGTACACAGGACGGTTCTTCTCATGAGTCTTCTAGTCCGAGTCGTTCGTTCTTTTGAATCTATTGCACTGCATAGCGTGTATGAGAGTCACGTGACAAAAGAACGAACGACTCAGACTAGAAGACTCATGAGTAAGATATGATGATGAGCGGCTCATTCTGTTTATTATTATATGTCTTTAGCTGCATTGTAATATTTTCATTACCGGAACTATAGCCAAAATTTGTGCATGTAGACGTTTTGGGCGTCTGTTTATTGAAAATGTATCATTTTATTTTGTTTCTGATCAAAAGAATGCAATGAACCAAATGACTCAAAAAAAAAAGGATTTGTTTATATGTTTATGATGAATGTTTTAGTGACTTCAAAGAGCCGAGTCACTAAAACGATCCAAACTTCCCATCACTATCATCTGCACCTGTTTCTCACTGGATCATGCATCAAGTTAGACGTTATTTATTTATTTTTTTAATACTTGAATGATCCATATCATAATATATTCCTTTGAAACGGCTCAGGTACAGGGACTGGATTGAAAATAAGAGACAAAAAAGTCCTTGAGGAAGCCTGGAGAACTGTCCCTAAAGACTACATTAGAAATACAAGAAAGTCTGGCTGTTTAGAAGCAAAATTTAAAATAAATAAATAAAAATGAGGGTCTGGCTCAAGACTTTTGCACAGTACTGCATGTCAGAGTGCAGGCGTATTGAATGTTTTTTTTGTGGTTTATTTCAGTGTGGAGTTTAGGTTGAGGGTGAAATATGTTCGAAGTCATTTAAATACTTATACATTTTCACTTTTATTTAAACGATTCGGTATTTTTTTTTACTTAAAATGATGTTCCTAGAACAACACGGTATCTGAAGGGAGTGTGTGATGAGTTACACGCTCGAGTTGCTGTTAGCTTCTCAACATCTGTATATTCTTAACAAGTAATTACACTGAACCTGGCTGATGGAGTTTATTTTTTCTTTAAACGGGTCACACTCGTCTGGATTACGCGCGACACAGCCAGACACTTTCGCGCGTTCTGTATTGATTGTACTGGCTGCAGTCCATCATGACCTGCTTATGAGGAGTGTGTTACAGTACCTGCGCTCCAGTCTCCGGGCATAGAGAATGTACAGCCCGCCGTGCACTCGGTCTGACCGTAGCCCTCGAATATCTACACACACACACAGAGAGAGAGAGAGAGAGAGAGAGAGAGAGAGAGAGAGAGAGAGAGAATACTTCAGACACGAACTCAACTAACTACTACAGCATGCAACCAACCAAAACAACATTTTATAAAATGAACAAAAAAGTTAAAGGTGTGTGTGTATACAGATAAATGTCATCCGAGACCCTGTAAGACTCTCGGACAATCCATCACTTTCTCTCATTTCCCCCTGACTGGAAATCCGGCCCATTAAAGTCCAGGTGTTCCAGGATGTGTGGGACGCCATATTATGCTTATTTGCCTGTTTTCTCCCCACATGGTTGTTCCTCTATATATTCGATTTAAATAATAACACACGCACAACTCATTTGTGTTCATTTTACAGTTTCGCATTACCGTTCCTACTGCTCTTAATTCATTTATAAACTTTTCGTCTTCTATTAGCGCAGACCGGTGTAATCCGGTTTGAGAAATATGATTAGACTAAATGATATTAGTTATGTTGTTGGGTTTTTTTTTTTTCCTAAGGAGCGCTCTGACCAGGCAGCCGAGGGCAGCTCGGAGGAAGGACAGCACTGTGGGCGAGATGGGAGCTGAAGCGGTCAGGATGAAGCGCAGGTTTCCTCCCAGACTGGCCTAAAGAGAGAGAGAGAGAGAGACGGTAAGGGGTCATATACACTGATGTCCACTGGATATGATTCAGATCTTCATTCACAAGACCAATAGAGAATCTTTAATCGGGTCACACGGCACAGCTACAGTAAAGAGATGAGCAAGAGATTCACCACAGTCACTGGGAATTATACTAAAATAATCACCCAGTGTGAGGATAATTAAACCTGATCGCCTGAAATTAAAATAGGAAAGACTCCTCCAGTAACACTACGGAAGAAGAAAATGAGGAGAGAGACGAGGAGGAAAAGGAAAGTGAGGAAAGAAAGTAAAGGAAGGTATAGAAAGACTGGGAAGACCTTATGGAAGAGGAAGAAAAAGGAGGAAGAACAAAAAGAAAAGGTGGAAGACAAAGTACTGATGGAAGAAAAAGGAGTAAGCAGAAGAAGAACAAAAAGGAGTGGAAGGATAGCAGAAAGAAGAATACATGGAAGAAATGTAAAATAATACCCAGAAGAAAAGGAGGATGAAAAGAAAATCTGAAAAAAGGGATGGACAGAAAAAAAGGAATAAGTGAACAAATAAAAAGTGTAAAAAAAAAAAAAATAATAAAAAATTTTAAAGAGGAGAGAGAAAAAAATAGGCAGAAGATGGAAAAAAAAAGAATAAGGATACAAAAAAAAAAGGGAAAGGGCGTAGAAAAAGAGCAGGAAGAAGAATAAAACAAAAAAGTGGAAGAAGAAAAAAAGACAAAGATGAAAAAGAATAAGAGGAAGAAAAGATGAAAGGGGGATGAAAAGAAAATGAAAAATCCAAAGAAAACAATTGGACAAAGAGGGAGAAGAAAAAGAAGAGGAATAGGAAGAAGACAAAAAAGAAAAAGAAGTGGAAGCAAAAGAAGAAAAAGAGGAGGAGCAGGAGCAGGTAAAGGAATAAGCAGATGGAAGAAGAGTAAGCGGGTGTAGAAGGAGAGCAGGAAGACGAAGAAAATAAATGGAAGAAGAAAGAGGACAAAGATTAATAGAACAGAAAAGAATAAGCAGAAGGAAAACGAGTGGAAGAGGGAAGGAAGAAGATAATCCTAAACTTCAACATATTCGTCATTGTGAAAACCACACACACTGCAGTCGTCGGCCTCCAGCAGCACATTTACTGTTTCTCATTTTCATGAGGACTTTATAAAGAAATACATACAAAACTCACACAAGTAGAAGCTGTCTATAAAATACAGTTCATGATGAAATACAAGTCAAGAGAGCGCTAAAGCATTAACCGCAAAGAGTGAAGGTGCAGTGAGGAAGAGGAGGAAAAGCAGAGGAAGAGGACTGCAATGAACAGGAAGAGGAAATGAAGAAGGGGAAGGAAGAGGAAGTGGGCGGGGGAGGGGGGGTATAAAACGCCACAGTTTATGGGAAATTAAACCCTACACAGTGTCACAGGGATGAGTATAACTACAGTGTGACTGAAGACGACGGAGAAATATCTGGACATCATTTCCTCAGTGTGAACTGAGTCAAATTAAAGCGCTTAAAATATATATTTATTTTAATTTCCAATCCGCTGTGCTGTGAATGTCGGAGAACGAGTACTGAGTGCCATGTGTGTGTGAGGTACCTGTATCTTGCGGAAGACCAGTCTGTCCCACACGCTGTCATTCCGGACGATTCCGCCGCTCAGCTCCGCCTGTTTCCGGCTCACAGCGCAGTGTAGGATGGCCCTCTTCAACACGGATGTCACCGAACCCTGGATCTACACACACACACACACACACCGGAATAGCTCAACCCCTCTCACTCTGAAACAGTATGTCAAGTTGCCCAAGTTAAACTTTTTTTTTTTTTTTTTTAATAAGTCAATCTGATACTGATCTCATCCGCAAACGCTGCATCAGTTAATATTGATTATTGGGGAAAAAAATCCCTAGAGCTCTGAACTATTTTGATATTTTGCTCTTAATTATTAGCAGACTTGACAACTTTCATGCATACTGCACAGGCGCTCCACATGTGTGTGTGTGTGTGTGTGTGTGTGTGTGTGTGTGTGTGTGTGTGTGTACACTGGTACCTTGTCGTAGATGCGGTTGAGTAGGCGGGGCACCACAGGGAAGAAGGTGGGCTTCAGAGTTTTAATGTCGTCCATGAGCAGCGAGATGTCGCCCTGGTAGAAGCCCACTCGCGCGCCGTGACAGAACATAGACACCTGAAATCAGACAAGATGATGAAGAAGGAATTCGTTGAGAAAAGCATCTAAAGGAGCAACGTGATGAATTATACAGATTTCTTTCTCTTTCATGGATGCTGACTTTATGCCACCCTTGTGGTGTTGATTTTAAGGAGGCAATAACAAAACGTCATAAAACTGATGACGCATACTAAAATCCATACTTTTCTATAATAAATCTGTACCTTATTTCATGCTACGACTGTAAATTTTATACGCCTCTATTATGACCTTTGACCTCCTCCCTTATGGGTTAGGGTTAGGGTTAGTTAAGGGTTAGGGGTTATTAAGGGGTAATTAATAAACTCTTTAGACTTGTCACCTGAATCATGCGCTCGAACATGTGCGCCAGGGGCAGGTACGAGATCGACACGTCCTCCTGGCGAATCTCGAAGAAGCCCTGCGAATGAAAAAGAACAAAGAGATAATCCCGTGACGTGACAGAAATCTGGCACGGATCATCAGCCGCGTGAAATATTCGAGGCATTACGTTTTAAGTGGATAATTAAGCCGACAGTTCGGCACTTACAGCGACAGTTAAACGTGCGATTCGTCTTCTGCGCTGCCGATTTAAGGAGGAGTTCAGGATTTATTGAGTGATAGAACACACCATTTATTTTCCACACACACTCCTCAGAGGAGAGACGGAGCGGCGGAGGGAGAGAAGCAGTAACGCGTCCCGCAGGAAATAAACAGATACTAATGAACATAGATGGAGATTAAGAAGACAAATAAATAGGAGAGGAGGCGAACCCGCCCCCACCCCAAACTACTGAGCGTTTAAATTCAACCCCAATTTAACTTTTCAGATTTACTCAGGTTAGTTCACGTCAAACCAATGAGCGCGTGCGCTATACTGTATACTCAGCCTCAAAGTAGCTCCCATCCTTTTGTGCACTTTTCTACAGAATATTTAAGGTTACAATCTGATCGACTCTCTGCACTTCTGTAATTCAGAATGCGTCTTTTAAAGTTATTCAAACGTTAAGTAGTAAGTAATATAGATATGAGAGATATCTGATAATGCTGAACACTTTAGCATGTTGTATTGTATGCAAGAGCGTTTCTTTTCTCTGCTCTGGTTTCCTTTCAAGCAGAATTTGCAAAGGCAAAATTCACTTTGTCATTTTTAAACACGCAGGTGTGTCTGCAGTGTGCAAACAAAAAACATGAGGGGGAAAAAAAATAGAGGTATAAAGCTAATGAGCCATACAGTGAAGCTGTGGGAAAGAGTAGTGGAAGCTAGGTTAAGGGCAGAGGTGAGAATTTGTGAGCAGCAATATGGTTTTATG
>JAQQZT010000040.1:26490850-26506892 GCA_030068275.1 Clarias platycephalus
CTCGGCGTCAAAACAAGAAGCGCATGCGTGATACATGATACTCGGTACTCGTAAACTAAGACTTGCTCGTTTTCCAAATCAAATTTATTAAAAATCTTTGCTCGTCTTGCGGAACACTCGTAAACCACGTTACTCGTAATCCGAGGTTTTACTGTAGTTACAAAATAAAATAAAAAAAAATATATATATAAAAATATTTTTAAAAACCTTCAACTGTGTTTAACTGATTGGTTAGTTAGTAACCCAGTAACCCAGTGTAAATATCTGTCCAATGACACTTTTTGTAAGTCACAAAATGAAAAAAATATTTGCTTTTAATAATCAAATTGCCTAATAATAATAATAATAATAATAATAATAGCCTTTGACTTTGTGGAAAGATGGCGTAGTGTTTAGCTCTGTCGCCTTGCACCTTCAGGGTCAGGGTTCAATAGCTGATTCTCCCTGTGCTCAGTGGGTTTCCTCCCACAGTTCGAAGACATGCAGGTTACACTAATCCGCGTTTACAAATGACAATCAGGCATCAAGTCGGCCACCCGACCCCTTAAGTAACTACCTCAGAAACAACGAATATACCTCCCGGGCAGGGCGGGGCGGGGCGTATCCGTCAGCTGATGTGGCAGATGGCACATGAACAGCAATAACATTCTTACATTCAATCCATTTCATTCTTCATGACATCAACCTTCATGAGTCTGAACATCAACCCCAGTCGCCTGGTGCCTGACTCACTCCTGACAATATTTTTATTACTGCTTTATGTTTCTCTGCACAGTGTGTTGTGTACTGTACAGTATGTCTCACACAACATGAACAACCAGTGACGTCTAAGACATACAGTACAGCAACGAAAAAACTCATTCAGGAATACATACATAAATAAATAAATAAAGTGAGAGTGTGTGACTGACCTCCAGAATCTTAATGACGGAGGAGGTGTTGGAGGCGATGTTGCCGTGTGTGATCATGGCTCCTTTTGGCTTTCCTAAATGAATAAAAGCGTGAACAGAGAAAAAGGTCGGCTCGTCCATCGCATCCTTTATATATACACATTATTTGCTCTAATTCACTCCTCATGTTCACACCATAAACAAGTGGCACAACTGAATACGAGACATGAGTAGGTTTGAATAATTGCGTGGTATTTCCAGCTTTACGCCGAGTGACTATCCGAGTGTTGTGAGACACTGTACCTGTAGTTCCACTGGTGAAACACACCACAGCCAGGTCCTGAGGCTGAGGAGGCTACAACACACACACACATCACTTTCAATGATTAATACAGATGATGAAAATGTGGTGTCGGTCTCATTGAAGTCTGACCCAGAGAACATGCAGTCCTCATTTATCCTAAGCTGACATACACGGGTGTAATTCAGGAGACACTTTAGAGGACACTTACTACTGGAGCCTGGAGATTTTCCCTCCCCATGTCCTGCAGGAAGATACACATCACGTTACTATAATGTGCATTAACATGCTTACTTTTCTGTCTGACATTTAGATTTTGTAGTTTTTACCATTAGCTGTTCGAGCTGCAGAATCTCCACACCGCAGTCCCTCCCTCTCTCCACCAGAGCGGCGCTCACAGGGTTAATGAGCACCAGACAGGACAGAGTAGGAATCATGCCATTCTCCTTGTTCAACAACAGAGACTCGGCTTTTTCCTCTTTATCACAGACCACCAGGGAGATCTCCACTACAGACAGACAGACAGGTATGTTAAACGCACTCACTCACTCATCGTCTTTTATAACGTATACAAGGTCACGCTGAGAGGGGATTCCTGGAGTCTGTCCCAGGAGTCTTAGGGCACGAGGCGGGGTACACCCTGGACAGGGTGGCAATCCATCACATGGTTTACACACATACACACACTACGGACAATTCGGAAAGTCCAGTTAGTCTAATCTGCATGTCTTTGGACTGTGGGAGGAAACCGGAGTAACCCAGAGGAATCCCACCAAGCACAGGAGGAACAAGCACACAGACCCCGAGACGGGAATCGAACCCGAACTCGAACCCTCGAGGTGCAAGTCGACAGTGCTAACAACTAAGCCACCACACCACAGATATTTTAACTTTAGTTACATATTTCAGCTCAGCATTTTGGTCTCCTGATGTTGTTAACAACCGATAATGTCTTTTTAAATGTGCTTAAAGAAAACCATCATCATAAAGTGCTATTTTCAGTCTGGGTCACAAGGGGGCGATGATAACTCACAGAAAGTTAATGCAGAGGAAAGTTTATTTTACAGGGGAAAAAATGCTTATTACAGACTTTTACCATCAGGGATCACGTTTATTTTTTAAGACTAAGATTAAGTTAAACATATCAGCAAAGGCCAATTTAGTTAAAGCAAAACTAAATGGAGGGTTCTAGCGTTCATTCCAAATTTTTTGTATTTATCGAATATTTCCCTTCTTTTTAATATCAAGCAGGTCCTAGTTAATGATGTCAAATGTGATATTTTAATCAATAATGATATTGATAATCGTGAACCTGAGTACTTAATTGTGCTATTAAACATGAAAATAAAATAATTTTTAATTGTTTAAACAAGTTGCTGATACAATGCCCAGACCAATTTTTTATTATTAATAATTTCCTTCACATGACTTTCCACTCCTAGCGCGCCACACACACACACACACACACACACTTGTCTTCATAAAAATCCCTATGAATTTAAAGAGATTTTACACCAAACCTATAGAAGTCTGGTCGTCTTTCTCTCAGTACTGAATGAGACTCACCCAGGTTGAGGATGTGCACCATCGCCTCCAGCCCCAGTGTTTCATACAGAGGCACTAAAGCCATCGAGAAGGTGTAGCAGGCCAACTCTGTAATAACCCACTGCAGCCAGCAGGGGGAGACAGTGTTGGTGTTAACACAGTTACAGTGAAATGAGCCACAAGTCTCACTACTTCTTACACTCCACTTACTTACTTATCAGGGTATCATAAAAAAAAGGATTGAAGTGATTAGATTTGGTGTAAATGTTATCAAAGTTCAGTTACTAAGGGCGAGGTTAGAGTTAGATTTAGGTGAAGGATAGAAACTGGTCAGTTGTCTGTGTGTGTATACAAACATTATTTTAATTAAATACCTTATATGTCTCTTTTTTGCACTAATAAAGTCATCCATGATTTAGTCAGGATCCAAATAACCAAGACCACGTTCTTTTTTTCTCAATTCTGATTTTTATTTTTTTACCCTAATGTGACAAAGATCTGATTTTCTATGGCCGTCTGAAAGCAAAAAAAATTAAAAAAAATAAAAAATCTGACGTTTTCGGATCAGAGCTGAGCCACTTTTAAACGTGACCCTAGATCGGATATATATCTGCTATGTGGTCATGTGACTTGAATGAGATCGGATCGGAATTCAGACGACATCATCAGTCAGCGCCCGCAGTGCAGGAGTTGGAGAGCAGTGATGGGGACAGCGGCTCAAACCAGACCGACTAACTGCTCGTCATCTTCCAGAGCAAAATCCCATATAAATATATTTTTTTACTAAAATCGCATCTGTTGTTTGAAATGAACGAGAGGTCGCGCAAGATAACATGAGCGAAGACGTACCGATGTACTCATACTGTACGCGTCATTTCAGAAGACAGACGTTTCCGTATTAGAGTCCGATAAAAGTCCTGTAATTATGAATGTGAACTGATCTGGTCAACAATAAATTAATCTGATTCGGACAACGTGGCTTGTTTTTACTCCTAACTTCTAAAGACTTCTAATATTTCCTTCTGTTTATGATCACAGTGAGGCTTGAGTGTAAGTTCTGGCGCTGTGGTGTTTGGTGTGTGTGTGTGTGTGTGTGTGTGTGTGTATATATACACCTCTGGCCTGTTCTGGGCAAAGATCCCAATGAACTGTTTAGGAGTAGGTTTGCATCCTTTGGCCAGCAGACCGGAGCCCAGCACCTGTGCCCTCTCTGCCACCTGCAGCACAACAGGAAATGATTAGCAGTGCACAGAGGTGCAGCGAGTCCATCGCACTTCATCAGGGGAGGAAAAACAAGAGCCTTTTTTTCGGCTTACATAAGAGTCAACACCCAGTGATTGGTCCTAATAGCAGAAAATAACAGAAGAGCTGGAGGTATATCGAAAACAAGGACTCCATCTTGAAGCCGAGTGCTGTGTGTCTGCTCTGTGGGAGATGGAGACTGGAGATCTCTCACTTACAGTACGGCCTGTCCGCGTATCAGAATCTTACAACCAGGGGACTTGGACATGCGTCTCTTATTCATAGTCTAGTCTAGAAATATCTGACGTGTATGTAAATCCTTCATGTTAACTTTTTTTTGGTGAAACTCCGATTACCTCGGTGTAGGAGATCCACTCGTACGGCTTCCCCGGTTTCCTGAAGCCGAGGCACGGCCCGTCACCTGCCGAACAGCAGATAACAATAATCAGAAGCTGGAAACTTTATCACAAAGTATTCACACCCTTTCATTAAAAAAAAAATATTTTTTTTTTTGTACTTTACATTACCATTCCAGTGTGCATAACACAAACACCTACTGTATACCCGCCGCTGAATGCGCTGTAATCGTGTCAGAAAACCCCCCAGTCATTCACGTTTAGAGTGCACAGCATATTCCCAGGCCACTCTCCGAAATCAAAACCCTCACTAGCTGCATTCAGCATCTGCCAAATGGCCTCCTTTCTCTCAGCTCCATCACGGTTAAGGGTAAAGATAATGCTTCGAGCTTTCACGCCGAACCGATTAGCCTGCGCGGTATTGTGGCTGCTGTCAGAAAACACACTTATATGTGCCGTTTTAATCATGTGAACTAATACAGCAGCAAGTAAAAGTCGAATTAAAGATGGCTCTTTTCTCTAGAAGACATAAGTGTTTTGTTTTTGTTTTGTTTTTTAACGCCAGAAAGCCAGAAAGCTCAGGCTAGATGGACATCGGTGTACAACGCACAATTTCCTGCAGCCTGAAGCCGGATGCAGTTAAGTCCAGGAGATGAGGCGCTATTACAACCCCGCTGGCTAAACGTGCTCGAATGCTTCAATCGCCTCCAGGAAGCTCGTTTCCAAACCTACCGGAGATTCTCAGGCCTCTCTGGAACATGTCATACACCGTCTTCGTATCTTCAAAGTAGAAGTCTAGTAGGTTATCGTCCTTCAGCAAGGCGGACCGTCTGCAACTGGCGTCTCCCTGAAAGCACACACACACACACACACACACATCTATTCAGAACCTATTCCTGAAGCGAAACTCTCTAAAAAACTATTCAACTGATAATTCTTCAGATTCCCACAGATATAAAATATATATGAAGGTGGCAGGAGGATGAGAGCAAGTCTAATATTCGAATATTTATTTATTAGATATTTAGCAGCGCCGTGGCTTAGAGGTTAGCACGGTCGCCTCGCACCTCCAGGGTCCGGGTTCAGTTCCCGCCTCGGGTCTCTGCGTGTGTGTGGAGTTTGCATGTACTTTCCCCTGTGGGTTTCCTCCGGGTCGGCCAGTTTCCTTCCACAGTTCGAAGACATGCGGGTTAGACTAATTGCCGTTCCCGAAATTGCGCGTAGCGTGTGAATGACAATCAGGTGTCAAGCTGGCACCCCGAGGCCTTTAGTAACCGTCACAGACATACACCAAAAGTATTCGCTCGCCTGCCTTCACGTGCTCATGAACTTGAGTAACATCCGATTCTTAACCCAGAGGCTTTAATATGATGTTGGCCCCGCCCCCTTTTGCAGCTTCAACTCTTCTGAGAAGGATTTCCACAAGGTTTAGGAGCGTGTTTAAGGTCATTACAACCCTATGTGACTTAAAACTCTTCAGTGTTGGTGGTGAAATAGACACGTGTGGCAGATGAAGACGGCTGGAGTGCGTGCTTGTTTTGCACTGCAGTTCGAGGAAACGCTACCTGCACAGGAACAGACTGAGCCTTCAGGTCACATGGTGGCCGGATGGAGCGAGGTCGGGTCACCAGCCAGTAGGCCGTGAGCGAGGCCACGGCGCCGAGGCCGAGGAGAGAGGGAGGAGAGAGCGCCAGCGAGGGGAGCAGACTCCGGAGATCTCCGACTTCAGGGCTCCTGAAGTCTCCGCCGCCGAGACAGAGGGAATGTAACCACTCCTGCAACTGCATGGCTACGAGGAGAGAGAGAGAGAGAGAGAGATCAAAGGTGAATCCCAGAGAAACAAAGAGTGTTTTATAAACATTATAATTAGCAGGTGACAGATTGGTGATTGATGTAGCTTTTGAGAAAACCGCAACACACACGCACACAATCTGACGACACAAGTTTGCACTCGCGCCTTTTGTTTACAAGATGCAAAAAACAAACAAAAAGAACTACTTTTGTCTTTCTTTATTTATTAATTTTTTTAAACAAGAAAAAGTATTGATGCGGAAATAAGTGGCAGAATCTTTGTTTCTGAAAGCATTGTTTTTGTAAACACCTTTTCTAAACAATATTAATAAGGACACGCTTCATGCATCGAGGCCGGAGCTGTGTAACGGACACAAACGTCTTATCTGTAGAATTTGTCCTTTCAGGAGACGTCCTCTTGTTTTCTGTGTCTTTCTCCTGAAATGTAAAAACGTGCTGAAATTCCTACCTGCTGTACCTCCAGATTACTTAAAGCGTGTCCCTTTAAAAGCGGTTTGTCTTTCTGTATGAGACAGGGCTGAGACATGTTTATGCTTTTATAACCTGAACAATAAGCTTAGGACGCAGACAGACGGCCACAATTCTCTCAGCCCTGTTAGACTCTCTCGCTCTGTGGGACTGATGCCGATTGGCTGAATGCTGAACAGCCGTTTGGGTTACTCTCGGCCATTCTTTTGGGACGGTACAGAACCCACACACTCTCTCTCTCTCTCTCTCTCACAGTCACACACACGCAGTGTGAGTTCACACTGACATGTCAATGGATTGTGCCAGGAAGAACAAGACGCAAAGTGGAAGTGAGGACACAATTACAGAGACAGAGTGTGTGTGTGTGTGTGTGTGTGTGTGTGTGAGAGAGAGAGACAGACTTGGGCTTGGTGGTATGATGGGGTGAGGGGGAGGTTCCAGCATCACTCCATAAACTTTGCATTTGTGTCAACAGCAAGATTCTCAGACAACTGATTGACCAACAACCCCACCGTACGTGTGTGTGTGTGTGTGTGTGTGTGTGCGCGAACGCATGTGCTTTAGACCTTAGCGAAGATCAAAGGACGTGACACACCCGCAATGTCCACGGTGCAAACAATAAAATGAGATTGCGCAACAATATAGAAAAAAATTAAATAAATAACCTTCTTAAAAAGTCCTGGAGTTAATGTTAGAGTTTGCATACTGTACGGGCAGGTAGAGCAACACCGCACTGACATGTGCATGTGTGTGTGTGTGTGTGTGTGTGTGTGTGTAAGTGAGTGAGAGAAATGGGGCAACTCAGCTCAGTCCCATGAGGAGATACAAACAATGTATCACTCATCTGCGGCCACATGTACGCCTGTAGTCTCTCTCTCTCTCTCTCTCTCTCGCTGTGCCATTCATTCCCCCTCCTTTCATCGTCTCACTCGCTTAGTATTCCACCACACATACACACACACACACCCTCCATTCACGCCACCCTCTGTGTTCACCTCTCACCCACTTCTCTCTCTCTCTCTCACACACACACTTTACCTGCTACTGCGACAGTTAGATAGATGTGTGCTGAATAAAAGATAAGAAACAGTGAGAGAAAGTTACTTCAAAAAGTGAAAAAGAAAAGAAAAAAAAAAAAAAAATTGGCAAATTGCTGTGGTACAAAAAAAACAACAACAACAACAACAACATGATTTATTCCTCACAAAAACTTAAATTAATTAATATAATTAAGTATCCACCGGTGACGATACGGTGCGATATCACGATGCCCACGTGAGGATTCCATCTGTATTGAAGCCTTGAAGCCTTGTATTGCGATTCTACAAGTATCACAATTTTGTAAACATTCCGATTTGACCTTTTAAATTTCTTTGAAGATGTTGTTACAATTCTAAACAAATGTAGCAAATAGTTCTGGCAAACTGAACAGTTTAGAATTATAGAGGAACTGCAACATTTTAAAAATCAAACGCAAAAGCATAAACTTTGAATAAAAATACATAAATAATAATAATTTTTAAAAATCCTGGATTTTGGGGTCAGCGTGGCGAATCACCACACAAACGATTCACGATACGTCACTGAATCGATTTTTTCCCTCCGTCTCTAATAACACATGATACGTCAATAATAATAATAATAATAATAATAATAAAGCATCCCAATTATCGATCATTTTCAGAATTTTCCTCCGTCTTGTGTCTCTCCTGTTCGGAGACGTACAACCGCTCCAGATGAAAGAGCTCCTCTGAGTTTGTATCTGAAAATGATTACACAACATCGACAAGAGAGGATTCTTCCCTTTCTCTCTCTCTCTCTCTCTCTCTCACACACACAAACCATTTCACGGAGGCATTTGTGGTGCAGCAGACAGGCGCTATTGTGCTCCTCTCTCGCTCTCTGGCTACACAAAAGAGGACTGAGGGACAGGAGCTATTACTCAACCTGCTGATAAATGAACTCGGGCGCAACAGCGAAGAGAAAGACGGAGGGTTCGCCGCATCCGTCAGGGAGCCGGACACAAAAGCTGTCAATACAGACAAGACGGAGAAATGTAGACGCTCGAGGAACGAGGAACGCTTTAAACGCCGTCTGGCTGATATTACTGTGTTTACAACTTTCATTCATTTAATTATGTAATTAAAGCTACGAACATCTGATAAACAGGTTATCGTGTTTATAAACAATATTCCCTCACACAATACGCCAGGTAATTGAATCCATTTCTAGTCAAGTGATTGTGTTTTCCAAACGGTAATGATCAACCTCTTAAACACAAGGCTTTTTCTTTTTGAAATCACACCGTTTCCATAGTAACAACTCGCACAGGAACCGATCTGGGGGCGAGCCACAAAAATGGCCTTAAAAAAATAAATAAAAAAACATGCTTAATTGTTTATATGATGAAGCCTTCTGTGAAGATGTTGATCACTTTTTTGGAAGGAGTCTCCAGTGTCAGTGTGTTGCAGCAGTCACAGATAAGGCTGTACCTTCATGTTGTTGTATCACAGGAAGACAACTAAGGGGCCACATTACCAAAATTAAGAAAGAAATCCAAGACGAGCAGTTCACAAGTTATTCCGAAGTGGATTTGAGCTGTTTGAAAGCGATCGATAGTAAATCATAAGTGGTCCGTGGTTCTTCGTGATGAGTCCGTAATGATGGGTTTCTGCTTCAGTTGGCTCTGTGTTTTGTGTTCGAACAGATTCTACGCTGCAAATGGGGACGTTTAGCCTCAGGTTTGCAAAAAAACACACGTGTATCCGGGTCACGGTTAACAAGCGAGACATCAGAGCAGTTTTTAACAAGCCTCGACAGTTCATAGCTAATTGCGAGGTGCGTAAATACTTCCTAGTTAAATAGTGTAACTTTGCAGACAGTCTGTGATGGTTCGGCGTGGGGTTCCTCAGCCTGAGCTTTAAAAGCTGTCTAGAATTTCAATTCAGATCCCAAACAGTCTAAGAAAGACCCCCGGATTGTTTTGCTGACATTAACATTAGACATAACTAGAAATAGATTTGTTGCTCTGCAGTTACACCAACAAACCTCTAGTTGGCGGTGGACTTTCTATGCCACTACGCCAAGTTTTTTGTTTGTTTGTTTGTTTGTCTACTTATAATTCTGTAATCTTTTCTGTTTCCGTTGCCCAGACAGACAACCAGAAGGACCCTTATTCAGATGCTTTGAACTCGCCTCGACAACACCCAGGTGACCGTGGGATTACTGTGTGGAAACACCCTCCTGTGTCTTTATGAGGTGGTGCACAAAGCCAGAGGCGGAGTTGAGAGAGGATGGTACGTCTGGTGCAGAACCTGTGCTTGTTCACGTTAACTCATCATAGGATACACACACGCATTAGAGGTGCAATCAATCAATCAATCAATCTGTGACTGGCATCCTGGATAATCCAAGGTACCACTAAAAAAAAAAAATTTTTTTTTTAAAAAGGTATAAAATGCCTGAACTAATTTTCTGCGCTGGTTTCATTCCAGGTGCTGCTGACTAACAGCTGTTGAGTGGGTGGCAGAGAGAGAGATGATAATTCAATGATCTCAGTTTACACAAACACTGCCAGGTTTCTCATTAACAATGATTAACAGAATATGAGGTATTAACCATAATGACGCTACGTTATTCTGTAGCACTGACGCTCACAGCTCTGGAGCTCACCAGGTGAATCTCGAGCTTTGGATCAGTGTCTATGTGGAGTTAGATTCCCCGGTTTGCTCCCTCCTACTGAAACACCTCCTGTGCATGCATCGGGTCAAACGAAATGCATTTCAGTAAAGGCTAAACTTTATACGGCTCGCAAGTGGCTCGATCTAAAATATTGTTACGAGTTCAAATCCAGACAGCCATCCTGACTGTGTTCTCTCTGGATGGAAGGACCATCATGCCTTCACGCTCCCCAGACAGAGACACCAACCTCTCATGGGTTAATCTGAAGACTTGCTGGCTGAAAGTGAGCATGCATTACCTACACACACAAAAGCATCTGAATCGAGCCTGGAGAACACCAGACTTCACCAAAGCTATTCAGATTATGCATTATGGAAACTGGCGATATTTATACACCGCCATTCATGATCACATGTTTGTTTGTTTTTTTAAAATACTCGAGGTTAACCAGGATCAAAAGAATTCAAAAGCAGTGGCACGTGCCGTGCTTCTGCTCTGCTCAGAAAATGGAAAAAGGATGGTAAAAAGGACTGTAAGTGGTTTTCTTTTCTCACAATGAAAGAAAAAGCCAACAATAGATCCACATTGAATAAGAGCAACATCTTCAAATGAAAAAGCTTCATAGTTCGTCTGAAAGAAATCCAGTTTTCCTTTCACTTTGGTATAAGAAAATCAATTTTGGTATGTGAAAACGTCTCTGCTAAGAGCCGCACCCTTTTGGCGGTGAATGACATGAAAATTCCAGAAAGATGAGTACGACTCCTTTCTTCACCAGGCGGTTGTCATTCTTGCTGAGTTTCCACGCATAACAACATGTCTCAACCTCGTTCTGCAGCACGACCTCGGCTCCGAGGTAAAACTAGTTCAAAGAACGAGTGCGAATTACACACAGAGCGGCTAAGCACTCAGAACTGATGACTTCCGAAGTAAAACTGGAAAGGAGGAGACACCCAGTGAGAGGAATGATTGAGGAAACATTGGGGCCAAGCACCAAAAATGTGTGTGTGGGGGGGGGCGACGACATGAATGAAAGACCTGGCTGATGTCCATCTTCTCATTTGAGTTAAGTGCTTTATCCTGCTCAGGGTTTCGCAATGGATCCAGAATTCAGGGGGCGCGTGGAAGACACACCCTAAATGGTACCCCGGTTTATTGCAGGACGCCATGCACACACTTGTTCACACCTAGAGGGCAGTTTGAACCTGGATGAAATCCAGACACACACTATATGGTTGACCCGGCCAGCGTTGAGCTGTGAGAAAGCAAACTCTACCTGCTGCACCACCATGTTGTCACTGTTACGTAATTCCTAAACGGAGCGTAAAGAACATTTCGTAATTACATTTTTCAGATTAGAGAAGATCAGTGACTGTATTTCCAAGGTGAGATTTCTCACTCCTGACATTCCAGCCCATTTTACAACACGCACAAACACCCTCATAGCAAAACGTCTGACTGATATCAAACTCGCATCAGGTACAGAATTGCCTGACCAGACAGGTCTGCCTCTGTCCCAGCTGCGCTCTCTCTCTCTCTCACTGCTTCCTCTTTTATTAATGTTGATGGTATACAGCTGCACAAGCGCTTCCTGAAACACAGGCTGAATCACAAACGGGTCGCTGCAGGACATGCAGTAGGCGTGTATAAACCAATAAAGTGTTGTGCACATGTACAGAGTAGTAGTGCTATATTAAGCACCAGGCACACTAACGTGTCGAAGTCTACTGTAATACTTCATTGTAACCCATCTTTCTACACATGTAGAAAGTGTGCAGGAAAATTAATCAATTTTACCAATCAATGTCGTGTTGCGCAGTTATGTAGGAATGTGGTGCTTCCGCAAGGCTCCAAGGTTCTGGGTCTAATCCTGAGCCGCAGGTCGCCGTCTCTGTGGAGCACTGAATGTTCTTGTGGGTTTCCTACAGGTTTTCTACATGCCACTATGGTGGATTTGCTGCTCTAACATGTGCATTGAATATGAATGTGTATGCACACATGGTGCCCTGTGATCCCTGGCATCTCATTTATGGTGATTTATACCTAGAATCAAAATCCTCTACAACAACTAAAGCTGGAGAAACATTGGAGGGTTTCAGGAGCTTCTGTGATTTTCAAGTAGGACAGTCGCTAGGGCTTACACTGAATGGTGTGAAAGAAAGTAAACACACCGAGTGGGTGTTAGGTCTGCCGGCAAAAAATGACTTCTTGATTGGAGAGATCACAGGAGACTGACCAGACTGGTTCGAGCTCACAGGAAGGTATGCTTCCTCAAATAATCACTCCTCAAAGAAAAGTATGTCAGAACGTATAACATGCCGGACTTTAAGATGAATCCTATATCAGATTCTAATTCTTTCCTCCAGGAATTAATATTTAAGGCTATGTTAAGCAAAGTCTCCCTGATGCTGAAATAAAAATATAGATGCAAAAAAACAAAACAAAAAAAAAACAGGTGATGTTTGTTCCCCAATCTATTTTTACTGTCCATATTGACTTTGGATCATTCAGATGCTAGTAAGTGCAGGATAAGAAGCAGAATTTTAATGTCTTTCCAAATGTATAAGAAAAAAAAAGCATGACTGGATGTCATAGAATTTATCATTGCACATTGACACTGTATTTATTCTGTACATGCTGTACTATATAGACATCCATATATGTATATACTATTTGTATATCCTGTTTAACAAATTATACTTTTGCCATATCTTTAGCACACTCAATGTGTTTAATGCCATATGCTCAGTAAAACCTTGTAAAAAAAACTGCACAAATCCTGATTTTAAGCAATGAGTTTTCACTCCAACTATTAGCTGTTTATTTTATTACTCTTTACTGCTCTTTATAGATGTTTCTTTTATGCAGAAATGTTTTCCAAAGCATCTTTTGCTTATGCCATATTTTTGTGTGTGCCCAAGACTTTTGCAAAGTACTATAAGTAAAACAACTGTTAGGTTTTACTGAGCTTGCTGGAGAATATGAGTTCTTCTGGTAACTTTGTCTCACTCTTTCTATTTTTATGCAAATCCCAGGAGCGTACATTAGGTTTTTTGTTTCCATCTGAAACCTGGCCTGTCTTGTATTATATATTTTTTTTTCTTTGCAGCCATGCATATAATATCCTGTAATGTTATATATTTTTTTCTTTTTTAAGTTATATATGGAAATACTGAGTGATTTTGTACATAATTAGACATGATAAACATATATAACAAAATTGGTACAGCATATAATATGGTGCCTAACACTTTTGCACAGTACTGTATAAGACACCAACACCCCATAACATTATTATACAGCATTTCCTATTTTTTGTACAAAAATATCACACTTCTGCATAGATGCTTAAAGCAGATCATTGTTTTTTTTACATTACATTATGCACATGTACTTTGCACAATGACCGTAAAATTAAATCTAATCTAAATCTAATATGAAGTCATAAGGAAGTAGTACTGCACTTATGTAAGGAGCAGGGAGGGGAATCCCTAATGACTCCATACTGAATGTGCACAACACAGGATACATAATCACCAAATTATTATGAAATTACAGATTTATACAGTCGACAAAACCTAAACACAGTTTAATTCGGTTGATACAGCGACTAATTATTTTTAGCTACATTTCCTTGACAGGTTGCTGAAGTTGCAGTAGCTTAACTTAAAGTATTCAGGTTTTTCAGATCTTATGGAACTTTTTAACCCGATAAAATGTTAATAAAATGCTAATTAAATTCGAACTTAACAAAAGTAGAGGATTTACTACATAGGATGCGTAAGAAGCATTTTTTAAATTTTATGTAATAAAAGTACTTTACATTTTTCATTGTATTAAATTTTATCTAAACTAGTACTTTTTATTTTAGATAGATGAAATGCACTAAATAAGACATGAAATAGACATAAAAGTACTTTTTACTGTTAAAATATTTCAACTTAACAAAAGTAGAAGGAAGTTATTACATTAGACACATAAAATGCTTTTCAATTTTTATCTAATAAAAGTATTTGTTAAGTTCCAGTGGATTTATTAAGTTTAAATTTTAACAATAAAAAAATTTACAATTTAAATTAACAATTCAATTTACATCATAGGACACAAACTTTCTTTTTTAACAAAAGTTAAAGTTACTCTCAAAATGTGCACGGCCTGAGGCTTTGCACAAAACCAGAAGTTCTGGATAATAACTTTTTTTTAAAAGCATTTATTTTTTAGTGGATTTGTCATGTTGTATACATTGCTTTAATAGTTTTATTAATCATTCAAACACATTTACTGTAATAGTTTTAACTACAATATAACACGCGGTGATATCGTGATACCGTGATATGACACACTGTGTGTGTGTGTGTGTGTGTGTTGCATTCAGCGCAGCTGTGCATTGCAGCGAGCGTCCACGTGTCACGCGCGACGCCAAAAACGAGCGCGCGACTGAAAAAACCGTCTACTTGTTACTTAGTTCTTGTGTTGTTTATCTTCCTTTAGTGTCTGATGGCGGACATGTTGCCGTTAAAATCACTAAAATCTCACACGAGTTTGCGGTGTTGGACGACCCGCCGCGAATGAATGAGCTGAGCAAAAGTTTGTGTCTCCTTTAAACCGTCTCTCAGGGTGTTGTATTAAATACTTTTTTTAAAAAGCCGATCGCCGTTAACTCCGTGTATGAAGTTGTGTTACCTGTGTTAGATGTACAGTAGATCAAAGCTCCTCAGAGTTACACTGTTCCCACACGCGCCGGAAACCGAACTGAGCTCTATCCCCGTTACCCCTCACGCGCTCCGGACCCCCGACACAAACACCGCCCTCGCGCCTCTCCAGCAGCAGCTGCGTCATCAGCGTCCCGGTGCGAGCGCCAATGTGACGTCATGTCAACCTATTCTTATAACTTAGGTTGTTATTCTTATAACTAACTTATTCAACCTACATATGTTTTTTGTTTTTTTTTGTTTTTTTACTAGTACAGTGTAAATTATAATAGAAATTGTAATTTCTTATGGGCACCTTTTTAAGAAGTCATTTAGAATTTCTAATTATTATAAAAATATTTCTTTGACATGTGTTAGATAGATAGATAGATAGATAGATAGATAGATAGATAGATAGATAGATAGATAGATAGATAGATAGATAGATACTTTATTTGATTTAAGGAAATTTAAATTAGTTTTGTCAGTAGCTAAACTAAGTATTCAGTTAATCTTATGGAACATTTTAACGCTCGAAAAATGTTTGCATATCCATAGGACCCCCCCAAATGCTTTTTTAATTTTATCTAATAAAAGTACTTTTTTTACTTAACAAAAGAAGAATAAATTTGTTACATAAGACATAGAATGTTTTTATTTTATTTTATCTAAATTAAGTTCATTTATTTTTCATTTGAGCTTAATAGAAGTAGAAGGAATTTACTAAAATGCACAAATATTAAATTAATTAGAAGCAATAAAAATGATAAAATCATTGACATTAAGAAAAGGTTTTTAACCTTAGAAGACAACAATCTTCATTTTAGATATACTCTGAATATGTCTGTGCGTAAATTTCATTAAAACCTGGAGCCCCTTAAAAAAAACTATCTAGATCAAAATTGTATAAAGTCTATTTGTGGCTTGGTGTAGTATTTTATTTAAAGTGTCCACAATGTATTATTTGGTTAATATTAAGGTGTTATTCATTCATTCATTTTCTATACCGCTTTATCCTATATTCAGGGTCGCGGGGGACCTGGAGCCTATCCCAGGAGA
>JAQQZT010000040.1:26547445-26562242 GCA_030068275.1 Clarias platycephalus
AGCATTCCTTTACAATGTAGAAAGAAATAAAAATCAGGAACCATCATGGAGTTAGAAAGTGACCCCAAACTTTTGAAAGGTAGTGTATGTCAATCTAAACGTGTGAAGTAGTGTAATACATTTATATGTATATAAATAATAACTACATTACAACAAAAGTATTGCAATTCATTTTTATTAATTAGGTTTTTTCTTTTTCCTCTGAATGAACAAGATATCGTTTGTGTGCATATAGTTTATTTATTAATAAAGCAACACACTTAAAACAACAACAAAACTGGACATACACATAGTGTTCTTTATTAGTTTGTTACAGCATTTAGTTCTCAAATAAAAAAAAATTATTTTAAAAATAATAAAGATTTAGGAGTATATTACAAGTCTGATGTCTGCAGCTGGAAGCCTGGAGAGGTTTAACGCCTCCTCGACATTTTGTCCTCATTCGCATAAGAACTTTCACCTCCCCTTCCTTCACTTTAAAAGATGTTCTTGGCATGTGCTGAAACAAATGTAAAGCAAACAGTGAGACAAATATTCATTAAGAGGTGTGTAGAAATCACATTTGAATAATTAAAATGGAATAATTCAGTATATATTCAACCGTGGCCTTTAGAGATATACCTGCAGTATAACAGCAATAATACTGCAGTCTTTATCCCAGAAACTGCAGTTATTTTTTGTAAGGGAAAATTAACCAAACTAACTAGCTAACTAAGACACCAAATTAGCTGACTAGCTGAGACAAAACAAATAAACACCATAAATTAAGTGCAAACAAGGGGACAACATGACACAATCCAATACTCTGTGGTAATGAGGTGAAATATTGTTATATTACCAATTTTCACACTAAAATCATATTGTTTTTGTTGCATATAAAACCAATAATGCTTTATATGTTTCATATGCTGTTGCAGATTTTTTGCAAAATTTCAATTGTTAAGATGAAAATTCATAAGTGAGGGCATTCATATCCCGAGGTTCCACTGTAAATAACTCAGGATTCATTTTTTCCTTAAAAAATATTACAGACTAGATTAAAATGTAAAGAAATTCAAGTTTTCTTTTATAAAAAAGAATTTTAACAAATATAATTTTTTTTCATATAGTAAAGTAAGAGAGTAGATATAACGACCCTGCCTACTATGATGTGTGTTAATGGTTTGTGATACTGATGTCTAATATTTTTCTACCACTCAGGTCTATGTACTAGAGTCTGTATCAAAAACCTAATCCATATTAACCATGTAAGCACCTTTACCTCCAGCTCCACCCAAAATCGAGGTTTACAGCCAGAAACCTGTTGTGTTTGGTAAAGGAATCATACTGACCTGCACCGCGAGTGACTTCTACCCCCATGACTTTGAAATCAAACTGCTGAAGAATGGCGAGGAGATTCCAGCTGCTGAGAAGTCCGACCTGGGAATTAATTCAGACGGGACGTTTTACCTCTTCAAGAACGCCAATATTACCCTGAAAAGCAATGACAAATACGCCTGCCATGTCAAACACGTGCAGACTGAGAAGACAGTCACCTGGGGTAAGACTGTGTCCTGGGTTAAGTAAACCCTCACACAGATTTGCTGCTGATATTTTTACAGTTATAAGACTTGTTTGAGCTTTGTTTGAAGATTCTGTTTTCTTTCCTTGCAGAGCCAGATGTGTAATCTTGGCTTTCGTAAGTAATGACCCCCATGCAAAGCGAAAGTGTGGTTAATAGCATCATTAGCACTTTGAACAGTTTATTCTGTTTGTGCAAATGAGAATAAACTTTTTAAACAGTTCTCTTATTATCTGTTGCTCCACAGATTCCACGGGCTTCTGTTTTTTTTTCCACACTTGCAGTGATGATACCACTTTTCCTCCATCAATTCAAATCTCTTCAGTACATTTAATTACTCTGTATATCTGTCTTTATAGGGTGATAGGATACAAATCTGGCAAAAGGTGTTTGACTTAAAGGTGTTTTCAAGTCATTGTGATATTTACAACATCTCAGAAATGTACAATATACAACAAGGTGTTTACTGTCACTTTGGTGTTTACTCATAAATAACATAATACAATAATTGCTACTATTAATGAAATAGCACAAATTATTTGATTCAGCATTCACTAAAGATTCAAATATTTATTACCAAGTTAGAAGTAAATCAGTCATTTGTCATGATGATCTGCAGTGGTGTGAGAAAAGCAAAAAAGCTCATAAAACAAAACCAAATATAAACATTATTCTATCGCCCAGCCCTATTTGTCACACACGATTATCGATAATCATTAGTTAATAAAGCAATATCAGTACTGTTTTAAATGTACTAATTTCGACTTCATGCGGTTTGAATAATTGAATTTCTTATCTAATGGCTATATGGAGTGTTTTTTTCATGTTACATAATTGTTGCCTGTCTTCTTTTATTTCTGGTTCATCATGCTGTATAGTTTAATAACCTTCTCCCCAAGTTTTGCACTTGCAGTTTTAATTTTTTTTTTAAAGTTTTTAAATCAACGATAAGTGTGGTGTAATAAGAAGTAATAAAATGATGTCCCCTTCCCTAAACTGACTGTGTTGAAGTGATACTTGATAATAATAATAATAAAATAAAATAAAATAAATAATAATAAAGATAACTAATAATGTACAGTAGTTTAGCAAAAGTTTAGATTTAATTATCTGCACTCTAGAACAATACTGGACTTTTAGCAAACTCTGAAATAACACATATGGCATGTGACAGGTAGTGTGTGAAACACAGTGCTGTTCAGTTCTCTGTAAAACAGCTCTGACTGTCCAAAAATCACCTCCAGGGTCCGGGTTCGATTCCCACCTCAGGTCTATGAGTGTGTCTGTGTGTATGGAGTTTGCATGTTCTCCTCGTGTTTGGTGGGTTTCCTCCGGGTACTCAGGTTTCCTCCCACAGTCCAAAGACATGCAGATTAGGAGAAAGAGCTCTGATTGACTTTCCCAAATTGCCCGTATTGTGTGAATGACAATCATGCATGGAGCTGGCATCCCGACCCCTTAAGTAACTGCCATAGAAACAAATACCTTCAGGGTGGAGATTCATTGCCTGATGTGCCGGATGGCATGACAAGTGGACAGACCAAAATACTTCCCCCTCCCCCCAAAAAAGACATCTAAAAATTATGTTTTTTGTGCATGACTTGCAGCATTGCACAAAACCAAAAAAAAACGACTGTGGGAGGAAACCAGAGTACCCAGAGGAAACCTACCAAGCAGGGATACACAAACTCCATGCACACAGACACTAAGGTGGGAATCAAACCCTCGACACTGGAGGTGCCACAGTGTTAACCACTATGCATAAACACTATGCTTGTGGTTGTTTTGAACTCTATCAGCAATGTTCTCATTTATTTAACTAATAAGTACACCTTCCAGAAATGTTTATGCAAATTAAACAAAATAACAGGTATTTTTTAAATCACGTTAAACAAATTGTTTTAACTAAACAAATATTTTAACCATTGTTTAAATATTTAACAATAACAACAATTATACGTTTATTGTGGTCATTTGGGGCTATTTAATATAATCAACAATCTACAAAAAGACTGTACTGCTACCTCCTGCGCATGCGCTGTGTAAAGTAGGTCGTTTTGTAGGAGTTTTTGTGGAACTCAGTGTCGAGAATCTTCACTTCCACCGGTCGCTCCGCCCACTGACGACGACGAGCCAATCAGTTGAAGTTGAAGCTGTTTTTTTTTTTTTTAATCCCCAATCGTATTTGATAAATCCCGCCCCCTCATTCGGATTGGTCAGTCCTTTATGACATGCTCTATCCGTCCAATCAGAGAATTAAATTTATCCGCAGCAGCGAATTCCAGACCAGGAAGCGGGGTATTTGGTTATATAAAACGGGTGGGAAAATAAATGTCGAATAAGCCGAATTCCAGGTTGATGTTTGTGGCGTCATATCCGTGGGAAGCAGTTCCTCGGAAAAGCTAACGCTGATTAAATTGCTGCGAAAAATATATAATTTTAGGGTTTGTTATTATATTTTAAGCAGATGTCAAGATGATCCTTACAGTTAAACCTCTCCAGGGGAAGGAGTGTAGCGTTCAGGTGGGTCTTAATATCGAATTGTGGTTATGCTAGCCTTTCCTGTTAGTTAGCATAGGGCTAAACTAGCTGAGCGTTAGCTAGCTTCCAGGCTAACAGACTAGGTGTGTGTGTTCAGTTGTTTTACAGTTGAAAATAGAACTCGGTTACTAACAGTAATGCTCGCGTGCGGGGTGAGTTTTATATAGTGGAATAAAACCGCGCTTATTGTGTGTAGTGCAGGCACGCGGGTCAGCAGTCACACCACGATCCATTATTATCACGATACCTCGGTGCTAGAATATCACGATTTGTAGATATTCTAGAGATTTTACCCAGATTTTGTTACAATTTTAACACTTTAAAAAATGTAATGAGTAATTAAATGTAGCCTGTATCTTATAACATTAGTTTTCTCACCTAAACACTAAGCGCAGCGTTTAAACAATACAAACTAACTTAAAATACTCTTTTGTATACTCAAAATTAATTTGAATTTGAAAATACAAGAGTTTAACAGAAGAGCATGTATTTGTCATCCTCCATAATTATTATTTCTAAACTATCTTGGCAAATAATTCACTCATACCATACGTTATGGAAAATGTGTAACTTGTTCAGTGTGCCACCTGCACCATTATAAAGAAAAGGCCTCCAAAGTCTCAAAACTCAACTTTGCCAGTGAGCGCGTGGGTTGACTGGTGGGCGTGTGCGACTTCTAATGGACTGATTTGCGCTGGTGACGTTTTGAGTCTGGTGTAAGCATGTGTAATGAAGGGGTTTGAGACTAACTCTCTCACAGAGTTTGGAGAAGAGGCAGATTGGAAGCGTTCAGCGCACACAATTTTTTTTTGATAAAGTAATACGTTTCTGTTGCGCAACTCGGAAGCTTCTGCACTTGGTAATTGTTTATATCTGAGACTGATCGGCCAACCACCAATCAAACCGGCCAATTCTGTTCATTGGTCGATTGACTGGTTCATCTATATTATAAATGTAAAAAGCATTTTTTAAAATTCGAGTTTGAAGTCAGCCTAGCGATACGTGAATCACCACACAAAAGAATCGTGATTCATAACCGAATCAAAAAATATATTTTTATTCTTCCTCTCCTCCTTCCCCCAGCTCAACTATGTAGGGTGTAGGAGATGTTGGTTGTGCCTTTGCTATGTAGTGCACATACACAGTTTGTGTGTGTGTGGAGAGGTTTGGATTTTGGCCATGTTTACTGAACCAACACTTCACTGTCCTCTGGATTGTAATTGTTCAAGGGCATGAAGTATAAACACAGAAAGGGTTTTTATTGACTATAAAAACAGAAGTTGGTTTTCAAAAGTTGGTTCTTGAATTTGACACAACTAGTTAAACACACACACACACCCTACAGCACAACCCGAACTGTGGAATGGAAAACTACAGACTGATTTCTCACTTACTCATTGTTTATACCGCTTTATCCTGTCACAGGGGGGCACCTGGAGCCTATCCCAGGAGACTTGGGGCATTAGGTGGGGTACAACCTGGATGGGTGCCAATCTCTCATGGGGCATACACACTCATTCACACACCACGGGCTATTTGGGAACACTAGTTAGCCTAATCTGCATGTCTTTTGAACCGGACCCTGGAGGTGCGAGGCGACAGTGCCAACCACTTTGCCGCCTTTAAGATCATCAAACAAATTTTTAATGTTATATAAAGATAACCTGAGTAAATACAAAATGCGGTTTATAAATGATGATTAGTCATTGTCTGGTAAACCTAATAACCGGTTGTGCCACCCTTTCGGCAACAACTTCAATCGAGCGTTTGCCATAATTCAATTTTTTTTTTTTTAACTGGCAATGAGCCACGTGTTCTGCTGCATAGCCCAACTGCACTTGAGCTTGTGGTCACAAACTGATGGCCAGACACGTCTTCTTCAGGATTTTCTGTTAAATCGGCAGAATTCATAAAGCACAGAATCCATCAATTATGGCAAGTTGTCCGGGTCCTCGAGCTGAAAAGTTTTTGAATGTTGGTATGATGTTATTTTTATGACACAGTTGTAACAGGATGTACACCTTCCAAAAAGTTCAACTTTTGTCTAAATATTCAGTCCACAGAATATTTGGCCAAAAGTCTTGCCGATAATTAGGATGTTTTTTGTGCTTTTTGTCGGCAGTGGCTTGGAATCTTTTAGCCCTATTACTTACTTTTTTCACACAGGACCAAGGCAGGTTTAGACAGGTTTTTCCCTTAATAAATGAAATCATCATTTAAAAACTGCATTTTTAAAAATTTACTCGGGTTATCTTTGTGTAATTTTAAAATTAGTTTAATGATCTGAATCCTTGAAGTGTGAGAAATATGCAAAAAGTCAGGAAGGCTGGTTTTGACGCTTCATTCTTTTTTTCCATGTTGATTCTCAGGTTACAGAAAACGAGAAGGTGTCGACGGTGAAAGAACTGGTGTTTGAGCGCTTGAACATCCCGCCACATCAGCAGCGACTGCTGTACAAAGGGAAAGCCCTGGCAGGTACGAATAAAGACAAATCAGTCTAAACAGGCGTCACGTTTAGGAGTCGAGCCCGGAATCCTTGTAGCCTTTAAAAGTGATCACTGCTTCTAAGACTGCAGTAATATAATCTACCAAATGATTAATAAAGACATGAACAAATGAATATTCCTCATTAGTGGAGTTACACCCCTGTCTTTTTGCAGATGAATACAGGTTGAGCGATTACGCCATCGGCCCAGAGGCCAAGCTGAACCTGGTGGTTCGGCCAACAGGAGAGAGAAACGGTGGCGCCGCGGTCAGCAGTAAACCCACTACCCCCACTAGCAGCAGTACAGCCAGCAGCAGTGGGAGTGATGGAAATGGTGTATGGCAGTTACTGTCCACTGTCCTGTCCAAACACTTCAGTCCTGCAGATGCAGCCAAAGTCCATGAACAGCTCATTAAGGTACTTTCAACCTGGCCTCCTATCAGAGGATGTTCATTCTTTGGGGGACGGTTCGGCAGTCTTGGGCTCTTTGACTGCCAGCTCAGCAGGGATTTCACGATTTTATAATTATCACAATTCACTGTTAATCTTTTTTTTTTTTTTTTTTTTAATCATATTTTGTTACAATTCTAAATGAACTTGGCAGATAATTTGCTCTGTCCACAAAGGATGCAGTGCTGAATAGTTTTGACAGCACCACCTGCAGGATTGTAGAGGAACAGCAACATCTTACCACTTCAAATGCAAACATTATATAAATTTCTTATAAACTTACAAAAAAAAAAAAAAACTTTTGGAGGCCAATCAATTTAAAACAATTATAATGCATCACTGAATCGATATTCCCCCCACCCCCCATCTCTGTTAACCAGCATTGCCCCTTTTTTTCCTGTGGTTTGTGCTACATTTGCTTTTCTCTAAGATGAAAAACAGACGGGTCGACCTTTGGTCCCTATGAGTATAAGTGACCCCATCGTACCATAAGAACTCATCCTGAAGTATTATTTTTCTCCAATTTATAGTTACATTTAATGTTGTGTAAAGTCTCATAAGTATTTGCTTTATTTACAGCAGCTACAGTCAGTCTCTCAACAGCCTCTTTTTTTTTTTTTTTTTTTTCCTCTTCACATTCAAAAGACACACTTATCATGTTACTGAGAAAGTATCAAGTCCTCTATTAGTAAAGCTTTTCCCATGTCAGTCAGTAAACTCTGACTGTGACAGAGCACTGACGCCAGAGACTCCTACTGTTGAGTTTTAAAATAATGGAATTGTTATCTGAGGCGTCCGACATGCTCCGGTACGGTTACCAGCCGGCTGTGATACACACAGATAAGCACAGCTGATGTCTGATGTTATCTATGTGTTTATCCTCAACAAAAAGGTTTTATATGTTTGGTCAAAAACACCTGGTGTTATGTACGTTTGTAACATTAAGGAACATTTTAACACGTCCTGGTGAAATCAGGGAGACCAAAAAAAAAAAAAAGTTGTATAGATGTCTGATCTGGAGATGAACAAGGAAGTGAGGAAGTGTTAGCTCAGGGGAAGAGAGAGAGAGAGCGAGACTGAGTGAATGTGAAAAAGAGAGAGTGGGAGAGTTGACACATTTACATCAGAACAATGAAGGAATGTAAATTAGGATACATTTGAAATATTACCTAGTGATTACATTAAGATTCATGTATTCTTTTTTTTTATTTTTTATCTCTTACAGGATTACGAACGTTCTCTCAGACAGCTCAGTCTAGACGATATCGAGCGTCTGGCTGGACGTCTGCTGCACCCCGAGGCAGAGGGAATGGATACATCATACATGGACTGAGACGAGCTATAGTGTGTGTGTATATATATATATATATATATAACACATACATACATACACACACACACACAAACACGCATCCACATACAAAGAGCACACTTTAACAGCAGCAACCTGATGTTCGGTCCCACGTATACGACGAGGGCGTTTCGGATCGACGGAACCATAAGACCGGACTTCAGCTCAAACACTCAACAGAAGATTTCTTTTCAGTCATTTTGAACAGTAATCGAAATGCCTTGAGCAGCACTTCTATCCGCACCGTGTTTCCATTTTCTTGCCTTCAGATGAAGACGTGACGGCCATCAGTGTTTCTGTTTTGGGTTAAGTTCAAGCCGTTGTACTACCCAAGTTGCATTTTTCTTTTGAGTGTATAAAATGTCTCAAATTGAAAAGGGAAAAAAAAGGGATGCGTCTCTTTCGTTGCGTGTTAACAGGAGCTGGATTAACATAACCACAACATGAACGTACAGATTAAACCTCACGCATGAACAGAAGTGGTGGAGTTTTAGCCTGCACTCGATTACTGTTTTTAACTTGCCCTCGTCAACTTCTTCTGAGTATTTCCTCATTCTGGGGAAGTTCTTGCCACATTTTTAAAGCGCGTTCCAGTGTTTTATGAATCGAGTGTGGCTTGTTAAACGGTTCATCCGGGCTTTGAGGGGCCGAATAGAATTTGAGCTCAGGTTCCCTTTCAAACCAGTAAAAATGGGGGAAGGAAATAGTTGTGATATTTGTAATAGTCTGTATTTTACAGTTTACACAACTACATATCCATAGGAACCAGTTTATGTGTATTTCAACCCTCAAGAATGATGGCATTTTAAAAACAGTATTGAAACGCAGAGTTATTTTAAGCTCGAATGATCCTGTGATGTTTATTTCAGGCTTTTCAGTCTACACACGCTGCTTAACGTTATGTTTGGATGCTTAACGAACCTATTTATGATAGTCGAGGAGTTACGTTCATCACTACTGACCACAAAGTTAGTGCTGGGCCATGCGCAGGTAAACACTCTGACTTTGTAAATACTGTTTTATTATAATTATTATTAAAAAGGACAACCTTCTTGTGACTGGCTTCCCCCCGCCCTCGACTTATTGTGTAGCAGTGCGCTTTATTCCTCTCATACCACAATTACAGCTTTTAATTTATTTACACGTCACACTTTTTATATACGTTTGTATTTACAGTCCATCTCTCGCGAACATCCGTAAGTTCAGAACGCAGCTTGTCATATTAAATCATCGTCCTAAGGACTGCCATGAAGGAAAACTTACTGACACTTTCAAAACTTTGCAATAAAGAATTTCTTAGAGTAAACCTCAATTATATTGTATTTTTTCACCCTGTTAAATCTATTATTTTATTGGGAAAAAAATTATTACATAATTAGATTGGTCATTCAAGTGTATGTCAATCAGCTGTTGCTATAGAAACTATAATGTTTCAGACTAGTGCATTAAAGGTCCCATATTTTACAATTTCTTTAATAAGAAAACCCTCTCATATAATGCATTTAAAAAATTTATTAAAGAGCTGCAAAAAAAAAAAAAAATGCAGAATTGACTGACATGCCTCTCTTATATGAGGTCACATTAGAGGCAAAATCTCATGGGTTTGTTTAAGCCCTGGTTAATACAAAAAGTACATCTGAATTGCTAAAAAAGACTCGATGGTTCATTGAGCATCATACATGTCCTTTAATAAACACTGAGTAACAGCTGGATCCACTGCACGAGCCGTAGAAAATGGATCAACACCTTCTAAACCGAACAGAACTGAGCATTCCACGTAAAATGATGTAAAAGCAACTTCACGTAGCACTAAACACTGAACAGTTTGGTTGTAAATGTATCTTTATTCGTCTATTTGGCTTAGAATATACACTACCATGTTACACTGGCACATTTGGCCAAAGACTATCCTCTCTCGCTTTTTTTTTTAGATCATGTTCATCCTGCAATATAAAACAAATTCTCTGATATAAGGTATGTATATATATATTAATACAAGTACAGTATGTAAATGTACAAAGATGAAGAGTTGAAAGGAGAAGCGATGAATGAGAAGACTCGGATGCAGTAAAGTTCTGCGCTTCTGCCTTTCCTTTCTTCCTAAAGTGTTCATTTTCCTAACCTTAACACGTTACCAGATAGCCTGATCGTGACCAAGTCGAAAGGTTTAAAGCACTGGCATCATTGTAAGTAAAGGTAAAGTCCTCTAAATGGTGTAAATTAACGTAACTGTGATATAATATGATCGTGGGAGGCCAGGATTGTGTTAGTCAACGTCATGGTCAATGCTGTGGTTAAAACTGATCACCTTTCATATATTTATGACAAGCAAATACAGACAGGTTGGACTTCTTTATCACTGGCGGACTTTATACAGTAGGGAATGCATGATCAGCATAGAAATACATAAGACACATGGAATGATGTTTAACCAAAGGCACAATGATTCAACAGAAGAAAAAAAACAAAACTGTGCAAGGAAAAGAGGGCGTAGTGACTCTGCGAGATGGCGTTTTTAAAAGGATCGCTATGCTGCAGGAAAGAGGGTGCGCTCTCTCTCCTGTTTCCTCGAAGTAGCATCGTGATGCCTCGTGTTGCATGGGACTTGGGGAGATAGGGACGCTGTCATGTGGTATTTCAGACCCTGGAGGTCTTGAAGAGGAAGAGAAGACAAACATGGCAAGGGTGGTGTTGGTGGTGCTCTCATTATTATAATTTTTTTTAATTTTTTTTTTTTTTGTTCGATCTCTGCTAGATCACGGTCGTCTCTTTGCCCTCCTTGCCATCAGGTTTTTTTTTTCCCCTCTCCCATCCCTCAGCAGCTGCAGCCGTCGTTCGAGGTGGCGGGTCTGTCATCTCTTAGCTTGATCTGGTCGGGGAAATCGTACGGCTCCACCTCGGTCTCCTGGAGGAAAGAAGAACGAGGGTCTGGTTAAAACAGGATCGATAAAAATGACCTGGCTTTGATTTGATTGAAAATGATTTGGATGAACAGATTTAGCAATTAAATGGCAGTAGTTAATTTACAGTCAGAGTGGATTAGGATTAGACCGGATTATCAGAAGGAATTTGAATGGGATTGGATTCGTTTGAATTAGGAGTTCGGATGACCTCTTAAAAATCAAATCCAATTCTAAAGCATCTTAATTCCATTGCATTTTATGTCCCGTGTTTCTGGTTGAGAAATTGATTAGATTGAGATGGATAGAGAGGAAGTAGATTAGGATGGATAAATTTAAACTGAATTGGGATTAGATGGACTGAAATGGTATTGGATTAGGGAAGGATTTATTCCTCTAATACCACAATTACAGCTTTTAATTTATTAACAGGTCATACTTTTTATATACGTTTGTATTTACAGTCCATCTCTCGCGAACATCTCTAAGTTCAGAATGCAGCTTGTCATGTTAAATCATCTTTCTTAGAGTAAACCTCAATTATTGTATTTTTCCCCTTTGTTAAATCTATTATTTTAATAGGAAAAAAAAATTACATAATTAGATTGGTCATTCAAGTGTATGTCAATCAGCTGTTGCTATAGAAACTATAATGTTCCAGACCAGTGCATTAAAGGTCCCATATTTTACTATTTCTTTACTAAGAAAACACTCATATAATGCATCTTTAAAATTTATTAAACAAAAATAAAAAAAATGCAGAATTGACTGACATGCCTCTTATATGAGGTCACATTTGGGGCAAAATCTCATTAGTTTGTTTAAGCCCTGGTTAATACAAATAGGACAAAAAGCGATAATGTGTTTTTTTTTTCATTGGACAGATTGATTTCGTTTATGACAGATGAAATGACTCAGATTGTCCTAAAGTGCATTGGACTGGTGCAGGCTCAGTGTTTGGCAAAGTATCTTTGCCGACCCTTTATAAAAAATCTGTCCATCTTCCATCCGCGATCGATTAACTAGAAGCGGACAGTTCACTCTCATGCTAGTAGAATAAACAGGTACAGGAGCGGAAGCGCGAACTGCCGGTGTGTGTTACCGGAGGAGGCTTCAGACATCATCATGTGGTGTGTTTGGCATTTCAGACATGACGTAATCAGAAACCCCAAAGTCAAAAGTTTAAAATGTGTACATTGTGCTGCTGCCGGAATATGGGGATGATGTCGCTAAAATGCGCATATTATTATCGGTCATAAAAACAAGAATAAAAGCGTGTGATCTTAGGAATCGGTGCTATTTCTTTGCCTATGCAACCTATTTTTTTTAAGTCATGTTTGAATAGATGGTTGAAATTCAGTTCATCTTATTGCCTAGGTGTTTCAGACTTGTGGGAAACACTGTAGCTCGAGATGGGATGAACAGAAGTAAGATGGAATAGATTGGATTGGACATCTTTGATCCAATAAAGACACACCACCACCATACAGTACACTAAAGTAAAGGAATGCGCACGTAGCAGAAATCTCGCGTCTCCGTACCTGTTTGAGTGCGTTACGGGCGATGGTTTGAAAAGCCTGGTCCACGTTGATCGCTTCTTTGGCACTGGTCTCGAAATACGGGATGTTGTTCTTGCTTTGACACCATGCCTGGGCTCGCTTCGTGGTCACCTGTTCGGGACGAAAAGCTCTCGTCAACAAACACCAACTTTCATTAATTAATTAATTTCTCAGACTGACGCCTGAAAGAAAACTCCTAAAAGAGTCTCCTCCATTATAACATTCTTGGCTATGTACTGTACGCTGACTGGATTACTGGATCGAACCTGTTTATAGACCTATTTATATTTTAAAACACTGCAGCTTACTGTATTGATGTATGGAGTGAGCTTTCAGACATCTGGCTGCTTTAAAAAAAAAAAAAAAAAAAAAAAAAAAATTGTTTCATTTTATTTGTCTTCATGGGAGGACTGCATGAATAATAATGACAGTACTAACGTACATTTATCAAAAATAAATAAATAAATGACTCTCAAGCACTTATTTTATGGTTGCCAGAACAGAAACTAAAACTACAGCAATGATAAAAAGTTTTTGTTTTTTAAAATAAAATAATCAAATCAATATTGCTAAATGCAAACCCAAATAATAATAGTCTATAGCAGTAGCATTAGCGTTAAGCTACACATTTATACATTAAAAACCATGTACGGAGAAAGTTGTGTCTTAAGAAATGTAAACCATAATCTTTTTCAAATAATTCAAATTCAAATTTTATTTGTCACATACACAGAAATGCAGTGAAATGTTTTTTTTGCGACCACAGTCGCGACGGCAGCCACCTATGGCGCCATCATAATTAGTTATCTACAGTAATCTTTTTAAGTTAACCTTTAATTACCATATTAGTGGTAATTAGTTTTTATTTATTTATTTATTTTATATACACCACCGTTCAAAAGTTTGGGGTCATTTCGAAATGTCCTTGTTTTTTTCAATGAAGATAACTTCACACTAATCAGAAATACACTATATACATTGTTAATGTGGTAAATGACTATTCTAGCTGCAAATGTCTGGTTTTTGGTGTATAGAGGTCCATATCCAGCAACTATCACTCCAGTGTTCTAATGGTGCAGTGTGTGTTTGCTCATTTGCTCATTGTAAATCATCAGAAGGCTACTGAACGATTAGAAAGCCCTTGTGCAATCATTAGCACAGCTGGAAACAGTTTAGCTGGTTAGAGAAGCTATAAAACTGACCTTCCGTTTTAGCAGGTTGAGTATCTGGAGCATCACATTTGTCTGGTCGATAAAACGCTCGAAACGGCCAGAAAGAGAGAACTTTCATGTGAAACTCGACAGTCTATTCTTGTTCTTAGAAATGAAGGCTATTCCATGCGAGACATTGCCAAGAAACTGAAGATTTCCTACAACGGTGTACTACTCCCTTCAGAGAACAGCACAAACAGGATCTAACCAGAGTAGAAAGAGAAGTGGGAGGCCACGCTGCACAACTGAGCAAGAAGATAAGTACATCAGAGTCTCTAGTTTGAGAAATAGACGCCTCACAGGTCCTCAACTGGCAGCTTCGTTAAATAGTACCCGCAAAACGACAGTGGCAACATCTACAGTGAAGAGGCGTTGTAAGTGATGAATAGGAAATAATTCTCATCTTCTATTATTTACAGTTTAAATAAATTTAGACTTTATTAACGGTTAAACAGCAGCTGGGAATTTGTCAAATGTTTATGGCTGACTCTGAAGTTTTGTGCATAAACTTAGTGAATAGTGAAAATGAGACTTTATGACTCTGCGGGAAAAGAAAAACCCCGCCTGAGACAACCCGGAAGTGTGTAAATACAGTGGCTTGCAAAAATATTCGGCCCCCTTGAACTTTTCCACATTTTGTCACATTACAGCCACAAACATGCATCAATTTTATTGGAATTCCACGTGAAAGACCAATACAAAGTGGTGTACACGTGAGAAGTGGAACGAAAATCATACA
>JAQQZT010000040.1:26574969-26603834 GCA_030068275.1 Clarias platycephalus
AAAATCACAAAGTACGTCTGTGAAACAGAAATTTCTCTAACGACCCCCTGTAAAACTAGTCCCGTCCGAATCGGGCTCAATTGTGAAAGTATAGTTCTGGGAGCATGAGGAATCAGTTTCATGAATGAACTAACCAGTAATAATATGTGTGTGTGTGTGTGTGTGTGTGTGTGTGTGTGTGTGTGTGTGTGTGTGTGCCCTGCAATGGATTGGAAAGTCTCCTGGGATAGACTCCAGGGCACTGCGACAAGTGGTACAGACAATGATTGAATGAATGAATGAATTATTATTATTATTACTATTAGATAATGACCTTTTTCTACCTGTGACTGTCGCTCCTGATCATATATGTCACATACATATTGTTTATTTACTACAGAATGTATACTATAATGTTGTGTAGGAGCACATTCTCTAGTAAGAAACATTATTAAATGGGAAGGGTGCTGATGCTGGGAGGGAAAGGTGTGGTAGCTGTGACCGCTCTGTAACTGACAACAGTTTATCCAATCAGCTAGCAGAAAAACAAAACGTCAATGGTACGTTAACAAATCAGAGGCTTTGACGCTGCCTGGGACACGCCCCCTGGTTCTTATGACAGCTGCTACGGGAAGACGCTGAGGAAGTGAATTCATGAAGTGAAGGATTTTTATTATAGATAAACTGTTATATGTTGTTAGAATGAAACGAGTAAAGCTGTGAAGATTAAACTGACGTTAAGGGAAAAAAAAAAATAACAACACCATTTTGTTTGCGTTTAGGTAAGTTATCTAAACTAGCTAATATCTTGCTTGGTAATGAATTAGCTCGCTAGGTGACGGTTGGCTTTGCCGGGTCACGAGCGCTTGCTCGCGCACTACACATGCGCACTTAGTAAGCTGGGGCTTTAACGCTGTACCTAGTGCACTTTATTTCTAACGTAGAGCTATTTGGGATTTCGCCTTACCGAAGCTTCCGGTTAGCTACAGTAGCTAGGGTTTGCTTTTACATGACACAGTTTACTCTTAGATAAAGGTTATGGGTTTTATAACAATTTATAGCCATATGACATCTTGTAATATGTCACCTGATGCATCTGCCAGCACATCTGCACACATGTGGAAGCTCGTGCCTTATATGCTAATGACCAGCAAGAGTAGGGTTGTGCTTCACAAATCCCTTATGTTATGCGCATCATATGCAGTGAGGGAAGTCTTTGATTTGCATGAAATAAATAAGTAGGTAAATAAATAAATAAATAAATTTTGGCCTGCAAAGGTTGCCCTTGTGACCTTTGACCTTTGGCAAAACTCTTATTGAAGCAATAGATGCATTGATCCATCTTGTGATTCATTGATTCATAGGACGTGTCACAAATCTCTAATTAATGTCCCCATGATTCCTCGATCAGACCATGTCCAGAACAGATGGGGGTTTGTAGTCTTTAAGACACGAGTGCTTGCATGTTCTCCCCGGGCTTGGTGGTTTTCCTCTCACAGTCCAAAGACTGTCCATGCACATGAAGCTAAATTACCCCTAGTGTGTGTGTGTGTGTGTGTGTGTGTGTGTGTGCGCGCGCGCGCGCCCTGCGATGGATTGGCCACGTGTCCTGGATCTACCCTGTCTCATGCCTAAAATCTCCTGGGTTAGCCTCCAGGCCCCCACGTGACCTTGTAACAGAAGATGAATGAATGGACTTTCATAATGTTTGAGTTCACTTTGATGGATTGTAGCTTCAAAATTCTAGGTTCGAAAACGTCTGAGACAATATATTTTTATTTTCAGTTCATTTAATAACTTTAATTTATGGGCAGCCTTTTATGGTAAGCTGATGTATTAAATTATTTGTGGCATGATGAAGAACCTGTAGGACGACTATAACATATTGTTTCTCTTTCACGCCTATGCTCATGGGAACAATAATAGCTGGGATTAGTTTTTGGATCATTGAAGGAAGTGATTTTCTTTCTCAAGTTTTGGTCAGTGTCAAGAGTAATAAAAAGCAAAACACAGCATTAAAAGAAATGTAGTACAGACAACACTAATTAATATATAAATTAAATTACTTTTTGAGGAATTTAATTCTTTCTGTGTCTCTCTCTCTCTCTCCCCTTCAGAGATGGAGACTTTAATTCCCATCATTAACCGGCTGCAGGAGGTCTTCCTCACCGTCGGAGCTGAGCTCATTCAACTCCCTCAGATTGTCGTAGTCGGCTCACAGGTCAGTCCAACATGACTTGCAAGAGGAGCGTGACAGAAAGCACGATTAGATTCAGATCATATCTGTAGTGTAAATATTTTTTCACGTCATCTGTATCTGTTTGGTTCCACAGAGCAGCGGGAAGAGCTCTGTCCTGGAGAGTCTGGTCGGACGAGATTTTTTACCCCGTGGTTCAGGAATAGTCACACGGCGCCCTCTGGTGCTGCAACTGGTAAACATCCAGCCCCTAGAGGAGCGGCGGAAACAAGAGAACGGTAACCGTGCGCTGCTCTGTTCAGTATCAGTGAATCAGAGTTAAAGATACTAATAACTCTTGAAGATAGATATCATCTGTTCTCCTAAAATATCCCATCATGGACACACTGGCTGTGCTGTAAGATGTGATGTGCAGTGAGATGACTCGTGAAGAGAGCGTAAAAAAAATGTCTGGGACTAAAGTTACTGTTCTACATGATTAAGGAAGGTTCTGTATTTAACATAGAGCAAAAGCATAGTAAAGTTAATACTGTGTTTTTGTTTATTGCTTTAAACCACAGTGCTTGTGAATTTTTAAATCTGATCTTAAGTCTGATCACAAGTTTCTAAGGTGTTGATTCTCTCATTCTAACACATTATCGTTTCAGTAGTAATAGCTTGTATGGTGGATGAGGCACATAATGAGTTAGGGTTAACAAACAAACAAACAAACTGAAAACATACTATTGTTTATAAAAAAAAATTTTGTTTGTTTTTTGGCACTTCTGGAAGGAGTCTCCAGTGTCCTAGATATTACTAAGGTTTCAGTCGTGAAAATCATGACTTTTCGGTTTCTTATTAACATGACACGCTGAATTTGATGTAATAACTATTATAACATTGGTACTAACATGTTTTCTTTCCCACATGTACTTGCACCAATACTATAGGGCACCTACTGTATTAGACAATTAATTTTTTAGTCATGTTTAGACATTCAGATGGATCTGCAATGCGTGTGTATGAACAAATAAATTTTTGTACTGGCGGGGGATCAAACAAGCCAATTAGATTTTTATCTTGAATGTGACCTCATATAATAAGATACCAAGAGAAAAGCTGGGGAAGGGTGTGTGGCTTTAGAGTAGCTCATTTACCTAGACGCTAAAATGGCACATGTGTAGGAGGAGTGAAGCAGAGGGAATGGTTGCACAGGCAAGGTGGCTAAGTGGTTAGCACTGTGTCCTCTCACCTTCAGGGTCGTCTCTGGTCTGTGTGCGTGGAGTTTGTACAGTATAATAGAATTAATGTTTATTTAGCAGCTATTTTTTCGGTCACGTCGTCTTTTTCTTTCTCTGCAACATGAAATAACAAATTGTAGACTTTTCTGTATCTCATATTAACACTGTTTTGGATTGTCTTCTCTGTTTTCTCACTATTTCACAGAAAACGGGACAAATGCAAACTCTCAATACAGCTTTCCAGGTCTCTGTGTCTAAATAACTCTTTAATCTGCATGAACTATTCCCACCTGTACAGTTTCACCTGTCATGTCTTCATTACAGTATGTTTGCTTCTGTCCTTAATCTAAGCCTATTCCTTTCCCCGTGTCCCATCCACAAGACAGAAATAAACCACTTTTCCTTTTTTTTTTTTTTTAAGTTTTATTTTGTTAATTATTTTATCCACTTTCACGCAGCATATTCCATTCATCATTTTATTATTTAATCTCACAATGGCTCTATTATGGGTTACATTTCTACTACATCATGCCAGTTGTTGCGCAAAGAGAAGTGAATCAAATTTGACTGAACACTTCTTTTGTTCAGCGCGCAACAAAGCATCCACAGTATTTTTTATAAAGCAGGCTAAATCAACTGATTAGCTTATTAACTTATGCTGTTTTTATTTCTCATTACAGGAATCAAAGCTGAGGAATGGGGAACATTTCTTCACTGCAAACACCAGGTACTTGAACCTTTTTCTTTCTTTTTTTTTTGTCATGCACTAGAAATGCGTGTGAGGATGCTGAAATGATTGAAATTCATGTTGTTTGACAGGTTTTTACAGATTTCACAGAAATTCGGACTGAAATTGAGGAGGAGACGGAGCGCACCACTAACAACAAGGTACTAACATACAGGGCAAAAGTATTTGAACAGTTACTTTTTTTTTTATTTAGGCGCCTCCACAATGAACGATTTGTTCAGTATACGATGATGTACTATGTGCATGTGTAGGGTATCAGCGCGGAACCCATCCATCTGAAGATTTTCTCCCCTAATGTCCTAAACCTCACCTTGGTCGATTTGCCTGGAATCACCAAGGTAACCACAAACCATTTATTTCCCCTTATTTAACATTATTTGTGTTACCATTGGCTTGATTTCACAATTTTAGTTTTTTTTTTCCTTTCCTCAGGTGCCAGTAGGTGACCAGCCAGAAGATATAGAGACTCAGGTTCAGGAAATGATCCTGTCCTTTATCTCCAACCCTAACTCTCTGATCCTGTGTGTGTCTCCGGCGAACTCTGACCTGGCCACTTCGGACGCACTGAAACTGGCCCGTGAGGTCGACCCTGATGGTGAGAGGGCGCTCACGGTTCCTCCTGTCGCTGATGTTCTTTCTTTGTTGGACAAAAAAAATCATATGAAGGCAGTTTTATGATGCGTGATGTGAATCGCAATATGCAGTTCAGCTGAAATCAACTTTTGATTTGTGGCTCACAGCGAAGTGTAACACATTCGGAAGAAAGAGTGCTATCTGTTATTTTTCCACATGTATATAAAAACGCAAACAGTACCAGCCACAAATTTTGATTTATTTTCTACATCCTAGAACAATACAATCGTCAAGTGCATTTGTAAAACCCATCAAGCTCCATGATGAAACTGGATCTTATGAAGACATTCAAAGGAAAGCAAGACCAAAACTTACCTTATGCTGTAGAGGAGAAGTTTGTTTAGATTCACCAACCTCAGAAATCACCAATTAACAACCAGCACCTCAGATTAGAGCCGTTATGATGATTTTACAGAGCAGAAGTATCAGATATACATCTCAATATCAACTGTTCAAAGGAGATTATTTTATACTTCATTATTAGAAATAAAAATGTTTTATTTTAAAAAAGACCATGGAATTAGAAGGTGTGTCCAAACTTTTGCGTTTTTTTGTGTTTCGCCAGGTCGGAGGACTCTGCTGGTCGTGAGTAAGCTCGACCTGATGGATGCTGGGACCGACGCACTGGAGGTTCTGCTTGGCCGCATCATCCCCGTCAGACTCGGCATCATCGGCGTGGTCAACAGGTCAGACTCCATTAACAATCCAGAAATAAAATATCTAAATACATTGGAACCTACGAGCATAATCCATTCCAGAAGTGGGCTCAAATCACTCGTATTTCAAAACACTCGTAAACCAAATAGAATTTTCCCATAGAGAAAGAATGGAAACTCTAATTATTCGTTCCACAACCCCAAAAAATAAATACATAAAAATAATTAACACAAAATATGAATAGTTTTTATATAATATAAATAGGTGGCACGGTGGTGTAGTGGTTAGCACTGTCGCCTTGCACCTCCAGGGTCCGGGTTCGATTCCCGGTCAGGCTCGATTGTTCGAGCGATGGGTACATGTGTATGTGGGTGTGCATATGGATTAGCAATATGGATTGGCATCCTGTCCAGGGTGTACCCTACCTTGTGCCCTAAGCCTCCTGGGATAGGCTCCAGGTCCCCATGACCCTGAATACAGGATAAAGCGTGTAGATGAGTGAGAGTGAGCGAGATAAAGTAAAAATAAAATGAATTAACCTGCACTTTACGTTTAAAAAGAATCGCGACAGAGCAGTGTTTCTGTTTGTGCGCGCAGGCGCTGTGTGTGTGTGAAGCTAAAGTAAGTAGCCCCTCCCCCTCTCCCACTTCTCGTTTTACCCCGTCACCCTTCCTCCACTCTTTTCACACACACATGCGCGGACACAACGGAAACACTGTTTTATGTGTTACAGTTTACAGTGTTTCTGTGTAGAGCAGAGAGAAAGAGTGTGTGTGTGTGTGTCTGTGAAAGTGAAAGTAGGAGGTGTGTGTGTGGTGACGGGTGTGGGGGGGGCGCATGGTGTCTAATGAATCTTTAATGTCTCTAATGAGACTTGCTTTTGCTTTACCCGCGCGCTGTACACACACGCATACAGACACAAAATAAAATGTGTTTTACACACACACACGTGGTCACAGTGTTATGGTAAACACTACACGCGTGCACGGATGTTGATTATACCAGTAAGAGAGCGGCACTAAGACCCAGCAGAGGAGACGATTACCCACAATTCCGCAGCACAAGAGAGAGAAAAACCATTGGCTCAGTTGTGGTCACGTGACGCTCGGCGTAAAAACAAGAAGCGCATGCGTGATACTCGTTACTCGTAAACCAAGACAACGCTCGTTTTCCAAGTTAAAATTTATTAAAAAACTTTGCTCATGTTGAGGAACCGAGGTTCCACTGTATTTGCAGTTGGCATGTGATGGATTTGCATCCCATCCTGGGTGTACACTGCTTCATGCCCTGAGTCCCCTGGGATTGGTTCCAGGCCTCCCACGACCCTGAACAACATAAGCGGTATAGATAATAAGAGACAGAGTGAGAGTAAATATTTGCAACACCAAGGCCCACACACATTACATACAGCTCCTGATAACGTGTAGAGGTTTATATGGAGTGTTAAAGGAGAGGATTTTTTTGTCAAACCTGCCATTTGCCTGATCTGCTCTTAGAGAAAATTCCTCAACACCTTACTTAAAAAGATAATTTTTTATTACTTACAGATGCCTGACAAAATGTTCACTGTGGTTTCTCTATTTGTTATGAAATCTGGTTTTTCTTTAAATTAAAAAGCCACAGAAATGCATCACCAACGTACTCAGAATATGGTAATTGTCAGCTTAGACAAAATGTTTTGCGAATGGGTGAAAAATTAATAACCCACCAGTCTAATTTGGCCCTAAATTGTGCTTATAATATGACCGCAGAGAGGCGTCTTCTTGGAGCACACACAAAGGCAAAAACATTTTTAAATTCTTGACGTCTTTCAAATTCTGTGGTTTTTACACAATAACTCGATATTGTATCCTTTTTTTTCAAAAGCAAAAATGAGCTATTTGTGATCCAGATCCGTCACTCTGCCATCTAGTAGCTTTTCTTCTCCACAAGTGGGCAGCATTTCCTTATTATTATTATTATTATTATATATCTTTATTTTGTACATTTGTATGCTTGTATTTTGTAATCTTGGAAAAATGAGTGTATTAGTAGGTTAGTATAACAATCCCAAAGAAACAGCTTCTTTTTAAGGTTGTGTAAAAGTTTTCTTTCCTTCCTCAGGAGCCAGCACGACCTGAACACTAGGAAAAGCGTAGCAGATGCGTGGCGTGACGAGCAGGCATTCCTGCAGCGGCACTATCCGTCTTTAGCGTCGCGATGTGGCTCACGCTACCTGGCACGCACGCTGAGCCGTCTGCTCATGCACCACATCCGCGACTGCCTGCCCGAGCTCAAGGCACGTGTGACGACGCTGAGTGCCCAGTTCCAGGCGCGGCTGAGCAGCTACGGAGAGCCGGTGGAAGACCACAGCGCCACCCTGCTGCAGATCGTCACGAAGTTTGCCACGGATTACTGCAACACCATCGAGGGCACGGCCCGACACATCCAGACCTCTGAGCTGTGAGTGGTTACAACACGCGTGCACGTTTATTCCATTTATTGTGGAAGCACATTTTTTTTACTTCCTGTTACTCCAACATAACTATGTGCTGTATTTCTTTTACACCACAGCAGTTTGGCAGCTCTTGCAATGTTTGTTTACTAAAGAATGTTTTGATTTATTTTTTTGTCCATTTACTGTTTGACACTTTTACTGTTTCTAGAACATCTGCTAAACAACTTATCACTTACCTCTTAACAGCTAAAAACTCTCACTCTCCCTCTTTTCTTCCCGTTTTCAAAACCCCGTCTTATCAAACTCAAAAATCTGCCACCTGCAGTCATGTTGCTGATATATTTTTCCCCCAAAAGTGCGAGTTGAGCATCCCACTGAGCCACTTTGCTTCTCTCGAGACTAACTGATACGGAAAGCCTCACATTTCTCCTGTGCAGCTGAGCGAAAATGACAGGCAGCTAATTAGCTGGAGGGCCGAGCTCATTACGTCCACTCAGGGAAGAAAATATGGCTCCAGCTTGTAATGCTTTTTCACTCAGCCCATTGATGTGTGAAGTGTATAACCGCTCTTAAGTGCTGTCTGTTGCCACAATCTAGAGCTCAGACCGTCTCTCTTTGACAGATGTGGCGGGGCTCGGATCTGTTACATATTCCACGAGACGTTCGGCCGGACCCTGCAGTCCATCGACCCGCTGGGAGGACTCACCGAGATGGATGTTCTCACCGCCATCCGTAATGCCACGGTAATGTCTGGTTTCTTTATTAAAAAAAAAAAAGAAAGGAACCACTATTGAGTCATTTTATTCGACTTGTATGTGTAATAGTTCAATCATTAATCTGAATCGTCCCAAAATCGTACTGCTTCACTGAACTTGTTCAGTGCGTTAGAGCACGATCAACCTCGTTCAGAGCACAAGCCTTGTCTGACTTTGTAATTAGATTTTCGAAACAACCGCAGTGCAAATTTTCACCCCAGTCGGAGCACTCGCGTTACATTCCCAGGGAGGATTTAATTATAGAAAGATGATTAATGCAGTCATAACTGTCTGAACCACCTTGCCAAGGTGCATGCTGGGTAACTCATTGTTTGTGCCACAGGGTCCGAGGCCCGCGCTGTTTGTTCCCGAGGTGAGCTTTGAGCTGCTGGTGAAGAGACAGATTAAGAGACTAGAGGAGCCGAGTCTGCGCTGCGTGGAGCTCGTCCATGAGGAGCTGCAGAGAATCATCCAGCACTGCTCGTCCCACAGTACACAGGTAGACACACACACATACACACATACATAATAAAATAGCCTAGTAGCCTAGTCAGTATCCTTGCTAATGATTTGTTCTAATTAACCCTTATTTCAGCAATATAAAAGATTCCCACTGATTTCCTGCTGAGGAACGAGTAGAAGGTGTATAATTGGCTTTGCTCATTCCACCGTGCAGTGTAATTGATTCAGGGCCACTCCATCAAGTCTGTCTTCTGGTTACTTGTTTACCAGATGAGGAATGTTTAAAAACAGACTCCGTAGCATGTGCGGAGAGGAAGGCGAAAGTTAATAACACGTTTTTTTTTTTTTTTGTGTGTAAAAACATCATAAGAATCGTTTCATCCTAGCGAGTCTCAGAATTACTCAAATACAACCTCAGATGAACAGCAACATATAACTTTTTTCACCGTGCCGTGTGGGCAATGGAACGGGCCGGCGTTACCTGGACCACAAAAGTGATCTATTGCATACAACAAACAACAAACTACTATGTTATAGGGTCAGACTTTTGGAATATAGAATGACATCATTTTATTCAGCACAATCTAGGCAATATGAGGAACTGAATTTTATTTCATTTTAACTAACTATACAAACATGACTTAATTTTATATATTTTTATCGGTCACATAGGAAACGAAATGGCACAGATTCATAACATCATGTGTTTTTTTGGTTGTTTTTATCATTTATAAAATAATATGTGGATGCATTTTTGCAATGTCATTTGCATATTTCAGTAGCAGTAAACATTCCACGTTTTAAAAGTAGCGATAACTTTGGTTCTACATGACGTATCAGAAAATCCCGAATCCACAGCATCATGTCTGATGCCTCCCACGCCGACACACACCTGCATGATTTCCATATAAGTATTTATTTATTATAAAATTTTTTTATCAATGCTATGTTGCCGCACGGATCCGCGCTGCTTGAGTTTCTCTGCCGAGCGTGTACGATCGTCTTCACGTCCTTTTTATTCTTTTTACGGCAGCTGGCTGTATCCGCTGCATTTACTGCGTACACCGCTCATGTGTATGTTTATTTTGTTAGCATGAAAAGGATGGCAGATGGACAGATTTTACAGAAGAGTTCATGGTCGACTCAGTGACTACAAGGTGCCCAGGTCCTGTGGCTGCAAAAGCAAGCCCAAATCGTTACCCCTACACCGCCGTGCTTGACAGTGGGTATGAGGTGTTATGAGGTGTTTCTGCTGAAATGCTGTTCGGTTTTTACCAAATATGGCGCTGGGCAATACTGGCTAAACAACTACACTTTAGTCTTGTTTGTCCAAAATACATTGTTCTAGAAGCCTTGTGCTTTGTTTAGAAGCAGTTTTGAGAACCTCAGTCGTGCTTACAAGCTCTTTTTAGATGGAAGAGACTTCCTCCTGCCAACCCTTCCAAACAAACCATACTTTTTCAGATTTCTTCTAATTGTGTTGTCATTAACATTTAACATGAGGCCTGTAGGGTCTGAGATATAGCTCTTGGGATTTTTGTTTCTCTGAGCATTGCACGGTCTGACCTTGAGGTGAGGGTGCTGGGACGTCCAGTCCTGGAAAGATTGGCAGCTGTCTTGGATGCTTTTTACTTGAATAATCTTTCTCACTGTAGAATGTTGAACTCTAAGTTGTTTGGAAATGGTTTTATAACACCTTCCAGATTGATGTGCAACAGCGATTGCTGATCTAAGACCATTGATTATGTCTTTCTCTCTTGGAATTGTGTTAACACACACCTGAATGCTCCAGACCAGCAAACTGCCAAAACTTCTGCGTTTATAGAGGTCTGCACACCTGCTGATGATCAGTTAATCAAGGGCTGATGACTAGCAGCACCAGGCTGCAACTTACTTAAATCCTGTTGAAGCAGTACTTAGTATTGCCTGCATGCTTTTCAATATTATTTATTATTTATAGATTTTGTTACAATTCTAAACAAACTTTTTGGCTAAACAAAGTAGTTTTCTCCTACTACAGTACATGCACATAGCACCTGCAGGATTAAAGAGGAACAGCAACCTTTTTTACCACTTCAAATAGAAATAGAATTAATTTTTTTATGTATAAAAAAATAAATTATATACAGTGGAACCCCGGATTGCGTGTAACGCGATTTGAGAGTGTTTCGCAAGATGAGCAAAGATTTTAAATAAATTTTAACTTGGAAAACGAACAAGTCTTGGTTTACAAGTACCGAGTATCATGCATGTGCTTCTAGTTTTGACGGCGAACGTCACATGATCACAACTGAGCCAATGGTTTTTCTCCCTCTTGTGCTGCGGAATTGTGGGTAATCCTCTCCCCTGCTGGGTCTTAGTGCGCGTCTCTTCCTGGTATAATCAACATTCGTGCACGCGTGTACTGTTTACTATAACACTGTGACCGTGTGTGCGCGCGTAAAACATTTTATTTTGTGTCGGTATGCGTGTGTGTGTACAGCGTGCGTGTACAGTTTATTATAACACATGTGTGCGCGCGTGCGAAGCAAAAGAAAGTCTCATTAGAGAGGTTAAAGATCCCTATTTTTTTGGGTTGTGGAACAAATAACTTGAGTTTCCATTATTTCCAAAATCTGCTTTGGTTTACGAGTGCTTTGAAATATGAGCCCGCTTCTGGAACGTATTGTGCTCGTAATCCAAGGTTCTACTGTAAATAGATTTCGGTGCCGATACATGAATTGCTCCACAAAAGAATCACGATACAGCACTGATTTGTTTTTTTTTCTCCTTCATCTCTAGCACATACTGTTAGTGTTGCATCTCTAAAGCAAACAAAAACAAAAATGAGTTAATCTCACCAGATAACGTGTTTAATAACATAAACGTTAAAACAATCACACAGCCTTGATAATTATATCAGAATTATGTTCGTTGCTGTTATTTCTCCAACTTGTTGAGTCACATGACTCAAATTCACATCTCTCTTCACACACGTTCTCCAAACCCTAGACTTTTCATTAAAATTCTGCTCATCACCACCTTATCTTTTTTTTTTCCCACCTCCTCCCTTCTGTGTTTGCACTCATTACACATTATCACGCCTCTGTTTCCTGTTTTTCGTGTCAGCTGCAATAATTTTGGAATGAGAATAAGAATGTGTAGGTAACGATAAGAACTCATATGGGGTAATGGGAGGAAAGAAGGTCGGAGTGGTTGGTGGGGGGGGATGATGTGTAACCCACATATTACATAAAGGCCGTATCTGTCCTCAATCGTTAGAAGACGACTAATGCTGTTTCTGTAAATCGTGTTTGTGTGTTCACAGGAGCTGTTGCGCTTTCCCAAACTGCATGACTCAATAGTGGAGGTGGTGACCAGTTTACTCAGGAAACGTCTTCCGATCACCAACGAGATGGTACGAACCAGGCTTTTCACACACACACATGCAGGCACAATCTGTTGTTTGCTGGCTTTGTGTGTCCCGGCGTGTTTTTATATGTCTTAACGGAGACTAAATGTCCCCACTGTCTGACAGTTTTCTGACCTTGTGGAGAAAAGTCCAAAATAAAAACTGCCTTTAAATAATTTACTAAATGTTTCTGTCTTGGCTACTGAGGTTAATGTTAAGGTTCGATCTATTTGTAGCCTATTATATGTCAGTGGAAGGTCCTCACAAAGGTAGTGAAACAAGCATTGTGTTTGTCTGTTTCCGTCTCAGGTCCATAATCTAGTGGCAATAGAGCTCGCGTACGTCAACACTAAGCACCCAGACTTCACAGACGCCGCCCAAGTGTCTGCTTCAGTCAACAGCCAACAGGTACTTGCACGCACACACAAACAAACACACTGTAACATGTTTAAATTCCAGATATAAGACCACATACCCACGATCATGTCTGTTTTATGTACTGTATATATGTTTTTCATATTCATATTTACAGTAAAATAACATAGCGGCATCTGTTAAAAATGCAAATATAACCATACAGCGTTTGTTCGTTCTTTCCCAGACTGAGTCACTGGATGGAGGGAAGCGGTGGAAGAACGATAAAATGTCATCAGAGGAAAAAGGCTCGGTGCCTGGATTTGGAAGCCCCACCAAAGCAGTCAACTTACTGGACACGGTAAAAAAACAAACAAACAAAAAACAGATTCCTAGATTCAGTTCCTTCTAGTGTCCTTACTTATAATGTACTGTACACAAAAGGTACAAGGCACATCATTAATGAAGGCATTTAAAATTTTCCGCTTGCTGTATTTTATTTTAAACATGACGGTTATTGTTAATTCCTGTGCAGTTAGGACCTGACTGATGGACTTGTTTTTTGGCTTCTGCAGGCAGTGCCGATCTCTCGAAAGCTGAGCTCGCGCGAGCAGCGGGACTGCGAGGTCATCCAGCGCCTCATCAAGTGCTACTTCCTCATCGTGCGCAAAAACATCCAGGACAGGTCAGATGGCAAATGTCAAGCTGAAATAATGCACGGGAGCTAGGTCTCTAAGTATTAAAGCCTAAAACTACTGAGAACACTATTTATAGGTACAAGGGGCATTCAAGTCAAACCGGGACTCTGGATCACACAGAAATACAGAACACAGTTATGAGAGTCCATTTATTTCTCTATATAATCCTCTTCTACACTAATGCATTTATCACACTAGTACTTGTATACCATCTTCGTCTTTTACGTTTTCTTTTGGATTGTGGCCTCCCAAGAACTCCCTCCTTTTAATGGCCCAAACATTTTCTTTTCATTTTGTGAAGCTGACGTAAAGACTTTTTAAAAATATTTGCATAAATGTATTCAAATGTTTGACTGCAGCTACCTACAAATCTCATCACAACACTGTGCTTTAAGTCTTCTGTCCGTTTTATGCCTTCATTAACCATCACAGTTTGACTTGAGGGCACACATATTTTCTGGTAAATATTAAGTTGTAAAGGTTTAATGTATTGCCTGGTTGTTTTTGTTTATGCTGTACATTACTGAGATGTTTAGTCAGACTTACATGGAAAGAAAAAAAAAAACAAGTACATGTGCACAGTGCTTAAGTTTAGTACAATTGTATTAAATCATATGACAAACCGTGCTTAGACTGTATGAGCATCTCCAAGACTATATTATTATTATGAAGAATTGCCCATAACCAGGCAGCGTCCCTGTAATTCGTGCCTGTGGAATGATATCTCATTTACACTATTGAGTTATTTAAATGATTAATTATCAGACTGCCAAAAGCCATCAGGCAATTAGTTCTTTGGGGTTTTAGGCCAGGCGGCTCCGAGATTTAAACTTACAACCTCGCAGCTGCAGGGTAGAACCTTGAAGACTGAGCGCTGAAAATATTATAGAGTATGTCAGATGCTTTGGATCCCAGCCAGTCCTCAATCTTCATCACTTTCCCATTCTCTCTCTCTCTCTCTCTCTCTCTCTCTCTCTCTCGGTCCTCAGTGTGCCGAAAGCAGTGATGCACTTCCTGGTGAACTTTGTGAAGGAACGACTGCAGAGTGAGCTCGTGGGTCAGTTGTACAAACAGCCTCTGCTGCAGGAGCTGCTCATCGAGTCTCAGGAAACGGCACAGCAGCGCACTGAAGTCGCCCACATGCTGGAGGTAAATGTGTAGTCAGCAGTGTGTGTGTGTTTTTCTGTGAGCAGATAAGTATGAGATAAAGAATACATGAATAGATTCATAAGCTACCTGAGGGAGGCGAGTTGGTGTTTTTGCAAATTAGCTGCATAAGCTGTTAGAAAAAAAAAAATACAAATATGAGCACTGACTAGCTACAAGATATACTTCTCGTACTTGAGAACTACACTACAGTCTGCCAGGTCTGGTTTTAAAATAAGGAGGTTGCTTACACTAGGGGTCGTCACAGAGCAGACTGTGGCTCCAGATCCTACGCCAAGTACAAGCAGCTTGAACTCGAGTCGCTATTTACTCCACTTTTATACTCCACTTTAAACATGCTTGTTTGTGCAGTTATCCAATCAGCCAGGTCGGCAGCAGCACAGATCCAAGTCACGGGCATTAAGGAAGGTTTCACATTGGGCACAACTGATTTGTACCGTGTCCAGAAACATTTGCTCTCTCCTGCTGTTTTTTTGCTCTCCGTACTCGGGTACGCTCGCATATTTACACTCTTCCGATACAGCAGATGGCAGTATGCACCTACTTTGTTTTGTGTGTCCACCATTAAACCCAAGAGATTTAAAGAACGAGAACTTTTGCGCTAAGCCTAATATTATTGATATTCAGGAGAAAAAATGTTAGGAGCAAGGCCCCTTACTTCCAGGAAAATGAACCATTAATGCGTCAGCATACCAAGGCATTTTGGACAATTTCATGCCCTCAAAACTGGTGCGCAGTCATGTTGGAACAGCAAGGGGACATCTCTAAACTGTTCCCACATGACTGCGCACCTGTGCACAAAGCAAGGTCCATAAAGACATGGACGAGCGAGTTTGGTGTGGAAGAACTAGACCGGCCTACACAGAACTTGAGTCCTGACCTCAAACCTGTTGGAACACCTTTGAGATAAATTAGGGCTGTGAGCCAGAACTTCTCGTCCAACATCAGTGTGAAGAATGGTCAAAAATTCACCAAAACACACTCCTAAACCTTGTGGAAAGCCTTCCCAAAATAGTTGAAGCTGTTATAGCTGCAAAGGGGGCGGAGCCAACATCATATTAAACACCATGGATTAAGAATTTGATGTTACTCAAGTTCATATGCATGTGAAGGCAGGCGAGTGAATACTTTTGGCAATATAATGTACTTCATCCATTCTTTTGATTTTGCAGGCGCTCCAGAAAGCCAACAACATCATCTCCGAGATCCGAGAGACACACCTGTGGTAGCCTCACCGAGGCAGCAGCAGCACGTCGACGAGTGTGTGTTTACATGTCCGTATGTCAGTAGATATTTTAAATTGCCTCCCAGAGCACATGCATCAAACATGTATAATCACTCGGGTCTTTCAGGTACTTTCTGTTATTATTTTACAAATACAATGTGTATTTGAGCATGTGTGTGAGAGAGAGAGAGAATGTTGTCTATACCACAGGTCAGACAACAAGCCTGCTTATTTTCCCTGGAATTAAGAGGCACTTTGAGAATGCACTGAGCTTTAAAAGAAGCACTCGAGCCGTAGATGCTTTTAGACATTCTTGAAAGAAAATTACACAAACTTGAAATATAATATTTTTTTTTCCCAATCTAGTCGAGATACACACAAGGCAGCTACAACTGCGCTCAGAAAAGGTTTGTAGTGGACCAACACAGATTAGTCAGTTTTTATTTTTGCTTTTATGAGTTTCCTAGTCGTCGTTTACTGCTTCTGTAGCATATGTGCGATTCCCACAGCGACCGACCTTTTTTTATTTTTCCTTGCACTGATTAATTTTATTATTATAATTATTATTTTTAAATATGTCAGAAAATAAAAACAGACTGAGTTTGAGAAGTTTGAAGTAAACATGTTTTCTGCTAATTTCTAAACAGACTTATCAGCGGTAATTACACTTGCAGACGCAATCTGTGGAGATGAGGTCGAAACACTGGAGGATTCCTTTAATCTGAGCTGCCTGTTTAAATCTGTAGTTAATATTTTACAGGAACCGTCTTACTTCTGAAGTAAGGAATTAAACACAGCAGGATGTGCTGGTACAAGCCTGAAATGTGTTTTATCCCTCTCATCCCATTGCGGGTTGTTAGTGATTACAGTGTTTCATTTGTTAATAAACTCCACGTCGTACTTTCTACCCGTTTATAGTTACCTTTCAAAGCTACGAAACAGGTTATCGCTTACTGTACGTTATAGCAGCTGTAAACAGTCTTCTCCACACCATCCAAAGACTTTTCCATGGTGGACAAATTGACTGTGAAGCTCGTGAAGCTCTCTCGCACTGGAGACTCCTTCCATAAAACTTCATCATTGACTAGGGATTGATGTTTTTCTTTATTAAATGGAAAAGTTTTTTATTTATTTATTATTATTAGGCTTAGATTATGCAATGTGTACGCGGTGGAAATGGAAATCAATTCGAACCATGCCAACTTCTCCAATCAGAACGGAAACTTCCGCAGCGCTGTGGCGTCATTATAACTAAGCCACTTTATTTTAGAGCATTTTTTAACCTTTCACGCAAGCACCATTTTGTGCTACAGCTGTGTTTGTGTCCAGGTTCGATACGATTATCACGATACCTAGGTGCCGGTTCGATTTGTATTGCGATTCTGTAAATATCACAAATGTTTAAAAAAAAAAAAAAAAAAACATTACAATATTATTTCATTTTTAGATTACGTTACAAATCTGAACAAATCATGTGCTCTCACCACACAGGATGCGGTGCTGCCTGCCAATGTGTTAATAGTTTAGAGTGCCACATGTAGGATTATATAGGATTATATAGGATATATATCATTTGGAGATAAATGAATTGCCACACAAAGGACTTGCAGATCTCTATCAGTTTCCTTGTTTATTTGTGGAATAAGATGCAGGACGTATAAGTAACAGTGATGTTTGTCAGTGTGAAAAAAAAAAAGTGGTGCAGTAATTTACAATTAAGAAATGTTCACTTTTTTTTTTTTTCCTCTCAAGAGAGTATGAACGAGGAAGAAGAAGCGCCTAATCAACAAAGCAGCAATGTTTCATGTGTTAAATCAGCGTACATGGACTAAAAAGGGCCAGACGAACAAAATGCGCGAGAACAAAGGAACGTGATTAATAACAGGCCTGAAATAGCAGACTAATTTCACTCCGCTTTAGTCGAAGATTTGATGTGGGTTGTTGTTTATGGCTGAATATTTATTATGTGTATGCGTGTGAGCATGAATGTGAGGTCGGTGGAGTTCATACTGAAGTCATTCTCTTCATCTTTTGTGTAGTAATGCCTTTGTCTAGCTGTGGAGTCACAAACATGAGAGATTCATCAGCAGGCTGTAAGGCTTCTGATTATGTTTTTTTTCACTTGGTTTTTGTTTTTCATAGTAACGCACTGAAAATTACTAGCTAGTATCTACTATTTAATTTTCTTATTATGAGTAATAATAGTGGGTATGACTGGTGATGTCTGCCCCCGTTCTAGCTCTGGAAGCTGAAACAGATGAGAATTTGAGCCGCTTGTGCGACTTCACTCTGTGCACCACAGATAAAGTTTGATGATCCGGTATGAAATTGTTAATTTGAGTTATATCAGGACTTTGGATTATCGGTGAAGACATTTTTTCAGTTCTTCACGCCATAAACCTCTTTATGAATGCCGACTAACACAGCAACTTTTTCATCACCACTTTGCGCTCCATGTTTGTTTTTTCTTGCTTGACGACTAATTTGCAATCGTACATTTTTCAGCATAATTAGAATAAAATCTTTTTTTTTATTTATTATTTTTAGGAAAAGAACACCATGGTTGCTTCTTACAGATTTCCAGAGTCAGACTTTCTTGTATTTTAGTGTAGTCTTAAGGAATAGTTCTCCAGGCTTCTCAAATGATTTTTTTTTTGGCTCAAATTTTCATTTCAGTATCTGTATCTGACTAGCATCAGCTCCACATAGTCAATCGTTCAAGCATAAAAAAAAGGCATGAACCAGTGAGAAACAGGTGCAGATGATGCCAGATGATCAGGCCGGTGATTAGTACACTGGTGGTGATGCATGCTGAGTGGTTGGAACAGACGAGAGGGGAAATGAGGCTGCTGCTGAGGTCGAAAAAATCTATAGATTTGTAAATTGCATCTTTAGACACTTTACAGGCTGTTGCAATAAAATTGTTCCTTTCTTTCTTTAATTTAATCTATTGTTAATATAATTTAAAATGAAGAAATGAGGGGTGGATCTAATTTTTTTTTTTTTACAGTTCTATATACATTAGTATATTTAAATGAAGTGTAGTCAGCTTGTTAAGAAAAAGAGGTTTTTGCAAAAGCAGCCTAACACCCTGTTCATATGTACACAGATATTTTCACATACATTCCGTGTGGACGTGGCCTAAACAGCACAGCGGTTCAATACTAACATTGCTGTGCCTCATATCTTTCAAAAACATAAGTTCTCCATACCGCTTGACGTTTCACGTTAATGCCAGTGTCTGTGTGTGTTATTTTGCATCTGCGGTTTCCGAGCAAAGGTATAGGTGATGCGTATCCAGGTGCATTTATATTCATAAGCTCACATCTTGGCACTCGCAGACGCTCCAGAACTCCATATTGACGCCACTTGCAGAACGACACGGTGTGCGAAGGGAAGGTCAGGGTAAAATGTTGCTCTTATGCTCTACGAAATTAAAGCATAAGAAAGACAAAAGAGTCAGAGCTACTCCCTGCCACCCGGAGAGCGCGTGTGTATTCTGTGAGCCACCACTCTTACCCAAACTTTAGAGGATAAACTCTGTATTTTATCCACACTCGGAATGTCAAGAGACAGGAGCGACCTTGTTAAAGTGCTGGAGTCTAATGGATGGGAAAGAGGTGTCGAGCTGGTGAATTTTAATCACCTCTGCTGCAAGCTCAGCACTGATGAGCTTATCGCTTAACACGACGAGGCGCATAACTGCCACTTCTGCACGTCTCCGCTGCAGAACGACACTCTCTCTCAGCCTCGTCTCGGCAGCCCTTCCTGGCCGTTCATCATCATATCCGTGAATGTGTGCCTATTTTAGCAACAGCTGAGCACTGAAATTCTTCTTCTTTCTTTCCAATGATGCAACTTGTTGAAATGTGTTTGGATGAAGGTGTGCGTGTTAAAATTTTTCCAAAATTATTTAACAAAACAAAACATATCATGTCCAATTTATTGCCTGTCATTAATATTTGTCGTATGTGCTCCTGTACTGATGTCTGTTTGTATTTCATTAAAATTGAACTCAAAGTGTCTTGTCTTCAGGGTCTGTGATTTGAGTGTTATACATCTTGCACATTTGTGAATGTTCTTGTGTCTTTCTCGCAGGATCTTTGGTTTCCCCTGGCTTTAAAAATAACATACCAGTAGGTGGATTGGCAAATCTAAAAGGCACCTAGGTGTGAATGAGTGTAAGCATGCCATCCTGTCTGGGGTTTATACCTGCCTCATGTCCAGTGCTTCTGGAATAAACTCTGACTCTGAAACTGCCATTCTGACTAGGAAAAAGTGCTTACCGAGTGATAATAAAGTGATAAAGGTCCCAGTGATGTTGCCATCTATAACTATATTTATCACTCAACGTCCCTGGAGTTCTACAGTTGTTAATTACACTAACTGTCGGTTGCCGCTGTGGTGTATGTAGGTTAATACCATCTGCCATACTGAGGACAGAGCAACTACCTGCCAAAACCCACATATCAACTCAGTCACAGAAGCACTTTTAGCAAGAAAACACATTGGATAATGTTATGTCGTCTTAAACTGCACTTTGGCACTAGTAGTTGCAACTACTAGGTAATTCCGTATTGCCTCCACGTTGCTTTATTCACGCCTAAGTTAAGCTACAGAGATAACTAGCTTCTAACACAAGTCGGAATCCCAAATCCCTCCCTTACCCCTAATCAAGGACACTGATTGATGTTTTGAACAATTGTTTGTACAACCTAGTGCACTAGCTTTCTATTTAATGCTATTTAAACCACGGAACCCAGAAATTAACGTACTGTAGCTAATATACTAAAGTGGAAATATAAAGAGAAAGAGGTCCGGAAGGCCAAAAGTGATGACACCAAGACAAGTTGGCATTATTTGAGAAATCGTACGGAATATGCTGCAAATACTGCTGCTGGTATTCCAGTGGTACACATGACAAGAAGGCAAGAAGGCCATATTGTGGGCCAAATAAAAAGGGCCAAACTTTTATTGACAAAAATCAAGAATTTTTCTTTGAATTTGTAGGTGTAACCTCTCTGTCTGTATTTACACCAATCAACCACAATAGTATGACCACTGACAGACAAACTAAACAACATTCATCACCAACTGTAAACTGTTTTATAAAAAATGACTCACGCTTGTCTGCGGACCAAAGGACAGCCCGTCCAGTCAGATCCCACAGAAAAGCCTATATAGCACAAACAGCTGAAAAACGTCACCAGAACAGCCAGTGCACCACAGCCTGTCTTGCACAGGGCCCTACAGGCAAAGAGCCCAAGGCCGCCAACCCAGTCTCCAAACAAACCAGATCCTAACCTGATTGAGACCACCTGGGATGCACTGGACAATCAAGTCCAATCCACAGAGGTCCGATCCACTGATAACGCCTTGGTACCAGACCACAAGAGCACAGCCCCAGAGGCCCTGTGGAGCTGCACACCAAGAATATTGGTCTTGATCGCTGCATAGTTCCATAAAAAATAACCCTTTCTATGTGGTGCTGTGTCCAAAAATTTGACAGCTGGTATATCTGGTACACTCATTCCCCTGCGATATCAAAAGCTGATAGCAACCTTGCATGCAGATTTGTAAAGAAATCTTTTTCCCCGACACAGAAACCTTATGCTCCTGCCTGTCTGGCGAGACGGTGGTGATTTATCACTTTTTGAATTACACACCATCAGCTCGTGCAGGCAGCCGCCATAGAAAAGTAATTACTCCTCACATAACAAATATGTGGCTGTCACTAAAGTGAGCCTTCAGGAATTGCGATAAGGCAGCCGGTGCCGGCTCTTACACTGGGAATATTATTGCATGATTTCTCTCTGGGACACGTGCCGTAACCCTTTGATTTATCTTCAAGAGTCATGCTGTAGCCTGTGGCCGATGCAGAGTAATATACTCTACTTACAGTATATATATTTGGCACGGTCCTTTTATGTTACATTATTCTTTACTAGGAGTTTGGTTTACACTGGGTCCCATTCAGAAGAACCAGAGGCTCTTAATAAATCTGCACAGAAACTGGAATAGTAGATTTATAGAAAAACAAATGCTATCTAGCATGAGGAGAATGTAAAGGCTCCCAGTTTCTGCCGTATATTAGACATCAGTGTTGTGGTTGGGAGAAATCAAATTAGCGCCTCGCACTTGATAAGATGTGCGAGATTCAGGCTCATGTTTCGGTATCTAATGAGACGCGTAATGAAATGAATATCGAGTCGTCGATGCTTCTATTTGAAGAACGGCGCTCCTGAGTGATTGTAAAAAAGACAAACGCTGAAACAGTAAAGGAACAAAGCTCTTGTTCTGACTTGTAGGTTCTAGGCTCATTCTTCCATTCATGCCACCTCCATGACAACAAATTATTCTGAAGGCATGCCAGAAGAAAGCTTTTTTTTAATTTAAGTGCCTGAGGTTCATTTGTTTTTGGCAATAAGCACTCAAGGCGGGTTTGGTCTACGACTTTCGAACGAGTTCTGTCCTGGGAGCACGTTTGTAATTTGGATTTGTTCTTAAGTTAGACAAAGTGAATCTTATACACCTTCGACACAAATATACAATTTAAATAGTGAGATTTATTTATTTATGTTTATTATGTTGTATGTAGAGGGAATTGGCATGCTATCATCGTGCTCCCGGACTGCTTATTAAACTGGTGAGGCCGACTCATTTCTCCCGCATCCCCACACACACACACATACCATATACCGCCGGACTTTTTATACATTTTATACATTCACTTACACACTGAAAATATTGTATATAATTGTAAATATTAGTACTGGTGCAATGCAGTGTCTATTTTTTGTACAATACACGTAAGATACTTTCACGATTTGTTCGGATCGAGGAATGTCCATAAAACTGGACATTCTGTTTGTATTTGTGAAAATTCATAACTCGAATGTTTGTAAGTCAGAGACTTACTGTACACCAAATAAATAAATAAATAAATAAATAATTTACTGGTCAATATGCTGGACCTGTTTTTTTTTTTTTTTAAAGACGTTGGAAACTTTGAAAAATTTGCTTGCCTCTGCTTAGAGGGTTACAAATGGTTTGTTGTTGGCTCTTTTAGTGGGACAGTGATCCAACATATACCTCCAAATTTACAAATGAAGATAGAACACCCATAAACTGCGGACAGATTTGAATTGAAAGGTGCCAATAATTCTTGAGCTGATTTGCAGGAAACCTGGTGACCTGGCAATCCTGACTCCATTAACACTAAAATAGAAACTTTTTATTTTTTTTATAATTTTTTTTACAGCTAGACGTCCAGACTATCAAGGCTATTTCTTTCATTTCAGCACGGAACAGATTTTCTGAATGCAGTTAGCTTAGCGTGTCCTGGTTACCTCTTGTATTTTCTTCTAAAACATAATTTCAAATTTCAATTTTTAAATCCACTCTCCTGCGGGACAGGGTTTATTCAGAGACATTGCTGGACAGAAGACATGTTGTCCAGTTGTCTTGTAAACAGAGGTAGTAAATAACAAATTGCATGTTTATTTGAGCTGAAATTGAGCAATATCGCACAAGTACATGCAAGCAAGATATTCATGCAGGGTAATTTATTTTAGACACATTATGGATAAATACTCAGTTTCTTTTTTGCTAGGAGAAATACATCCTGAAGAAGCCACACTTACTTTATAGCACATTGGCATGCTAGTTAGACAGTTCACATCAATTTGTACATTCCTCTTGAACGCACTTGCAGGAAAATTGACATCCCTATTCCCTATTCATCTTAATCTATAAATGCTTTCATATTTTAAGCCAAAAATGATATTTCTAAAATGTATCAGAAAGTATCTCAGTGAGTTTCGCCGAAATTTCGACACTCTCGGAATGCTGCTAGATTAATTGATTGAGTCGTCCAGAAAGAACTGTTGTACGAGGAGCGTTCAAGGGAAACTAGGGACTTTCAAGAAATTTCCTGTGAATGAAGTAGTAAAACCGATCGACATTTACAGAAAACTTGAAGCAGAACGGTGATGAGATTCAAAGCCGCGATAAAACATATGAATGGTTCTTTAAAACGTTTACTTTGTAACGCGTTAGAGTACTTGGATTACTTTTTTGATGTAATGAGTAATCTAACGCATTAGGTCCACTATTTAAGTACTTAGTTATATTTTCAAAATGTAATTCATTATTCAGACAATTTATGTAATTCGTGAGCCAGACAGCAGTCATTGCGTTATTGTGTGTGTGTGTAAAAGTCGTCCTACAAGCCCCGCCCCCGATAACCCACCTCCCCTCTGTTGTTCCTGCTGTTATACCCCTGTCTCACCTATGTGGTTTGACTCGCAGTGAGAAGCGGTGTTAGGCACTGTGAGCAGCCGCGAGTGACCACCCTACATTCCATGAAGTTCTGCAAGGTCTGCGAGGAAAGACCCGCGGAAAGATGGAAACATAATCACAGCGCCAAAACTCGCGGTGAATCATGATGAACCGTACTTACGGCAACCGCGCGAAACCGCACACAGTAGGTGAGATAGGGGTATTAGTAGTTAACAGATTATGGGCCAAACTTCACTGAGTGATGACGAGTGAATAATTATAAAGGTCTTGACTAAAACAACATGAATGAGGAATCACAAAGGAGTTTTCATTTTCTGCAGTGGAAAAGTACTCGAACTAGTTACTTTTATCAGAAAGTAACGCTGTAATGTAACTGATTACTTTTTACCCATTGGTTAACACCCATAAAGCTCTCCTAACCTTTTAAATAAATTCAGTGAGGTTCGCAGCATTCAGTCTATGAGACCCGAGCTGTATCCGAGCTTGGCTTCTCCGTCAGTGAGCTGCAGAAAGATTGACAAGCCAACAATCTCCCCAAAGGCTTTGAATCACTGGCAGAGAGGAACACTCCTCATTAAAGATGTCTTTCTCTCAGGGACACGCCGCAGAGCCGAGTAATGCTATAGAAACACTTTGTCAGCACTTCAAAGCACAGGCCGTTGGCACTTTGGGCTAGCACTGAACTTTTTTTATAGCTCATCATTAAAATGTTCAGCTAATACATTTTCTAAAATGCTCCGAAGCACATGGATATAATATACAGTTCTGGCAAATGGAAAGTAGAGCAGTGCTCAACATGTTTTTCAACCCAAATTTAACATATTAAATTCATAAAAAGAAAATTAGATGGTTCTTTATTCATGCCCTTACTAAAGCATTAACAGCTTTAGGCAAGCATGCAAATTGATACACATGCACTTACAACGCATTGAAAGTGTTATCATTTAAAAACAAGTCACACTGATTTTTTAAAATGGGTTTTATCACATGGTTTTGTATACACAAATCATTTATATTCATTTATTTATTTTTGATTATTTTTTATTTAAATTTATTTTCAGTGCATTTAAACTAATATGTATTGACACATATTCTTGGAAAGGAGACAGTGAAGGAAAAGGTGCACAAGCAAAACAAATGACCACAGCGATGCAAATCCGATTCAAGTACTTCACAAGGAGTGGAGTGAGGCTGGAGTCAGTGCATTAGGAGCCACCACACACAGATGGCCTACAACTGTTGTATTCCTAGACTGTTAGAAGCATCTTTTGGAGTCTAAGGAGAGAAAAGGAAAGGAGACCTAAGGTGAAAAAGAACTACCCGGTGGTTCTAAGTCCCCTTTTTAGATGCAATTAAATTTTGCATTTCATTTGTAAATCAAGGTCCCTGAGTTTAAAGGAAGAGTGGAGAGGCTCAGAGTCTCAGAAAATTGCATGAAATCCAAGTTTTCACAGTTGGTCCAAAGTCAACACAGCCATCTAGCAGGAGATTTTAGAGCACTTCATGCTTCCTTCTGCTGACAATTTTATGGATCAACTGGTTTGCTGACCATATTATTGTGCTTGATTGACCAACCAACTCACTCACCTGTTAGGAAGATGAGCAACACCTGACCCAACATGACAGACAAGCTGAAGGCCGCTATCAAAGCAAACTGGTCTTCTTTAACGTGTCAGCTGTGCCACATGGTTGCAGTAATTTGTTCTAAAGGAGCCTCAAATATTTCATGCATAAATAATCATACTTTTCAGAAATTGGACATTCCAGTATTTTAAATCCTTTTTTGATTGATCTTCAGACGTATTCTAATATTTTGTTGTATTGGATATTTTATTTTCATGAGCTGTAAGCTGTAATTATGGAAATTTAATTACATTTTTAAAAATGCACTGTGTATTCATGCACATAATGTAATGTGAGTAATTTTGACCTCTTTTTTTGTTTTCACTTTTTTTACATTCATATGCAAATTTTTTACATATTTTATTTTTCACATGCAGTTTTATGCAACTGATTTAGTTTCACATGCAAGTTTAATACAATTCTTATTCTGTATAGTTAGTTTCAAATTATTTTGTTTTTCTATATGACAATTTCTACCCAATAAATACTGTATTGCAATACAATAATAAAAAAAGTTGTAGTTACAAAATTTTAATTTATTTCCACATTCGATTTTTACCAAACACCTTTATTTTCACACACTGATTTTTACAAGATGCTTTTTTCACATGCGATTTTTACCCGGTTCAATTATTTTCACTTTAAATATTTACCAAGTTTGGTTTTTAAATGTTTTTTTTTTTTACACAATTCTTCTGTTTTCACATGCAATTTTACCTATTATACAAAATTATGTAATTTTAAACCAAAATATTTTCACATGTGATTTTGGCCCAATACACGTACTTCACATATGATTTATACTTAATTCTGGTATTTTGCCTTGTGTTTATTAAATTGAACATAATGCAATTTTGAGAGAATTCGTTAATTTTAACATTCATTTTTAACCTAATAGATGTATCTTCAAACGTGATTTTACAAAGTTCTTTTTTCACAGGCATTTTTTTATCAATTCACTTATTTTCACATGACAATTTGTACCTAATTATTTTTTTTACATTCACATTTTACACATTCACTTCTTTTCACATATAATACAGACTCAATTATGCCCATTAGTACTTATTATTATTATTATTATTATTATTATTATTATTATTATTATTATTATTAATATTAAATCTAATTCTGTTCCTTTATACAAATAATTTTACTTAAATTACATTGTAACATGGCAACTTTTTAAAATGTTCTATTAGTATAGAATTAAGAAAATATTACACATGTACAGATGCTTGCTTTCAACTTAAAACTTAAAAAAAAAAACAACCCTGCTTTAAATTACTTTTGTAGTGCATGCCTAATATGCCACTGAACTTTTAAAACATTATGCCGCTAATTTTCAGGCATGTTGTCAAACTTCTGTTTGGAATTTCTCCCCATGCCCCAGGGTGCCAGGATGAAATCCATGGACATGCCACAATCTGGCGAACAAACCTGGTTCTCACTGCCAGTGCTGAGACACTCAGGAGACCATCCTGACTAAATCACATTAGACAGTCACCTGTGTGTCAGAGTCATTATTCATAATTTAGAGCGTCAGGCTTTTGAACCGCTTAATGTTCCTTTCCCTCCTCTTTTTCAAGATAATGACTTAATTCACAGCATCAAGGACTTCACTGTTTGGTGATAAAGTGAATCATCAAGGTAGAAAAGGGACGATGTAGTTCTAAATGCTAATTTTGTGCAATTATATTTATCATATTTATTCCATGCCACATATATTTAGAGTAGTTCTGTTTTTTTCCTTATATATATATTTTGTATTGCACAGCTGTAGAGTACCAACAACCTTTACAATGTAAAAGTGTCCCTGACATTTTGTGGCCATAAAAAAATAAACTTGAAACTTGAACTGGTGTGCTCCTTTTATAGTCCACTTGTTTAATTGCTTGGTGCAACCTGGCTATTGATGTCAAGAGCTGGACAAAAATCAGCAGCAGAATATCAATTGGACATCCATTAGCTCCCTTTACTATGGCTAATATCCCTGGTTCTGGCCCTCGCAGTCTTTTTCACACATCCATCAATACGAATCACTCCCGGCGTCCTGGATTAACATTGATTGGCACCATTTCTTCTATATTCATCAGGCGATTTCACTCCTCTGTGAGCATGCCTCGAATCAACACAGCAAACTCGCGCTTTACAGTACACCATTCTCCAGTTTCGTGTGTTTGTTAGCTTGTATCTTGTCTTATTATATTCAGTGATTAAACTTTTCTTCAGCCGTATTCTTCTATAACTATCCGCTAAGTCGTTTACCTCCATCGCACAGCACTTTTGGAGCTAGAAATGTGCTTTTTAAATAACATTGACCCGAATTACAACACATCAAAAATCTGACAAATCTCAAATTTGACCACACAAGGGTTCCTCGATGTCTTTCATTTAAACTGCTGTGCTTTTTTAATCATTCGGGCTCCATGCTGTGCCCCAGCTGAGTCAGGCCAACTCACTAACTTTTGTTCTATCTCAGAGAACTCATGCATCTGAATATTTTATATCGCTTTAATATTTTAAGTTAGGTTAATGTGCTATTTTTGTTCCGGGGAACCCTGTAGCACACAGCTGGATTGTATGAATGATTGTTAGTGTTATATAGAGCGATTTTACAAGCTACAAGATTGCTCAGCAGACATCTACCTCTACAAAATGACGTTGACGTTCCTCCAGCTGCTCCCATCATTTACACCTTTTCATACACAAACCCCTCATTTTACCCGGACTTGCTTGTGCCCAGCCCTAAGAGCGCACTCAGACTCTCGCAAGCAAGGCAGGAAATGGTTTGACTACTCAATGCTGCAGATACTACTACAAAATAGAGACATATTTCCTTAAAATCACTTGATTTGAGGCAAAACGCTGCTTTTATATAGATTTGTCCAGCTTTCCAAAACTGGTGGTTATAGTTTTATTTTATTAAAAAAAAAAAATTCTCCCCTGATTTTCTCCCTAATTTAGTCGTGTCCAATTCCTCCCCGTCACTAGGGGGCTCCCACATTAAGGCTACTA
>JAQQZT010000040.1:26604223-26633197 GCA_030068275.1 Clarias platycephalus
ACGTACATGTCTGTCTGTCTTTCTGTACAGCAGAACTCTCTGTCTAACTTATTAATACAAAGAAATCACATTCTGTACGGTTGAGTATCTTATGCCTTGTTTATGCCAAGTTGTACTTCTTCCGTCGTCACACAAATACACTCCCTGTTCGGTAATCGGAGAGTGAAGCACTGATGAAAAAAGCGAAAAAGTAGATCGGATAAAGATGAAGTTTTGACTCCAGCACGTTAGAACTCACTTATACCACTTCATACATTTTTTCCCCGCAGATGATTTAAGACGCACCCGCATGCACAGTACAGTGTAAAAACTTGCAGTTTATAATCTGGTCAAAACTGCTCATAACTTCACTTCTACTCCACATTTAGATTTCATTTATGGAGCAGATTTAACTTCTGGCACATACAGAGCGACTGACAAAGTTTTATTAAATTCAATTCAGACAGACAGACATTTTCCTGAGACTGGTTTTGGTCCTTCAATGTATGAAATATGAAAGAAAGAGTGAGTTCAGATCAATGTACAGAAAAAAAACTTGATGTTATTTATATAGATAAATAACGCCTCATAGCCCACCTGCACTACCTTCACATGACCCACACTCTGGGAAACGCTGATATAAACTATAGCTATTATAAAAATAAAAATAAAATCACTATTATCACCTTGAAGTTGATCATTTTCTAACAACTACATGTCCTGGAGTCTTTAATTTCTCTCAAACTACATACATTTGCCAATGATTACAAGTTTCAATTTATCAATAAACAATGCACAGTTTCTTTTCTTTATTTATAGTTACAATAATATAGATGAAACAGGTTAGTTTACTATCAACTATATTACAGTTGGCAAAACAGTTTTACATATTGGAAAGCGCTTCATTCCAAAGCACTAGTAGTATACTGGTTAGCACTGTCGCCTTGCACCTTCAGAGTCGGGGTTCGACCTTGGGGTCCGTGTGTATGGAGTTTGCATGTTCTCCCCGTGCTTGGTGGGTTTCCTCCGGATACTCCGGTTTCCTCCCACAGTCCAAAAACATGCAGATTAGGCTTATTTGCGTTCCCAAATTGCTCGTAATGTGTGAATGACCATGTGAGTGTGTGTGATGGATTGACACCCCATGTGATGGTGTAACCCGCCTTGTGCCCTAAGTCTCCCGGGATAGGCTCCAGTCCCCCTGCGAGCCTGTACGCAGGATAAAGCGGTACAGACAATGAATAACTAACACTGAAGACTCCTTCAATAAACTGTAATATTATATCATGTATAAAATTCACTTTAATCATTTTTAGACATTCAAATTTATCTCAAGTGTGTGTAGAAACAATAAAAAGTGTGGGGTAAAAAACAACAACAAAAAACGTCATCCCTTGTTTTTCATAATGGAAGTCAAATACAGACGCCAATTAGATTTTTCCCCCCTGTTGTGACCTCATATAAGAATACACCTTCCCCGGTGATGTTTGTAAATGCATTATCTGAGAGTATTTCAGCTGCAGCATTAACACAGACACTTTGGAGGAGATCTGAGACCTGTGGTAACCTGTTGAGGAAATAGTAAAATATGACGTGTTACTAAAGGAACATTAACGTAGCAGAAGGAGCGGATTAAGACTGTACGGACCTGTGATTTGCCTTGGGGGTGTAATTCCTGTCAGCACTGCTGGTAGAGAAAATTAATCAATACCTTCTTACCTAATAACTTCAGTCTTCACCAGAAATGTAACAAAGCCTGAAAAGTTATTTACATTTCACTGCTCATTGTTCATTGCATTGTATACATTGGAGACTAATGTACTGGAAAACAAACAAATACATGTTTATAAGGATCTAGGATAATAATAAAAAAAAACATCCTGTAGTGTATGTACTGGGTTTAATGCCCAATACAGAACAGAGAGAGAGAGAGAGAGAGAGAGAGAGAGAGAATGCCCAGAAGCCTGTGTAGTTCCCCTTTGCACATAATGTCTCTTTAATTGAGAAAGCCGACAGGGATCGAAATGTCAGCTTATCCAAGAGACTGCCATTTACCATCATGACAGAGTGTGTGTGCATGTGTGTGTGTGTGCGTGCACGCACACCTACCTGCACTACTGTTCCAAAAATAACTGCATCACAATATAGTTTGGAATTTTTCCCAAGATTAAAGGTATAGTCGTTGCATAATCTAATTACAGCAGTGCAGAAGCGGCATCCTCATTCTTTATAATTACACGTCTCCGAAACACCAGTGCTAGTGCTGCCGTTTTTTTGTTATTATGAATAAACATCTCATTACTTTTCCTCTTTTCGGTTTGCAAACATCGCTTTTCCAACGCCGATCTCTCGCTACGAACCGAATCTTGATATTCTGTAAATAAGGACGATCAATCACAAACAGCACTGAATACCTAGCCATGAAAAGTAACCAATAATCTGCTTTACGGAGGTGTGTGTCGCAGCGGTGAGTGAATATGGTTATACTTGTCCTCCTACTGAGAGTCTTTCTGAGCTGGAAGTGTGGCTGAAGAACATGAGTGACACGGAGGAGAAGTGGAGGGTGGAGTTAGCGCAAAGAAGTTTCTCTCTCTTTCTCTCTCTCGCTTTCTAAAATGCAGCGATCACTTGTAGAAGTCGTGTTTAAATAGCTCAGACTGAGAGACTGTTCCCGTGAAGGCTTGTAACGTCGATGTTCATGCGTTCCCACAAGTTTCTCGTGCCATACTAATGCCACACTCTTCTTATGCCGAGTCCTTGCATACTCCGGCAACTTAATGTAGTCTAAGAGAAATAGGGTTCGATTCCCGCTTCGAGTCTATGTGCGAGTCTATGATAGACTTCAGCCCCCCCAATAACCCTGTATACAGGATCAAGTGTTATAGACAATGACTGAGTGTAATATTAAAGGCTCCATATTTGACTGTCTTTGCCAGTTAACCCAGGTTTCAAAGTTCCACAAAAGCTCAAAGCTCAAAGCTCCAGCTGAAATGCTCTACTCTATAATATATTTTTTTTCCAGACCTTAGTCTCCCTCCGTTTCACTCCTCTCCTAAACATGCCATTTTAGTGTTTATGTAAATGAGCTACAGCTAAGCCACACCCACTCCAGCAATATCAGAGCTGAGCAGCAAGCTGGAGGAGGGGTATCTTATCTTATCATATATGATGTCAGATTAGGGGTAAAATCTAACTGGCTTGGCAAATACAAAAAGACAGAATTTTTTCCTACATGCCAGTGAATTTCACACAAAATGTCCCTTCTAGAGAAAAATGATCCACTTTGTTGTTATCCCCAAACAGTAACTCTGCTACAGTACAGTATGTCCCATCTCACACCCCGCTGTTAGATATTTCCCCATAACAGAATGTCCTGAAGTGCTTTATTCCTTACCTATATTAATATGTCTACTAAACTTGTTCTTGTTACACGATCCCTCCTGGCTGTATTTGTTTACTTTGATATTGACATTTTATCTCGTTTTTTTTTTTGTTCGTACCCACTGTTCTCTTCTCAGATCTGCGAAGGCGAGTGCGAAGCTCCCTGTTGTTCCACATTCTTTTTCTCTTTTTAAGCCAGAGAAATGTCACCTGAGTCAAAGAAAAGTTCACAATACCTCGTTATTTGTCAGAACTCCACCAAACACCGCTCTATTGCCTCCTTTTTCAAGAAGCTGCCCCCAGCCGTGAGAAACAAGGATTTTTTTTTTTGCCTACCAGAAGCTCTTTACCATCAATCACTGTGTGACAGAATCACAAGCTGCATTCGATTTTATATTTCATCTGAACTTTCCACACTGAGTAACATATCAGTAGATATGTCTAAATGAATCGGACGCTTACTGTACATGCAGTTCACCGGTCTAAGCAGGACAGGCTAGTTCATAGGGTTGGGCAGGTTGGGCAGAGTACCACCACTGGGATCACAGGTTTAATATGTTAATCTTCATAAAGTTCTCATTTGCAGGGTCGTGAAAAAATATTTCGGAACACTTAAATGATTGAGATCATCAAACAAATTCTTACAAAGTGCAGTTTAAAATAATGATTGCAATTTAAAAGGAAAAAAGCTGCCCAAACCTGTCTGGCTCTATGTAAAAAAGTAATTGCCCCCTAAACCTAATAACCGGTTGTGCCACCCTTGGCGACATATGCTGCAATCCAGCGTTTGGGATAACTGGCATGAGTCTCTCTGTGGAGGAACTTTGGCCCACTCTTCTTTGGAGAATTCAGAATTCATTCTTTGAAGAATTCAGCCACATTCGAAGGTTTTCGAGCATGAAAGGCCTGTTTAAGGATCTCAATCAGATTTACGTCCGGTCATTCCAAAACCTTTTGTTTTTAGCCATTCAGAGAAGGACTTGCTGTTGTGTTTTGGGTCATTGTCCTGCTGCATTACCCAATTGCACATGAGCTTGAGGTCAACATTTTGGCCGGACATTCTCCTTCAGAATTTTCTGGTAGAATGCAGAATTCATGGTTCTGTCCAAGGTCCTGAAGCTGCAAAGCAGCCCCAGACCCTCATACTACCACCACTGTGTTTGACTGTCGGTATGATGTGTTCTTTTTATGAAACACTGTGTTAGTTTAATGCCAGTGCACACCTTCCAAAAAGTTCAACTTTTGTATCATCAGTCCACAGAGTATTTGCTCACAAGTCCTGGGGATAATAAAGATGTTTTGGGCAAATGCAAGATAAGCCTTTATAAGGCCCAGGTTCGATTCCCATCCAGTGCCCAAACCCCAGCCACTGGATGCAGTGCCGGTCCCAAGACCAGATAAAATGTGAGGGTTGCGTCAGGAAGGGCATCCGGCGTAAAAACCTGTGCCGAGCTTGTATGTGCGTAAAAGACCAACAACTCAAGAAGAGCCTTTATGTTCTTTTTGGTCAGCAGTGACTTTTGCCTTGGAACTTTCCCATAGATGCTGTTTTTACCCAGTCTTTCTTTCTTACTGTTATTGTGAATCATGAACACTAAGCTTAACTGAGGCAAGTGAGGACTGCAATTTTTTAATTATTATTTTTTTTTTTTTACAGTTCTTTAGTCTTTACAAAAACCATTTCGCACTCATGCACTGTAGAGCTTGTGAGAAATTACAGAGTCTGCTAGACAAGTGAGTTTTGATCGGCTGTGATGTTAACCCAAACTCTCCTTAAGGTGACACGTTGTTGCAGTAAATGTAGCAGTCATTATTGTCACAAAGAAAGGTTCTCAGGAAGGTTCTCAGACCTGGCCTTGCTTTCACACTCAAAACCAAGGAAATCAATAAATCATGGTTGTGGAGCAAATCAGGGCATTAACCAGAGGCAGCAGAAGTACACAAACTCAATACGTAAGTAAAAGTACAAGTACTTGACTAATATGTACTCTACTACAATTAGAAGTACTGCTTCGAAAAGTTTATTTAGTACAAGACTCCACAAAGAAACACATTTTTCTGGATATCTATCCGACTGAGTTACTGATGAACAATATTTTAAATGCAATTGCAGTTGGTCAAAACATATAATTGTAGTCTTTTTGATGTATTTTAAAAAGCATTGCTACTGGTGTGAAATGCGTTTGTAAATGCGTATGTTCAGATTGGAAAATCAATGCGCTTCTGTGTGATTACAAACAGTTGAGAGGTTAGTTAGTTATCTAGATCGCTTTACACTAGATCTTGCCTTGATAAGTGCGCCACCTAAAAAGGGAGACAAAAGAATCTGTAGGCCATAGGCCGAATGGATGGGATCCCTTGTCCAAGTAACCTTCAGTCCCTTTGGTCTCTAAACAATCTGCGTTTTCGTAATGGCCTGCTAGTGAAATTGTTTTGTTCCTGTCTAATCCATGAGAAGTGGAGCTCAGGTTATGCTATGCTATGGTGTGAGAGACAGAGTACATCATTATCTGAAAAGTAATGAGTCTCTTTTTAAAATGTAGAGAGTGAAAGTCCACGTTTTTCATCCAAAAATGTAGTGAATAGAAGTAAAAAAGTATCACATACGGACAATACTGAAGTAAAGTACACTTAAGTATTTGTATTATTGTCATCTCTGTCATCACTTACTCATTATCTATAACGCTTTATCCTGTATACAGAGTCCTGGGGGGCCTGGAGCCTATGCCAGAAGACTTAGGGCAGGGTACACCCTGGACAGCGTACCAATCCATCACAGGGCACATACACACTACGGGAAATTTGGGAACGCAAATGAGCCTAATCTGCATGTGGGAGGAAACCGGAGTACCCGGAGGAAACCCAACAAGCACGGGGATAACATGCAAACTCCGTTCACGCAGAGGCAGGAATCGGACCTGGCTGGGAATCGAACCCGGAGGTGCAAGGTGACAGTGCTAACCACTACACCATCGTGCCGCCTGGTCATTAACCAAATCATACAATGGTAATGAGAGTAGAATAAAAATTATCTGCATATAGGTGATAATTCCTGCTCAAAAAGTTCAAGAAGCTGTACTGTATATATTGTTAACCCTTTATTTGTCAATGCACAGTGAAATTCCCTCTTCACTTATCTCAGCATAACTGGGGTCAGAGGTCAGTGTCAGCCACCATACAGCACCCATGGAGCAGACAGGGCCAAGGGCCTTGATTAAGGGCCCCAACAATGGCAACTGGGCGCAGCTGGGGGTCGAAACCACCAACCTTCCTACCAGCCAACCTTCTGGCCGGCAACCCAGCACCCCAAGCCACCACTGCACCATTGCAAATGGTTTAGATGGTCTGGAGTCTGGTGTGACTCCATGTAGAGCTGGGCGGTATTCAAAATTTTTCAAAATTATATCAATGTCATGGTATTTGACGGTAATTTTTTTTTCCATGCATGATTAGGTGTTAACCCCATTTCCTAATAAATTCGAGAATAATTACTGCAGTATATTGGCTTACATTGACCGGACTAGTATTAACCCAGGTTTGATTGATCTCACAAAATGCTGCTGTTCACAAAGAGGTGACAGTGGCGCGGGGAATCATGATGAACCCTACTTACGGCCACCGCGCGAAACCTACAGCTTGTTTGGTACCACTGCAAAACAATCCCCCTCTCAAACAATGTCCCGCGGCGGGACGTTCCACTGCTCTGTGTTCCCGACGCTTTGTGCGCACACACTCACCGGTAAATGAATATCATAAAAAACAACAACACCGGTATTCGGTATGAAAAGGTATACCGCCCAGCCCTAACTCCATGTGCTTTTCACATATATGTCTTTTCTTTTCATACAACCTGCTCAACTAGAGAACCGGTGCTCGTTTCACATCCTCGGCTTGCTGTTTCCTGCAACCGAACGTGACCAGGAACCTGTTTTTAGTCATGCGATTGGACCACTGCCGCTTTTAAGGTGTGAAAAAGAGCAAGTTGCTCAGAGTCTCTGGCTGAGACGAACATCTCTACGAACAGCGGTGTTCTGAACGGTGTGAACGTACACCGAATTGAAAGGTGTGACCGAGAGAGCATGACGAAGAGAAGAAAAAAATGTGATGTATATTAACTGTGAAAGTTGTGGAAATGGGATGAAGGAGCGAGAGGAAGGGATGGAGGAGGAGCGGAGGGATGCAGCTAATTTTAACATCATGTGTTACATCTGTGGAAGTTACTCTTAGCCATGGTACTTACAGAAAAAAAAGTGCCAACAAGTGACACACCGTGAACGGCAGCAAGGCCTGTAATTAATGTGTGTTTATGCAGGCTAATAGTCAGCCATGCTGTAATTAAAGGGGGTGAAATGCATGCATTTGCTCATTACACTGACTTCCTGCGGGCTGTTAGATTTACTTTCCACTTCAAACTCATGTAGGAGATCAGAATAAAAAGCTTTAGCCTCAGGATATTGTTCATCTCAGCCTTTTAATACACACTACAGACAATAGCCGAGAGCAAAAACATGCTGTTCTCGTCTCTCCCTCTGCCACCGCCGCTGTTCCTGTAGCTTGAATTTGCATATGTTTTTAGATAAACATGTTTATTATATCGACATTAGACCCCCCAAGTCTACAGTTTCCTTCAAAATGCTCTTCTGCGGTGAATGAGAGTGATGTTCCTCCATGTATAAATAAAAAATACTAATAAATGAATAAATAAGAAGCCTGGAGTCATGTTAATCATCTGTCTTTACTACAGCTCAACGTCTGATTAAGTTATAATGGAAATTTAGTGAAATATGATGTCCACCTGGTGTTAAGCCTTATGGCTTAGCAAACGCTTTGTGGATTATGATTAGATTTACTTTGTCTGGTTTCGTGGAAGGAGTCAAGCACAGATATGTCATCATTCTTCAAGAAGCTAAGTACTCAGTAATTTATGCTAATCGAATCATTATCATCATTTGCATATCAAAACCTGTAACATGAAGGCTGATTTATTTCTCTTTGTTTTAAAACCATAATAAAAACGTAACTCATCTCTGGTCATGGCACCACATACTGTATTAATAATGTATTTCATTTGATTCATTATTTCACATTATTATCGGGTAAATTATAATAATCCTATTATACAATGGGTGTTCAAGTCAAACCGGGTGCAAACGTTTTAAAGAGGAATCGTCCATGAATGACGATCCTGGCCAAGAGACCACTGCAGTCGTCCCGGTGAAACATTCAGCAAGTACGTAGAATACCTCATCCTTGAAAATCGACAGATACCTCGTCTCCAATGTAATGAAGAGACACATCTGTCCGTAGGGAACATGTACTGCACACACAATCATTCACCGGCACCACTTGCACATTACAGGAACTCGTCTGGGAGTTATTGCCACGTCACCTGTACAGTCCTGGCCTCGTTCCAAGCGGTTTTCCACATGTTTGGGGCATTAAAGGAGTTCCTGGGAGGCCAGCGCTTCAGACTGAGAAAACCTTTTACGGTATCCAAGCACTGGCGAAACGCATTAGTGCATTAGTGTGTCGCAGGGGATTATATAGAGAAATAAAGGGAGTTTTTAACTCTCAATTAAAAGTCCCAGTTTGGCTCGAACACTCCAACTGTATTATGTAAATACCTTAGATATGTATTATTTATTTATTATTATTTTAGATACATATTTATAATTTAAATATTTGCTAAATTCTGTGGTTTTTATGTAAAATGGAAGGAAATTCAAGTGGTTGTGGAGGAAGGTAACCACTTGATTATGTTTTATAACAATTACTTATTTCATTCATCATTATGCCATGCTATTCAAGGGGAGGATTGAACTGGCCAGTTTTGATTATTTGGGACATTACACCCCTGCACCCAGGACCTGGAGCAGTGAGATGGCAGGGTTACATATAAGAAAGGCTTATTGGGAATAAATATAATGCAGGAAACTTCAAAATCAAGCTGCATGCAGGACATTTTTTATATACAAGTTCTGTATTTGCATTTTTGGAAATTCCTCTAAATGATCTTCAGCCTTTTAACATTTTGCTGACTTGTTACAGATATTGACCTTTATCTGTGGGGTCCCCTCTTGACATTTTTTGTTTAAAATTTTCCAAACTATTGTAGACATTCTACTTTAATTCTCTTTTAATCATACATTGTTTGCTGTGGATTTGCTAGCCTACATCCTAGACAGATAAATCCTCCTCCTTCTCCCTCTCCTCCTCCTCCTCCTCATCATCATCCTGCCCAGTCAACCAAATTAACAAGGCCCTCCATGATTAGCAGTGCGGAGTAAATGAAATTCTGCCTCACTTATACCACATAGTAGATCGATGCGCTGACCAAAAGAATAACAGAATTACAGATACCAGAAAGCATGAAAAGTCTTTAATAGTGATCATTACGTTTTTATTACAGCCCTGGTTTACAGCAGAAGTTTAGTTAATTATCCTGGTGATAAATCCTAGTGCTTCACGGCAGTAGAGTAAGAAGGCAGGGAAATGAGCGTACATTAAAACTAACCTCAATGTGGGATGAATAAAAAGCGACACACGTTTATGATTTTTAAGAGATCCACAGAATGTTTAAGAAAGAATGAAGATGGAAAAAAAAACAACAACTTTAAATAAAGATCTGGATTGGAATAAGTTCCAGTAATTATGATCCATCTACAAACTTTAACATGTAACAAGGCTGGGCACTGGCGTTGGAAAAGTAGTCAGATTCTTTCACCAGGTAAAAGAATATTTAATTATTTATATGAATTGTCAAAAATGTAAAGTCATTAAAATGAAATAAATTATTTCAAGTTAATGTATTCAATTCAAATTAAATTTTATTTATATACTGTAGCACTATATATACATACTATACTGTATATATATATACACAAATAAAACATATATAACATATCACTTAAACACACGTCTACTTTCATTATTGGAGAGTCTAAGTCCAAGTCCATCTCCATAGTGAAGTGGCAAGACAAGGCAAATTTTATTCATAGAGCAAAATTTTAACAAAACCGTGGTTGATTGAAAGTACTTTACAATAAAAGACAAAAAGAAAACAAATTACAGAAACAATTGAAATGTAACTACATAAAACACAAATTCAACTATTCAAAGTACAGACACAGCATCAGTCAAATGCTAGAGAGTAAAACTTTAGCTAGATTTAAAAGCATCCAATGATGGAGAAGCTCTAATGTTTAAAGGTCACAGCTACTGAGAAAGCTCGATCACCTTTTGTTTACATTATGAATGGGGGACAGATAAAAGTAACTGATTACTAAGTCTTAATGGCCTAGAGGCTGTATATGGCCTAATGAGATCACAAATATACCCCGGATCAGAATTATGAAATGCCTTGTACACAAAAGGGATCTTGCCAGTGCAATGAGGCAAGGACTGTGGAGAGATGATCTCTTTTTATAGTTCCTGTTTAGAATTTAGAATCTGCTGCATTTTGAACTGTCTGTAACCGAGACAGTGTAGATTTAGGTCAGCCAATGTACATAGAGTTACAGTAATCAAGATACTAATCGAGAGGAAATTAGTGCATGAATTACAATTTCAAGGTCTTTACTAGAAAGAATGTCACCTTTGCCACTGATGTGAGATAAAAAAAAAAAAACTTTTTTCCACTGCCTTTTTCTTAAATTGGAGAAAAGGATCAAATAAGACTCTAGGATTTTTTGCATGATTGTGTAGGTTATTGCTTTAAAAAACTAACTGTGTTTTGATGGAATTGGTAGTAGCAGATGGACCCAGTAGAATCACTTCAGTTTTTATTTTCATTCAGTTGCAGAGAGCTTATTATCTACATAGATCTCCATTTCATTAAGACATAAAAAGAGCTGATCTAGTGAAAAGTCATTTCCTGGTTTGATTGGAGGATATCGTTGGAGGTCATCAGTGTAACACTCACTCTTACTCATCATCTATACCACAGTATTCAGGGTCGCAGGGACCTGGAGCCTATCAGCATGAGACAGGGTACACCCTGGACAGGGTGCCAATCCATCGCAGGGCACACACACACACACACACACTATGGACAATTTGGGAATGCCAATTAGCCTAACCTACATGTCTTTGGACTGTGGGAGGAAACCGGAGTACCCGGAGGAAACCCACCAAGCACGGGGAGAACATGCAAACTCCATGCACACAGAGATGGGAATCGAGCCTGGCCGGGAATCGAACCCTCGCACCCTGGAGGTGCAAGGCGACAGTGCTAACCACTACACCAAAGAGACCATGTAAAGGGAAAACAAGAGAGGGCCATGTATGGTTCCCTGAGGAACACCACAATGGATAGGCAAAAGGGGTGAACTAAATAACCAGAAAATATCCTCCCCTTTAAGTATGAGAGAAACCAGTCTAAAGCTAGGCCCTGAACCCCAACAACACACTCAAGTCATTTCAGAAGAATATTATAATGAACAGTATCCAATGCAGCACTTAAATCTAAAAGTATCAGAAAGCAGATGACTCAGAATCAATGGACAAAATGTTATTTGTAACCTCCAGCAATGCTGACTCATTGCTGTGCACTGCTCTAAAACCAGATTGAAATCGATTTAAACTATTAAAAGCATCTAGGAATGAAGTAAGCTGTGCGAGTGCAACTTTTTCCAAAACCTTTCAAATGAAGTGTAACCGTCCACAGTCACCACATGCATGCCAAGCAGACCACACGGGGGACTCCAGGCAATGAGATCTCTAACCAGACATGGGGCACCAGGATGAGTCAGACAGGTCCAGAGGGCAGAGGGGGGCTGGATCACTGGCAGCTTACAAACCCCCCCCCCACCCAAAAAAAAAAAAACACACTGATTTTAGTTACAGATGTTAATTTAGTGTTCTAGTGTTTGATGATTATTTAGATATTATACACAAAAAAATTAAGCAATTTGGGAAACCGGGTCAGCTAAACCTCAGCATCATGGTGCTTGATGAGTTTTGCAAATGCACTTGGCAAATACTGTTCTTACAAGAACTGTTCCAGAACAGCTGACCTTCATGTCTTAAAATAACAACTCACTGTTGGTGTTGTTGTTACTTTATTCGCAAATTCATGATTATTAAAAAGGTCAACCAAGGACAGCTTTATTGATGATCTCTGAAATGTTTTCTTTCATAATAATAATAATAATAATAATAATAATAATAATAACTATGTGAATTCAAAAAGCCGGCTTTGATTAAAAAAAGCAGCAAGAAAAGTCAAAAGTATTAAATACAATTCAAACTTAAGTACATATTGATTAAAAAAGAAATGAGAAAAGTCTTAAGTAAGTCAAACTGCATGTAATAAAGTTTAAACTGCAACTGTTAGTAAATCAAAATGCAGAACAAAGCAAGAGACGGGTCGTTGATTAGCTCAAAGGACAACAGCATGGATGTTATCTAACTGAGAAGCAGTGCATGACCGGACCTAATCATCACATACAAATCCTGCAGAGGTCGTTCCAAATAAAAAGATAACACTTCGTGCTCTGTGCTTTTGTATTTTTCTAAAGCCTGTTGTTTTTGTAGTTTCTGCAAATTTGCTAAACATGAACAGATTCCTGGAAAGTGCGCATGGTTGATCAAGTGAGTGTGCTACAGAAGGATGAATATTACAGATGAGAGAATCCAGATGCTGCTCGAAGGATATGAAAGACATTCGAGGCACTTATGAAGGAGTACACAAAATCAGAGAATATTAACAGACCTGCAAACCTTGAAGAGCTGTAATGCGCAAAGTGGTTAAGATGGTCCTTTTACAAACCACTTGTCTAAGAAGAAAATGTCAGAGGCAGAAATCTGCCAAGTGAAAAAGAAAACATTAATCTTTTGTTGCACTAAAGTAACCAAGAATATACCATATACCATACCAATAGCCATAACATTAAAAGCATTGAAACTGCCTAGAATTTTGGGTTCCCCTTGTGACACCAATGTAGCTCTGGCCATTTAGGGTGTGGCTCTGCAGGGGCACCAGGGGAGGGAGGGAGCTGTGGCGTTTTGCACCAGGATGTTGGCAGCAGATCATTTGCCTGCTGTGGGTTGTGAGGCGGGGTCTCAGCGGATCAGACTTGTTCGTCTGCATTTCATGGGTGCTCTACTGGATTGAGATTGGGAGGCTGGGCCCGGCGGCCTTGGGCTCTTTGCTTGGTGGACCCCTCGTGCAGCAGGCTGAGATGCACTGGGTGTTCTGGTGCCTTTCTTTCATGGACAGCTTTTCTGTGGATTAGACCAAACAGGGCATAGCTAAGCCCAGGGTTCCCATGTCACCAGTTTACTGATATATACAGTATTGGTGATCAATGTTGTTAAGTTCACCTCTCTATACTATACTCAATACTATGGCTTATTGTTTATTATAGCACAATCCATAGTGAGGAAAGGTGAGATGAGAGGTTACATTAGATGAGCCGAACAGAGCAAAAAGCAAGGAGAAGGGCTTCTCTCATATGAGGTCACATTTGCTTGAATTTCTCAATTCATGGAAATTACCAAAAACATACTACACCCTTTGTTTTCCTGAAATTCCTGACAAAAAAAAAAATCTCTCTGACAAGAGATTTACGACAAAGTGTTTCACCTGTAGTGAGAATTTGTGAGAAGTGTATTTGGAAATTTGATTTCAGTGTGAGTTAGTTCGAATGTGAATTTCTGAATATTTAAAATCAGTGTTGTTTCTGCTGCTCCCGTCGAGGGGTCGACACAGCAGGCTATCTGATACACACACAAGGTTTTTACGCCGGATGCCCTTCCTGACACAACTCTCCCGTTTTAGTTAAGTCTCTAAAATGAAAGTTTAATTCAATGCATGACCCTTCATTTTCAGCATTGTCCATTTTTCATATACTATTTATTTATTATTATCTTTATTTTATTAATTTAATATTTGAAAATAAAAAACTAAATAAAATGAAATATGTTTAAATAATTTTTCTACCAGTCTTCTATTAAATAGTTTTTTTTTTTTTTACCCATTACTCAACCTGTACAATTTGATTGATTGATTGATTGACTGATTGATTGATTGATTGATTGATATATAGATACAATTCAACAGATAGATAGATTCTACTGTAGGTGTACAGTTTGTAACTTTTAAACCATAAGTAGTAAAGTACTATGTTAAGCTCTACCTTATTTCAAGACTACAGTCTTTGTCCTTTGTTTTTACTTACATAATGCTTTTCCCTTTACATAATGCTTTGAATTAGGTAATTAATTCAGCCAAAACTTTTAATGATTCAACATTAGACCTACACCACAAGTGCTCGAGTAATGGCGCTTACACCAGCATGTAGATCTGTTCTTACTGCACTGCAATTTCTGATTTTACCAAAAAATTTGAATAGTTCAATATTCAATAGCACTTAAACAACAAGTACTAGAGCGACGCTGCTTGTACCATCATGCAGAGCACCCGTTAAAACTTTTATTATATTTTCCAACATTCATTAGCTCCTGACACCAGCTTTTGTTTTTTTGTTTTTTAGCCAATTTTTGGATAGAAGATTCTTTCTTAAAGTTGATTAAAAAAATAAAATACAATAAAATAAATCGCTCCAGAGACCAGTTGAAGAGATGAACTTATACCAACATGTAGAGTGTCTCCTACTGCTTTCATTTTATTTACTCATTTATCTGCTTGTTTATTTATTCATTTATTTATTTCTATATTTTGACTTTAGACATTACCGAGGTTCAGCAACAGGTACAGTATACTGTATACATGTAAATGCTGCTTGCACCAGCATGTCAGATGACCCCGCTGCCTTTAACACTCATTTCTTTAGGATAACCTTTAAAAATTGAGTTTTTGCTAAAACTTAAAATGTTTCACATGAACCAAAAAACTGTGTGAATCGAAAAACAAAAAATCCTAGTAAAGGTAGTTTGGGCCATGCCTCTTGCTGTTGCAGGAAGAATTACTGTAAAAAGTATGGATTTTTTTATTTTAAGACAAAAAAAAAAAAAAAAAATCTAAAGCGGTTTTGTAAAAGCAGTTGGAGTACTCGAGCAAGCAGCATCTTGTGGATCAGAAGCAGATTGAATGTTTAAATATTAAAAGCCCTGAATATATAATTTAATCAGATAATAAATAAATAAATGAATAAAAGTTTTAGTTTAGATACACGGGGCTCAAGCTGAATCACCTCAGTTCTTATAGTTTCAAATTTACGTGACTTTTAAATATGAAACTTTTTTTCATTTTAAAGTAAATTTTCCCTACAGTGATACTAATTTTATATTTATAACCCTCATCATTTGAAATCTATTTAACACACACGTGCAAACACACACGTGCAAACACACTGATTAACACTATCAAACTTTGGATTGCACTATTGTACACACCAACCTGTAAATGCTCTTTGCACAATATTCATTACTTCTTAATTTGCACAAACTATTTTTATCTTTGCTGCTACTTAAATGTCAATCTGTCTCGTGTCAGCTAGCCGGCTAATTAGGTTTCCAAGTTAGCATTTATGTTGTAAATCTATGTTGTCTTGTCAATCTGTTTTGTCTCAGCTAGTCAGCTAATTACTGTAGGCTTCTTAGTTAGTTTCTGTTGTACAGTATGTAGCACCTGTTGGTCCTGGAGGAACGTTGTTTCGTTGCACTGTGTACTGAACTGAATTTGAACTTCACGTCGTTCATTCTCTATATACTTTTTCTGATCCTGTTCAGGGCTTGAGGTGGGATACACCCTGGACAGGGTTCCAATCCATCACACACATGCCCACACACACACGCTCACACACTATGTGCAATTTGAGAACGCCAGTTAGCCTAATCAGTATGTCTTTAGACTGTGGGAGGAAAACAGCGTATGCAGAGGAAACCCACCAAGCACAGAGGGAACATGCAAACTCCATGCACGCAGAGGCCGAGGCAGGAATCGAACCCTCAACCCTAGAGGTGTGAAGCCACAGGGCTAAAATGCCACTCGTTTTGATGGGCATGCTAAGATTTTAAAATTGTTTTCATTTGCTTTAATCTATTGGTTATATTATCACTTTCGCACATTTGTGTGTGTGTTTTGTGTCTCGACTGATCTATCAGCTCATTCATCAGCTTTTTTAATGACTCAAATGCTAATTCATTGTTTTTGGATATGCCAAGTATAATCGTCTCAGGTGGTACAGTGCCTTAGAGCATTATCACCTTGCACCGCCAGGGTCTGGGTTTGATTCCCTCCTCAGAGTCTAGCTATGCTTGGTGTGTTTTCTCCAGACGCTCTACTGTAGTTTCCTCTCACATTCCAAAGACATGCAGATTAGGCTAATTGGCATTCCCAAATTGCCCACAATGTGTGTGTGTGTGTGTGTGTGTGTGTGTGTCTGCCCTGTGATGGACTGGCACCCCGCCTTGCCCCAAGTCTCCTGGGATAGACTCCAGGCCCTCCACGACCCTGCATGCAGGATAAAGCGGTTGTAAATGATGAGTGTGTGAGTGATGCTTGTCTCACACACATATTGCTGATGTGCCTGAAAGCAGGTCATTCTGGGAGCTGTGTGAAATGAGTTATTAAGGCTGCAGCTGAAGAACAAGAACATCCACAGGAGTCCCATGTTCCCATAATGAAACTGTGTATGCAGAAAGTCCAACTGCATGTCGCGGAGTTATTATTTAGGCTGTTGTTTTTCTCCCACCTTAAGCACTATTATACGGTAACAAATCCATAATCTTTGTGATCTTCTTCTGCTTCACTTTCTCCTGTCAGTCATGAATGCAAATAGCATTCCTCAAAGCTCCTGTGACTATACTGCTATTGTCTGGGCAAAACACGATGCCGCTGGAGACCAAATATCACCGCCGAGTAAAACGATGCACACCAGCCCACTTGATGACAGCTCAGGTCTCTGCTGTCAGTCAAAGCCTGAATCTGATTAAGCATCTCTGGAGATGTAGCCTCCAGATGTTCGCCTAAAGAGGAGAAAAGTGAAAAAAAAAAAAAAAAAGCAGCACATGCTGTTTGCTTGGTTAGATAGCTGGCATAATATTGTTTTTTAAGCAGTGAATGCTTGAGGCATTGAATACTCAAAACACCACAGAGCCTGGCTTTCATAGTTGCTCCAAAATCCACCAGTATTGCATATCAAGAGTAAATCTTATAATGACCATAGTATTGCAAGTCTCTAGCTCATAAACATTTTAGTGGCATTTTCTACCCAATTTAGCCATCCACCAGCCAGCACTTCTCTAACTAGATACCAAGTTGTTTTTTTGTTGTTGTTGTTGTTGTAATTTTGGTCTATCCACATGCCATCCAGCACATCAGGCGATGGATACTCCACACCCTGGAGATATATCCATCCATCGGTCGAGCTCGATGCCTCATTGTCATTCACACAATACAGGTAATTTGATAAACCTACCAAGCAAAAAGGAGAACATGCAAACTACATGCACACGGACTCAAATCAAACCCTGACCCTGGAGGTGCAAGGTAACAGTGCTAGCCACTACGCCACCAATGCAACCCTAGACGCCAAATGGAGACCATAAAGTCTAATGCATGTTTTGTGCAAGACACTTGAAGCCAATCAACCAGTTCATGGTGCATCACAGGACAGGGTTAATAGACTTCTAGTAAAAATCTGTCCTCTTATAAATACATGAACTTTTATTACTGGGTACTGATGACGTGAAGGACAGGAGCAAGAGTGAGAGAGTGTCCTTTAAGAAAGGGAAAACTATAGTACAGTACTTTACATGTTGTGGTCTTTCGGCTGCTCCCGACAAGCGGTCGCCACAGCGGACTATCCAGTCCGCACTACAACTTGGCACAGGTTTTACACCGGATGCCCTTCCTGGCGCAACCCTCCCATTTCATCCGGGCTAGGGACCGGCACGGGATCCAGAGGCTGGGGTTTGGGTACTGGCTGGGAATCGAACCCGGGCCTTCCGCATGGCAGGCGAAACACCTACCACTGAGCCACCAGTGCCCATAGTACAGTACTGTACATACTGTATCATAAAATACCACCAATATACTATGATACTTCACACATTACCTTGATAGGCACCATAGGACCTTATAGAGTACCAAGGTAGAACTATGATGTGTACCATCATACTTTAGTGAATATCATGGTATACAGTATGCTGTGCGACTTTATTGGTAGTGCTATGATAAAAGCTATGGTACTTATGGTACTTTTAATATGGTACAGTACATACTAAAAAATTTCATACAAAAGATACTGATACCGTGGTACCATAATATCTAAATATTAATACATAAAAATGTATAACATAGTTTTGACAGCAGCCTGGTACGTGTTCCATAGAACCATGCTACAGTCAAACCTTGTACCTTACTAAAATACAAGAATTATAGTACCATGATAGAAACCATGGTACTAACCACTCGCTCACTCATCTTCTATACCGCTTTATCCTGTATTCAGGGTCGCGGAGAGCATGGAGCCTATCCCAGGAAACTTAGGGCACAAGGCAGGGTACACCCTGGACGGGTGCCAATCTATCGCAGGGCACACACACATACACACACCCACACACTCATTCACAATTAACCTAACCTGCATGTCTTTGGACTGTGGGAGGAAACCGGAGTACCCAGAGGAAACCCACCAAGCACGGGGAGAACATGCAAACTCCATGCACATAGTAATAATAATAATAATAATAATAATAATAATAATAAAACAGTTTTAATTAAGATCTATACACTGGGCTCATGCAGAATGACCTAAGTTGAAACTTATTAGTTTCAAATATACTGAACTTTTAAATAACTTTCTGGCAGAATATGTATATATAATTATAAGTTAATTTTCTGCACAAAAAGTAGTATAAAATCAATTTTATACTTAGAACCCTTATCATTTCAAATTGATATAGTTATAATCCATTCAACTTTTTTGCTCATCGGCTTCTTATGTATCTTAAGTAAAACCTCTGCCCTCCTCTGCCCTCTCTCTGTGAGGGTAAACAGCTTCTTACACTCTCTTGTCTCATGTGATTCATCCTACTTGGAGCTAATATGATAAGAGGTTTCTTTCCCAGCTTACTATATGATATTAATCAAGTTTTAATGAGGCACTGGATGATTGTAGTTGAGTAAAAATCCCAAAGACCCAAAATCAATACCTAATTAACTCTGGCCAGAGCATTATAAATGCCTGACCTTTTCAGTGTGCAGGATTTGGATGTTTTAAATCTTGTTTTTCCAATAGCGTGTCCATCAGAAACTGGAAGCCATGACTTTTTTGTCCATAAAGGACACTGTATATCGATAAAAACCAATATCGATTAGTTGCTTTCAGCCTGAGAAGCTCAAATCTGTCTTAAAGTTGAGGGTAGTTGCAAGTCGATGTCTTCATTAGATAGTGGTTAGTGATCTCTGTTCATGAGAACTTTATTTAACCATTTCCTTCCTTTTGCAGAAACAAACAAAAAAAAGTGCCCTGAAGAATGAAACTAAAGCCATATTTAGACTGAATTGGTTTTGCATGGAAAGCTTGGGGGAATGTATTTATTACCAGAGCAATTCTGGCAATTTAATCCTGTCTGCATCGACTTTGTCAATAATTTTTATGGACTGTATGTTCGGGTGTCTAGAAAGATTATGCTTCTATAAAATGACAAGCAGCAACATGGGCAACAAGGACATCTGTTCCCAAATGGCATGGTAAAGATTTCATTATATCCCGTGGGAAAGGTTGTTTTGTGCATTTTATTCCATATAAAAACACTTGATATAAAATCTCTTTTCACTCACTCACTCATCATTTATACCACTTTATCCTGTATTCAGAGTTCCGGGGTGGGGGCGGGGTGGAGGGGGGGGGGTCTCCCCCACTTAATTTAATTTGAAAAAGTGAAACTCACACTTTCAAGAATCATTACATAAGTGAAATATAATAATTAAGACCTTTTTTGTAATAATGTCGATGATTATGACCTATAGCTCGTGAAAATAAAAAATCCAGTACTCCAAAATCTTAGAAAAAAAGAAAAGATCTTCCGAAAAGTATGTTCATTTATGGAGTATGGAGTACTGGGTCAGCATGAATTACTGCATGAAATGAGGCGACATGGAGACGACCACCTTGTGGCATTGCTGAGGTTTTACTGGAGACCAGGTTGCTTTGATAGCAGCCTTCAGTCCTTCTGTATTTTTGCGTCAGGTGTTTTTCATCTTCCTCTTTACAATAGCCCATAGATTCTCTATGGGGTTCAGGTCATGTGAGCTGGCAGGCCAATCAAGCCCAGTAATATCATGTTCTGCAAACCAGTTAGTGGTAATTTGGGCACTGTGGGCAGGTGTTAAATCCTGCTAGAAAAGGAAATGACCATCTCCATGAATCCTGCCAGCTGATGCAGGCATCGTACTCTAAAATCTTCTGGTAGATGACTTTATTGACTTGTATTGATATGACATCCCAAATCATCACTGATGGCGGAAACCTCGAACAGGACTTCTTGCAACTTCTTGCAACAGGATGCTCTGCCTCTACACTCTTCCTCCAGACATTTTGATTTCCAACACCTTCTGTGGCTTAACCTCCTTGTGGCGAGGATGTTGATGATGGTCTTCTAAATGACTGTCAAGTCAGCAGCCTTCTACATGCATGTACTGAACTACACAGAGAGATACACAGTATTTGTACTGTATGAAAAGTAATCTAATATATATAATATTCTAATATTTTGAGATTTTTGGATTTTCATGAGCTGTAAGCCATGATCATTGATCAAAATGAAAACCAATTATTATTAAATTTTTAAAATTTTTTTTACAATTTTTTGGATTTTTCCCCACATTTTTCTCCCTAATTTTAGTCGCGTCCAATTCCTCCGAGTCACTAGGGGGCTCCCACATTAAGCTTCTACCACCATTCAGTCGGGAGGGCAGCAGACTATCACATGATTCCTCCAACCCACGTGACGTCACCGACCATCTTTTTGAACTGCTCGCTCACTCACTGTTGGGTGCGGAGTAACACACTCGGAGGACTGCGCCATCCGCTCCATCCGCTTACGTGAGCTCACAGACGCCCCTGAATGGTTTGTAGAGCCGTATTAATGTGGGAGCACTGAGTACCTCTCATCCCGCCCCTGTGAGAGAGCTCGGCCAATCAGCTCTCTCTAGGCCTCCGGCTGCGAGAGGTTACAGCATCACCCGGGGATCGAACCAGCGATCTCCGGATGATAGGGCGGGCACTTTACCACCGCACCACTCGGACGCCCAAAACCAAATTTTTTTAAAGAAAAAAATAAATCACTATATGGATGTTTCAGTGTGACAATTATACTCTCATATCTGTGACGTATACAAAGATATCCTCCAGCAACATTGCCTCATATACAGTAGTATGCATAAACAGTGAAGGCCTTTTCAAACAGCCGCTTGCTCCATGGCAGGACCCTTCCAAATCCATGATGGGTCCGTGACAGATCCGTGCACGAACCCTGATCCTCCGCAGTGAATGAAGCCCTGCCCCATAAACGCTCTCTTGCGCTGGTCTAATAACAATGCAATGCTGTATAGTACCATTAGAAGTTACTGCATTATTTACATATTTTCATCATTACATCAAGATTACATCATTACACTTTCAAAATAAATATATTAAAATTGTAAAATGTCAGCCCAAAATGTATTTTTACGTAGTAGTTAATAATGCTGCGCCAGCATTTTTTTTTTTACATAAATACACAACTAAGTATGAGCTATAATATATGTAATTTTATGCTGAGGTCGTGAGTAATTAAGGATGTTTTTTTTTTCTTTAACATAGTGTGTTACAATATACTGTACGGAGACGTATACAGTATTAACACTATGCAAAGTGCACACCTGTGGACAAAGAGATGCACATTCACGCTTGTGGCTGTCGGCTGTCTTGTTTTGATGTCCAGAAATCTTTCTTCTTCCAAATAGAACTTCAAACTCAGGATTACAGTAATGTCACCTGAACTCAATGTGGAATGATCGAGTCAGTGAGTTGGATAGGCAATTAGGGACATTTCTTGTCCAGTCCACGTGAATGACCTTCAAAATGAGACTCTAAAGCGATTTGGAGAATAGCCATGGGTGATAAATTGCATTCAGCAATCTGATTCTCTATAAATCTCCAACCTGATGTCACCCCTCTGTACGGCTTATATAGTTCCAGTGTTTTTTTCCCCCCTGCATTGTGGCAGATGCAACAAGATGCTATAAAGACGGATGAGTCCTGACAGTGTGGCCTGATAATAGCGTATTGGAAATAACTCTCAACTACTGTACATTGAAAGCTCTGGGAAGGAGTCAGGCCTGGAGGATATCCTGAGAATCTATATGTTGAAATGAAACATTGCTTATTCAGAACCATGGTGTGAGCACACACACACACTTACAATGTGCAGTGCATGGTAAATCAGGAGATCTGAACATACGTAGCTGGGCAGTTTTGTAGTCACGGCAGGATTTGAATATAAATCACTGCAAACATTTGTCTGTAAACTGTAGACAAGGGGTGTCAAACATACGGCCCACGAGGCTGATAAATGTTCTAATCCGGCCCAGGAAATGAGAATCCCTGTTCTCAATAAAAATGTTCTTGTGGACAGTAATTGATTTGAAAGATTTGACAAAAGAGGGAAATAGAGCAATGAACCAAGGGTCAACCTTGCTTGACACAATGTGCTAATAATACATTATGTAATTCTTCATTAGCAAGCTAATAGGGTTATGCGGTGACCATCTTTCTTTTTCTGAAAGAGCTATTTAGAATTTGGCAGCAACAGGGTTGAATAGATGAATTGCTGTTTTGGATGTTCAATGTATCATTGTTTTTTTTGGGTTGTTCTTTTCTTGCTCAGCCTTCTTGACATTCCATCCATCCATCTAGGAACCTCTGTAGTCCAACTAGGGACCGTGGAGGCCAATGATGACCATTGTATTTATTCCCATTTTTTAAACCTGTGGTAGGACAAGCAATTTGGGAACGCCAATTAACCTAATCTGCATCCGTTCAGACTGTGGGAGGAAACCGGAGTACCCGGAGGAAACCCACCAAGCCCAGGGAGAACATGCAAATCCATGCTCATGCACATAGAGGCAGGAATTGAATTCGGACCCTGGAGGTGCGAGGTGACAGCACTAACCACAAAGCCACTGTGCCACCTCCTTGACGTTGGTCAATTAAACGTTGAAGTTTAGAAATGTTATACCCTCCACTACCAATGCTGTTATATTCATTACTGAGATCTTACAGTTAAAAGTTAATTCAAAGCATTTAAATAGGACCATAAATATTCTTAACAGGAATCTGTTTTTGTTGGTGGAATGTTCAGAAAGGTAATGCACTATGGTGCTAATAAATCGTCAGAGAAGCATGCCTCGGGTGCAGACTGAAACACAATCTTGTGGCCATGATTAGCAAAGTGCCTGAGGTGTGTTTATGTACTGAACCAGTGATTTTAAACAGGTGTGTGTGTGATCAGGAGTCTGGCGTATCACAGAGGTCATGTGACAGTTCAGGTGCTAAACCCGTGTAGTGGAGGATTCTGGGAAAGGGAATTTGTCTGATTTGTTTGTACAGATGAGGCTGAGATGATACAAGCCAAGAAAAACTTTATTTACCTATTTATTTAATTTCTTTTACCCATGATTCATTTATTGTAGGCAGCACATTGACGTAGTGGTTAGCACTGTAGCCTTGCACCTCCAGGATTGGGGTTTGATTCCCACCACGGGGAATGTGTGCCCGGAGTGCATGGAGTTTGCATGTTCTCCCCGTGCTTGGTGGGTTTCCTCCGGGTACTCCGGTTTCCTCCCACAGTCCAAAGACATGCAGGTTAGGCTAATTGGTGTTCCCAAATTAACCACAACTCATGAGCTCATTGGTTAAAACAATCTTTTATTGGAAGATTTATGTAGATGAGTTTAACTTTTTTAGCATCAAACACTTTCATGGAGTTTGATCTAAATTCCTATCAGTTCTAGATTGTGACAGATCTTACAGTGAGGATGAGACGTTACAGTCGTCTGTGTAAACTATCTGGCTGTTAGTCCACTTGATATGTAGCAAAACTAGCTTTTGGCATTCAGCTAGTTATCAGAGCTGCCAACTCTCACACATTGAGCATTGAGTGATGGCTCACACGATGACACATCATCACACACACTCTCTCCAAACTTCCAAGAAAGAATGACAGGAAGGCCCTAGTAATTCTGGGATAGAATAAAAGAAATATGATCAAGAAATGAAGGGGCCAATGAAACTGCTTATGAATGTTCTGTAGTTAACTTCTACACCCCTGCCGGCCTACATGGAGCTGCTGGAGAGCATGTAGATGATTTGGCTGGTGGGTAAGGTGGGCCATATTTACTCACTCACTCACTCACTCAGTCATCTTCTAAACCACTTTATCCTGTATTTAGGGTCGCGGGGGGCCTGGAGCCTATCCCAGGAGGCTTAGGGCACGAGGCAGGGTACACCCAGGACAGGGTGCCAATCCATCGCAGGGCACACACACACACACTCTCACACACTCATTCACATGGGCAATTTGGGAACGCCAATTAGCCTAACCTGCATATCTTTGGACTGTGGGAGGAAACCGGAGTACCCTGAGGAAACCCACCAAACACGGGGAGAACATGCAAACTCCATGCACACAGAGACGGGAATCGGGCCCGGACCCTGGAGGTGCAAGGCGACACTGCTGGGTCATATTTATTTATTGTTTATGCTTGGATGAATGTTTCAAGTGTCAGTTGTACCAACTGGAATCAATACAGCCACATTTTTCTGTTGTTTGACTTTAATACTGTGATAATAAAATATGCAAAACCTGAGCCATGCAGATTAAGATAGTGTTACCCAATAAAAGGCTAGGCTGGATATTCAGGGTGAGTAAAAATTAACTCGCCAATGTTTAATGGCTAGTATGACTGGAGCACCAACCCATTTTGCTCGTACTATGTGTGTGTGGTTTAAACCAGAATTTTCCACAACGTTGGTTGGGACGACGCAGACCTCATGAATGGCTCCCAGGAAGTCCAGATCTCACGCCATGTGATTTGTCCAGAGGGGCTACGCAAAAAAGAGGGTGAACAGGACAAAGTCTCACACACTGGATGACTTGGAGGCACGAATTCAGCAATAGCACAAACAACTTCATTTAGAAGACCGTGCAGTCTATCCCCAGCCGTTTGAGAAAACTGGGTGACGCCACTACTGCTTACACTGAAATTTGTTCAATACATGGAATTTATTACCAATTTTACCAGTTTTTTACCCACACTGTAGACAAAATGGTGTGTGTGTATATACACACAGAACCAATGCCCTTATTTTCAAAATCTCACTCTAAGCTTTTCTGATCTGTAGTTGTCATGTTAGCTAATGTTTGAGAGAAAGCTGTTTTTAGCTCACTTTAGCTAATGTTTTACCAATTCCTCTGGCTAAGGCAAGTGCTCAGCTTTAGATTTATTCGCAATAGTTTAATCTTTCTTTTTTTCATCAGACGCTTTATAGGAATCAATCAAAATTTCTAACAAACTTAAAATTTGAATTTTAACATAAGATTTGAAAGATTAGCGATAAAGCTGTTTTTACTAATGTCTTCCACATTCCTTGGTCCCTTGGCTAAAGCAAGTGCTGTAGATCAGCTTTTAGCAGACGACTCAGGTTGATGAGACGCTACTCTTTTTTCTGGTGTAAACAATTTGAGTACTACTACACAAAATAAACCCAGTGCTGATCTACAGTACTTTACATCTGTTGATCAAATCATAGCATATAGAAATATGCTGTAAAATAGAGAGAGTGCAGAGGAACTCAGAGCCCGGGAGATCACGGAAGTTGATGTGCATTCATAATAAAGTGAAAAAAATTGAGTGATGTCAGGTAAATAAATTAAATTAGTGGTGTTGCGTTATTGCTTCGGTTCACTGAGTAGAGCTGTGAACAGTCTGATGGAAAGAGACAAGTGGGAAATTGTTTGCACCCTGTCTGTCTTTCCCTCTGTCTGATTCACTTGCTCTGTGTCTCTGTCTGTCTTATGTGCATGTCCTGCTTTTATGTCTAGCAGTCTGTATATCCCTGTGTCTCTGTCTCTTTGTCTGTCTGTCAGTCTCTCTCTCTTTTTGTTTGTCTCTTTCCCTGTCTGTTTGTCCCTCTCTTCGATTCCCTTCTCTTGTTGTCTGTCTGTGTGTGACTCCTTATCTCTTCCCACTTTCGGTCTGTCTGTTTGTCTCAATCTCCATCTTTCTTTGTGTCTGTTGCTGTTTCCATCCATCCATCCATCCATCCATCCATCCATCCATCCATCCATCCATCCCAATCAGCCATGACGTTATGATCACCTGCCTAATATTGAGTAGGTCCCCCTTTTGCCACCAAACCAGTCATGCACTGTATGTTCCCTCTCACCTTTCTAAAGGATTCCCCTTTCCCCCAATTGGTTCTATACTAGCGCTTCTATTGGATTGGACTACATGGGCCGGCCTTCACTCCCCATGTGCATCAGTGAGCCTTGGCCACCAATGACCCTGTCCCCAGTTCACCAGTTTTCATTCCTTGGATCACTTTCGGTCTGTCCTGACCACTGCAGCCCGGGAACATCTCACAAAAAAATATCCGCAGTTTTGGAGTTGTTCTGACCCAATCCTCTAGCCATTACAATAGAGGAAAAGTTTACTGCTTGTTCAAAAAAGGTGTCTGTTTCAGTGGCAAAGGGGGGATTCATTTACCATTTCTCTGTTTGTTTCTGTCACACTCACTTCTACCTTCCTGTCTCTCTCCATGTCACGCTGTTCTATTTCATCCCCCTCATTTCATTTGCAGCACGAGAGAGCCGAGCCGAACTTATCACTTTACATTCCTCAGGTCCCGAGTTCACTCCTCCATCTGGAGTGTGTGTTTCAGTGTTGGCAGAACAGCAGGCATGATCTCATTAATATGCTGCTGATATTCCATATCTGGGCAGGAAGTGTTAGTGATTATGTTGATTTATGATATTAATATTGGAGACTGTGCTAAATGGCTCTCGTCCTGAGATCTTTCAGCTAGCGAGAGTAATTGTTTTGTTGTTTTGTGTCTGACTCTATAGGATGAAGCAAATCTGATCTATCTTTAAATTGCTATACAAAAGCTCAATCTCTAGAACATATAAAGAACATAAAAGCGATAATAAACTCTATTTAAAAGAAAGCTTAACAAATAAAAAAAAATATATATAAAATGCTTTTGCAAAACTGATTAAACCACTATTGCATTGCTTCTTAACCCTTGTAAGACTGCTCCTAAGAAAAGTTGCAGTGCAGGTGGTCCTCCAGGAGCAGATAGTTGCCTGGGATGTGAACTGCTCAGGCTATTTAGCCATGTTAAGTAGAATTCCAAACCAAAGAGAGTGAAACTGCCTGGTTCAGAGGGAACTGTGAATGGTGTAGGGTAGGCAAGTGAACAATGTTACATCACTTCGCCAAAAGTCATTGTATTAATATTTGAATTTAACTCAAATGTACACATATAATCAATAAATACTTACTATTTATATAGGTTAACAATCTGTAAAAAAAAAAAAAAAAAAAAAAAAAATCAAAAAATCTGCACAATAATAATTTCTCTGTATATCTTATAAGTTATTCAAATAATTGATTTAGAAGTTATATGCATTTCAAAAGTATCTGTTTTCATAATGGTCAGATTTTTTAGTTTCAAAATGAAATTATAGTGTTGAATGTTTACTATGCAATTTTTTAAATATGCAAAACTTATATCCAGGGTAGTTAACTGGGGGTGGGGGTAGCTCAGTGGTTAAGGTTTGATTGGATTACTGATTGGAAGGTCCCAGGTTCAAACCCCAACACCACCAACAAGTGGCTACTGTTAGGGCCCTTAACCCTGCAACTTGTCCAGGATGTAACCCTGCCTTGTGCCTTAAGTCTCCTGGGATAGGCTCCAGGCCTGTATACAAAATAACCTTTATGGATGATGAATGAATATAAAATACTCACTTACCCACCATGGAGGACATTTACAAGAAAACCTGTATTTTAAGGTAGAGAGGCATCATCAAAGATACCTCTCACTCTAATCATGGACTATTCACCCTTCTCCCATCCATCATTTATGTTTGACATTGCACTACTGTATATTCCACCCAAATTCATTATATATATTGTCATAATACATATATATATATATATAAAATGGAACCTTGGATTATGAGCATAATTCGTTCCGGAAGCGGGTTCATATTTCAAAATACTTGTAAACCAAAGTAAATTGTCCCATAAGAAATAATGAAAACACAAAGTATTCGTTCCACAGCTCAAAAAAAATTATTCACATAAAACAATTTAACCTGCACTTTACCTTTAAAAAAATTACAAATAAATCCCGACAGATAAGTGGTTTCATTTATGCACGCAGGTGCTGTGTGTGTGTGTGTGTGTGTGTTTGTGTATGTGTGTGAATCTAAAGTAAGAGGAGAGGAGGAATTAGACCCCCCTCTCCCTCTCCTCGTCGTACACAGTAACCCTTCTTCCTCTCTTATTTGAGTTTTTCACTCACACACACACACACACACACACACACACACACACACACACACACACACACACACACACACACACACACA
>JAQQZT010000040.1:26684553-26694604 GCA_030068275.1 Clarias platycephalus
ACTTTTTGAATTACACACCATCAGCTCGTGCAGGCAGCCGCCATAGAAAAGTAATTACTCCTCACATAACAAATATGCGGCGGCCACTAAAGTGAGACTTCAGGAATTGCGATAAGGGAGCCGGTGCCGGCTCTTACACTGGGAATATTATTGCATGATTTCTGTATAAGAGTCGTTCTGCACCTGGCTGTGAATATGCAGTTCCATCCTGCACTTACTGTGTCTGACTGACTCAGGTCTGCACCTAACGGTAAAGCCGGTTCTTCCCAATTGTACACGATCCCCACTTCTGCTATACATCGAACAGAAGAGATTCAGTGTTGTTCTTGGTAGAAATCAAATTAGTCTCACACCTGATGAGTTTCAAGATCGTGTTTTGGTACTTAATGAGACGCCCTTAATGAAAACGAATATCTTCCGTCGCCGCGTCTATGAGAAGAACAGCGCTGCAGCGTGACTGTAAACAAGACGATCGCTGGAGGAATCTGATTCAGAAATGACTCACAGCATGCAGAAGGTTTCGTATTCCTCTGATTAGACGAAAACAGAAATAGCGAGGGCTTTATGTACATTTATTAATTTCTTAAAGATATATTTCACACGTGCATATCCGAAAACAACCAACGGGGTACCAAAGACGAGTCTTTAATTTGAACAGCCAATCAGAGAACTCCTTTTAAGGGGAAAAGGGAAATTCACACATACTGTATATTTTTAGCCATTGTATTACATTTATTTTTATGTTTAGTTTATTTTCACATTATTGTTTCACACATTATTAACTTTAATGCACCAACTATTTCATTTTTGCATGTGCTTCTCTCACATTGTCCAGTTATGTTCATGATTTCATGTGCTTATTTTTGTTTCCAAATTAATCCTTAAATATTTTCTTATGATTTTTGACAAAGTTAATTGTTCATCAGTGTTTAACTTTTTTTCCCCCGACAATAATACAAGGGGCATTCAAGTCAAAGCAGGACTTGTGATAAAAAGTATAAAGATTATCAAGCACAGTGCAGTGGTGAGACTCTTAGCCACAGTAAAACACTTCAATAGTGCACATGCTATAAAGAAGGTTGTACATCTGTGAATGAAGAATCAGAGAGTGGAATCCCTGATCTTTGAAACTCAACAGATAACTTGTTGACAGATAACATGCGGAAGAGATGCATCTGTCTTTGGGAATTGAACACAAAGAAGCTGCTTTGAGGCAATGACAATTGCTAAAAGTGCTATACAAATAAAATTGAATTGAATTGAACACACAAGAAAACTCAGCTGGGAGGTATTGCGACATACCTGTGCATTCCTGACCTCGCTCCAAGCCATTTCCACTTATTTGAGCTGTTTATTTCATTGAGTTCCTGGGAGGCCGGCGTTTCAGACATGAAGCATGCAGTCCGATAGTGGCTATGCTGTACTGAGGAAACTTTCTACCTTGATGGTATCCAAGCACTAGTGAAACTCTGGGATAAGTGCCTTGCAAAAGTATTCATATCCTTAGAACTTTTCCACATTTTGGCAAGCAGAAATATATTTTATTGGGATTTTATGTGATAGACACAAAGTGGCACATCATTGTAAAGTAGAAGCAAAATGATACAGTCAACAGTTTTTAAAATGTTTTTATTAAAAAAAAAAAAAATAAATCTAGTGGAACCAAAAGTGAGTCCACTTTGTACTCATGTAATCTAATCTCAGCATAAATACAGCTGTTCTGTAATACCCTCAGAGGTTTGTTAGAGAACAAAGATGAATTAGTGAACAAACAGCATCATGAAGCCTGAGAAACACACCAGGCAGGTCAGGGATAAAGTTTAAAGCAGGGTTAGCATATAAAAAAATATCCCATGTTTTGAGCATCTCATGGAGCGCGGCTCAATCCTTCACCCGAAAATGGAAAGAGTATGGCACGACTGCAAACCTGGCCATCCACCTAAACTGACAGGCCGGGCAAGGAGAGCATTAATTAGAAAAGCAACCAAGAGGTCCATGGTATCTCCAAAAGAGATGTGTCCTCAGGACAACTGTTAGTTGTGCACTCCACAAATTTGGCCTTTATGGAAAATTAGCAAGAAAAAAGACATGGTTGAAAGAAAGCCATAAGAAGTCCCGTTTGCAGTTCCACATGGCTTGTCACAACCTGTAAATGAGACTTCTTATTGCTTTCTTCTTATGGCTTTCAAGAGTTACCATGAGCCTCTTGGCTGCTGCTCTGATTAATGGTCTCCTTGCCCGGCCTGTCAGTTTACATAGGCACTGTAAGTGCATTAATGTCGCAGGGGAATATATAGGAGGGAAAAATGAGTTTTTACTCTTATAACTGTGTTCTGTTATTGTGCACGAACAAAAGACCCAGTTTGACTTGAACAAGTTTTTATTTTTCATGAGACATTTTTTTGACATGACTCATTCGCTCTTACCTTTGTTTCTTTTTCGCATGTTTGATATTGTTTTTACAAACACTTGTTTATACATGATTCATTTGTTCCCATTTTCTAATCCATTTATTCCATCCCGTTCCATTTAGTTGTTCTATTAATCACATATTATTCATGTCGTGTTTGCTTGGGTTCACATGCGGGATTTCAGGGCAGGACGTGTTAAAATGCATTTAAGCAGCACTCAGGCCAGCAATCCTAATCTGTACGAAGCTTGGCTTCTCTAGTTGAGTGCTGCAGAATGATTGACATGATAAAAACCTTGCCACCGGCTTTGAATCCCTGGCAGCGAGGAACTCTCATCATCAAAGACGTCTTTCTCGCAAGGGCACAGCACAGAGCTGGTGATGCTATAGAAACACTTTGTCAGCACTTCAAAACACCAGCCTTTGGCACTAATGCATAAAAAATATATAAATGGAAGTAGCTCCTGAGACAGTAAGGAGCAAGATGTTAAAAGAGTAAGTAGTCATTTTTTATCTTTGAACCATTGTGCTGCCTGAAAGTTTCTATAATGCTTTGTAAGTCGCGCATGTGTGTGTGTGTGTGTGTGTGTGTGTGTGTGTGTTTCTTTTCGTATTCATTATGCACAGCTCAAGAGTCACTTGTCCAATATGGATGTAAATGAGATTATTGCCTGGTGTAATGAGAAAGGTGTTGCACTTAATAATGCTATTTAATGTAATTATGTAACACATTGTCCCCAGACTCAGTCGAGTGCATGTTTTGGATACTTTTAAAGCCCTTGGTGCCCAGATCAGTTCACTTCAATTCAATTCACTTTTAACAGTCGACGTTGGCACAAATCAGTTTTAAAGATTTCCAGATGCAGAAGTGAGAATTTCCTGATGATAAAAACTTCAAACGATGCCAGACGCAAAAAAAAAAAGATGGGTGACCGCTCGCAACAAAACACAACAGTAACAAAAGAATTCACAGAATTCCCGCCGGCGTCCACATCCACTGAGCAATCAAGTCACCTCTGTGATTATAAAGAAGGCCATCTAACCTTAGGTGACTGTGAGGTGAAAAGAAAGAAAGAACCCAAATAAATCCAACAAATGGTCTAAATTCCACTCTTTAACAAGCTCTGACTCAATAGCCTGCAGTGACAGCATGTTTAGGCTTTAAAAAAAGCTGCTATTTCACAAGGGTCAAATTATTGGCCTGCATCAAGCAAAGAACATTAAAATTACTGACATTGAGTTAAGACCTGTTCAAAGCATTATTAAGCCTGGAAGTATGACCGTGATTGGAGAGCACTTAAACACTTGGTGAAGTTGCACTACAGTATAAAAAAAAAAAATCAACAGTAGAAGTCACAGCTGTGTTTAATCGTGAAAGGAAGAGCATTTACATTCACATTTAGACACTTGGCAGACTTACAAAAGAAAATTTAAGTTTCCATCATTAGATAGATCCTTATACTGGGTTACTAAACTGGTTTCCACACACACAATGTGACGAGAACTCACATGACTGGGAATAAACAGCTGTGTTGTCATAAGAAGGTGATTACACTTGCAGGTGAGACTACCTGGGGGCAAAAAGAATTTGATTTGCCAGAAAGTACACTATATGGACAACCGTATTTGGACAAACCTGCAATGACGTTGTGTCCAAATGCATATACTTCAAAATAGAATTGGTCCACCTTTTGCAGCTAAAACAGCTTCCACTCTTCTTGGAAGGTTTTCCATAGTGTTTCTGTGGCAATTTGTGCCATTCATTCTTTAGAACATTTAGAAGTTTGAGGTCAGGCTCGGATGTTGGATGAAAAGGTCTGACTCGCAATCTCCGTTCCAGTTCATCCCAAAGGAGTCCGATGGGATTGAGGTCAATCAGGGCTCCGTGTTAGGGCCAGTCAAGTTCTCACAACAAAGTCCACACCAAACTCATCAAACCATGTCTTTATAGTCCTTGCTTTGTGCACTGGGGCTCAGTCATGTTGGAATAGAAAAGGGTCTTCCCCAAACTGTTGCCACAAAGTTGGACGCATAGCATTGTCCAAGATGTCCAGCTTGCCCTTCACTGGGGATAAGGGGCCTGATTGATTGAAACACCTGAATTCAATAATTAACAGGTTTGCCCAAATACTTTTGTCCATATATTGTATAATGATTGGACTTTTGACTTATCATGCATAGTTGCCACTGTCCAAGCCTGTACTAGAGGCAGTGTTATTGGTCAGGTCTAGTGTCAGCAATGTTATGTGGCAATAAAATAAAGTCATCTGAATGACCTGAATGTACTGAATGAACAGGGTATCACGATAATGGAGTTTGTTCCACCTCTCTGATGATGCAGACATATTCCAGGACTTGAATTATGAAATTCTGGTTCTGGGCACATGAAGAATGGTTTTCAATCATGAACTGGAACATAACACTGTGTTCTGTAATCAGAGCTTTTTACCAGGCAGTGTATTTTAGTTCCATTTCTCCAAACAAATCAAAACACCAAACAAATTGAAATAGGCGTTAATGAATATATAGTATGTGTTCAAGAAGCAACATTTTCCAGAGAGACTTCTTGTCCAATGAATGTGACTAAGGTATAGTAAGTAGCCTTACATTACTCACCGTCCATCATTGACAACTTCAGTAATGCTTCCAAAGTTCTGGATATTTACAGATCACCATATCAGGTAGAGTACAGTCATGCTGGCATGCACTAAAATGGATAAGTAGACTGCAAACATGGCCAAGGTTTTCCACAAAAAGTACCTTCTCAGCGAGTTTTTCAAAAAAACACCGTATTTACAATTTATAATTGTTATGATGGAAATCGGATGCCATGTGGCTACAGATAAGGTCAGTGTTGCTGTAGATTAGCTTAGCCTTTTTTAGAAACTATATTAGCATGAAATGTGATACATTAGGTTTCAACTAAATTATGGCCACAGGTTTCCATAGGTTTGTTCATTACCCAGTAAGTTGTGGGTAATGAACAAAAGAATAGCTGTTTACAAATTCAGGAGGAAGAAACAAGGTTGCAGGGTTACTCTGCTTAATGTCTCTGATATTACACCCTGCACCACATCACGCTCCGCCCATATCCTCCGCCAGTGCTGCTCGACTGCTCCCACCATTTCTCAGGTTCGAGGAAGACATGCATCTAAACTGATTTCTGTTCTGACACATAGGTGGTGGAATGAACTTCCTCTAGACAGCCGAGCCACTGGCAGTCTTTAAAACTAAAGCCCTGTCTGTTTCTTAGATATGTGGATTAAAAAAGCCTTCCCAACAGTGTTTGACTGATGGTACTTAGTTAGTAACCTAGTAACCAGTGTGAGAATCTACGCAGTAACGAAAAACTTCTGGTTCACTCTGGATAATAACTTTAACCAAGTGCCTGAAGTCAAATTCAAAAATTCTAATTCTAAGTTTATTTGCCACATACACAGTCATACACAGTACGATATGCAGTGAAATGGTTATACGACCGCCCGTGACCTTAAAAATAAAAGATTGTTAATAGGAAATAAATATGAATAATAAAGAATAATAGCTAGGATATAATATATCTATAGAAGACAGAAATATACAATATAAGAAAAATATAAGAAAAATAGCTGTACAAATATGGAAAAGAAAAGATTCTGTACAATATAGAAAAATATAGGAATTTTAGTGTAAATAAAAAAGGACTGGGTGATGTGCAAATATGCATGAAAGTGTCTTATTTAAAGTGACTTATTCAGAAGAACCTCGGAGGAGATTAAGCAGAGCAGCTAGTTATAGTTATGTGGACAGCTCAGTAGGATCAGATCATGGTACAGGGATATCCCACTGCATGCAGACTCTAGGGTAGACCTAAGACTTAAAGAGATTATTTTGTACAGATGGTTCGGGAACCTCTGGAGACCCACCAGGAGGTGCTGGAGTCTGTGGCTGGGTATCCAGAGTTCTTCTCAGCCTGCTGCCTCTCTAATAAATCAGACAGAAATAGAAGAAATAAAATGATCTTACTGGTCAAATGCTTCTTTGATTGACTTGTTTGTGCTTTTTAAAATAAGGCATGGGAGAAAACACTAAAGAGGCTACTGGGGAAAAGGTGTACAGTATGCAGAGAAGGACATTAAGCTTTAGAGGCACAGAGAGGGAAATATGGAAGAACCAGTAGAGTCATTTTGTAGATAAATGTAAATACAGCAATGCAGGTGCAACAGAGTCATGATTTTCATGTCAGGGAAATCTCGGAGGAATGCCAGGCGATCTCAAATGAATTTACTAAAAACAAAAAAAACAAAAAAAAAAGAATTACAGCGGTAGAGCTAGGTACAAATTGATATGCAGGAAAGACATTTCTAGATGCCTGCACATGTACATTTCCATAAAACATTTGAAATGTTAATGTGTACAACAGTTCCCACCAAGTAATCTGATTAGATTACTGTAGAGTATACCAGCAGGAGACGGTTAACAGCTGTACAGTATATGTATCACTCTACGCCTCAGGTGTTCTAACAGTCGTTAATTACACTAACTGTCGGTCGCAGCGTGGCTGAAAGTAAGTCTGTACAGTTTGCAGTACGGAGGCGAGAGCAGCTGCCTGCCAAAACCCACATTCAAAACAAGTCACGGATGCACTTTCAGCAAGAAAACACATCTTATAATGTGGTATCATGTTAATCATCATGTCCTCTCCTTAGTAATTGCTTCTAAGATGTTCTGAATTGCTTCTAAATTGTCCATGTTGTCCTGTCCCTGGTTAACTTGAGCTACAAGGATGAATCCCAAATCCTTCTCAAGAACAGAGCTCTAGATTTCCATTTCACACTATTTGGGATTTAACCCCAGATCCCCTGAAGTTAGCTGATATTCTAAAGTGGAATAAGTGGAAATATAAAGAGAAATGTACAGAACTGTACACCACCTCCATTGTTTATTTTTTTTGGCTACTGTACATACAGTAGTACCAATAAGAACAGAAGACTACTTTTATAAGTTCCTCTCCGGGAACCATTGCCTTATTGCGGTGGAGAGGTTTGCGTGCCCTTTGAGTGAACCTGGGAGCTGTGTTGTCTGGAACCATGTGCTCCTGGTAGGGGCTCCCAAGGCAAATTTGGTTCAAAAGAATGGCGCAAAAGAATGGTTCAAACTAGACCCTATGAAAGACAGACTCCGACGGATTGAGCGGATGAGACCTACCAAAATAGGAAAAACGGTCATGACGATGGTTTCTGTAAGCGACATGGTATGCTAAGAGCACCGTATGACACAAAAGACGCCCTGGTCAACCACTGCGCCCAGCCCATCTCCAACCATCTCGACTTCTGTCCTGCTGTTGGAGTAAGACGAGAGAGTGAGGGCTGACTATGTGCACCTCTCCCTCACTATAATCCAATTCATATGCAAGTCTTGACATCCAACTCCTGAAGCTAGATGTCAAGGTCCTCATCGAATACAATGGATGAACATATATCACTTTTATAATAAACGGCAATCGTGGACCTGTGGTCTAAAAGCAAGACCACACTCAAGGTCATTCGATTATACTGAATATCAGCTATTCATGTTGATATTCAGTACAACGGCATTCCCTCTCGTGGGATATTGCTTAATTAAATGTCATGCACAATTATATGGGTAACTTGCAAAATCCATAATTCAATATAATATCACCATCTGACTGGTTTATATTCAATAAAATTTGACAGTAAACGTTTAAAGTGCACTTACATTCTCTTCAATCATGTTATGCCCGTATTTCTCAAGATATGTTATCGCTCTCCTGATAAACTGCTCCAAAAGTGCCAAGATAAAATCCATGCACATGACACACACTAGCAAATAAATGCAGTTCTTACTGGCAGTGCAGAAACACTCAAGAGACCATCCTGACTAAATCAAATTAGTGAGACGCCTGCATGCCATTATTCATAATTTGAAGGGCCAAGCTTTTGCACAACTTAATGTTCCTTTCCCTCCTCTTTCCCTTGATGAGGGACTTCATTCACCTCATCAAGATCTTGAGCCGAAATTGCTGATGAACTCAATTAACTATGTTTGGTATGTTGTCTGTTCAGTACATGTACTTAAATATATATATATACAACAGCAAATGTCTGCTTCTTCTGCAGGAGCTAGGCTGCTTTTACTTATTAACTCAATCCCACTAACTCGGGTGTTCTGCTTTTCTGGCTGCTCTAACAGCAAACAAAAACTTACTTATTGATATTAGGAAACTGGATGAAAATCAGTTCCAGAATGTCAATTAAATTTCTACATTAGCTTCCATTTTTATGGCAAACATCCATGTTTCTGACCCTCGCAGCCTGTTTTCTTCCTTACAAATCCGTCAATATGAATAGCTCTCGGCTTTCTGAATTAACATTGATTGGCGTCATTTCTTACATATTTATTAGGCCGTTTCTTTCCTCTGTGAATGGGCATCGCACCAACACGAGCAAACCACATCTACGCATATGAAATCGAATTATGAGAAAATATGACTTTTAGAATTCCCTACTGGATTCATACATCGGTTAGAGCACACATAAATAATTGAGCATGTTTCTGCAAACGTGACCACTCAAGGCTGTTGCAAGATCTTTTCTTTCCGTTCTTTTAATTATACTGTGCCTATAGTGTGTCCCAGTTGACTCTCACTAACTCTTGTTCTTGGTTGAAAAAGTTATTCAGCTGAATTTTTCATCCATGGTGAATTTCTCGGGTTATTTATTCAGTTATAAAATGAGGTGCAGTGATATGCTGCTTATGTGTAAATAATTACTACCACTGATTATCAGTGGGTAGAGGATCTCATACTTTTTACTGGTGGGAAAAAAACCTTTTAAAACCTTAAACCAAACATCCAAGACAGTCTTGTAGAGTATAATTCTAAGAACACTATTTAAACAGGCCTTCATCAGTGTGAAGAAACTAACCTGTGATTACATCCTGTCAAAGAGTCATGAGTAAAATTCAAACTTAGTAAAGATTTAAGAAAATATATTTTTAGCAGCATAAAATAAGTTGAAAACTACATAAATGTCATAATGAGCTAAAGAGGCAACCAAGAATACAATATGCTGCACCATAAAGCAATTTTACCAAATAAAAAAGAGAAAGAGAAATCAGTTCCCCTTTTATACCTGGATATTGAGCAGACTTCACTCTAAATGTCCAAATTGTTTTCTTTGCAATAGTTTTTATAATATATCACCATCTCTTAATAGACTTGGTATATGTTCTATTCCAAATACGTACGGGAAGTTTTATTTGCTTCCTTATAAAGTCGTGCCAATGGATATTAGACATTACCAGTCCTAATAGCATTTTTATGCTTTGCCACTCTGGCTTTTCTTTTCCACAAATAAACCTCTAACTTCAGGATTTTATATGACCAGGTGCTAGTCATTATTACAACATGGCCAGAACACCAGAAGCCAGTCAGGTCTACACCGTGGCCTGATCACTATGAGCCAGTCAGGTCTACACCATAGCCTAATTAACAAAAGCCAGTCAGGTCGACATCATGGCCTGATCACCACAAGCCAGTCTGGTCTACACCGTGGCCTGATCACTATGAGTCAGTCAGGTCTACATTGTAGCCTAATCACCACAAGCCAGTCAGGTCTACACCATGGCCTGATCAACACA
>JAQQZT010000040.1:26711771-26745915 GCA_030068275.1 Clarias platycephalus
GCGAGCAGTTCGAAAAGATGCGGTCGGCTGGCGTCACGTGGTTCGGAGGAAACACGTGATAGTCTTCGGCCCTCTCGACTGAGTGTTAGTAGTAGCCTTAATGTGGGAGCCCCCTAGTGACGAGGAGGAATTGGACACAAAATTTTTTTTTTTTTTTTTTTTTAAAGATCAAAGTAAATACTTCACTTAATAAAAGCTCTCATATGTAGTAATAAAATTGTAAGGTAGGCCAATGAAAAGTGTTTAGGCAAACTGGGGTTGTCCAAGTCAAACCAGGTGGACCAGGTGTCGACTCGCTGAGTGTTCACAGGAGGGACTGCAGTGTGCTCGAGCCACCTCGGCTGGGCTCGTTGTTCATGGATGTACTGCCTCGTTTAAAACCGCTCAAATGTTTTACTGCGGCTATGAGTCTCACCGCACAGTGCTTGAAGTCTTGTGTAAACGTCGATCACATTTACACCATCATTCACCATAAATTTCATCGCAAATCCCAGTTTGACTTTAACACCGCTTGTGTATTGTAAATATTTATACAACATAGTGTGCGTGTAATAAATGCTTTTCAGGTTCAATAAAATCTGGAATATGAAATCATTTATATTATGTGTATAAAAAAAGACAAAACTGAGATATACAGTAAATGCTCGAGAATAAATTGCATGGCTTATAATAAAATCTAAAAAGTGAAAAAAGTGTAAACTCAAAGCCTTCTTCTGATTCTGGCTCGGACATGTCATGCCTTCGCTTGTAAATGCAAACATTTTGTGAAAGGATTCCAGAGTTTTGGGGCAACGTACAGTATTATGGCCCTCGTTTACAGTGAACAAAAACATGAAGGATTCCTTCGAATGATCTTGTCTGATTCTTTGTACTGTATGAATCTAGTAATTATGTCTACAAAGTCTAATACGTAAGTAATCTTAAGTTTAAACTGACATGATTAGTCGTTCCAGTCCAAAAACCTTCTGATTTGCATTTACATAATGCAAGAAAAGTTTCCACTCAAACAAAGGATCGCTTTTAGACATTTGTTCATCCAGACATTGCCTTAACATCTGTCTCAGATGATCTGATTAAAAGTGGACAGGAGTAAGTGCAGGTCTTAATGGGCTTAACTGCATTTTGTTGCTTAATTGCATCACTCAGACTGCTTGAGATGTGGTCTGGAATGAATGTGGCCTTATTACTTGTGAGAAGATTTAAGATACCTCAGCTGTAAGGTAAAGACAGACACCAGCTACTGTATGCTGAGAATGATGGCATAGTGGCGACTGAATTATTCTCATTCTGTATAAGAAGATTATCGAATGTCATGATACTACAGGACTGGTGATGCGACTTATTTTATGTCCGCCTGCATCACAGAGCAATGTTATGCATGTGGAGGACATATAGTGCTATCCACCCTCTTCCACATACATGCATTGATATTCAATTCAATTTTATTTATTTATATAGTGCTTTTAATAAATGGTGATTGTCTCAAAGCAGCTTCACAAAAGAGAGGATTTGGAAATGTGTAGAAGAAATAAAAAAATGTGTATAGAGCATAGTGATCTGATTGTCCCTGTAGATGTCATCCATCCATCCATCTATTAACCTCTGTCGTCCAACTATGGACCCTAGAGGCCAATGGTGGTTACCATTGTATTTATTCCCATATTCACAACCGTGGTAGGACCTCCGGTCAGCATTCACACACGCATTCACACACTGGGCTATTGCCAATGAGCCTAATCTGCATGTCTTTGGACTGTGAGAGGAAACCAGAGCACCCAGAGGAAACCCACCAAGTACAAGGAGAACATGCAAACTCCATGCACACAGACCCAAGGTGGGAATCGAACCTGGACCCTGGAGGTGGACACCTCATACTGCAGATGTCAGCGTCGCTCAAATTTACTGGGCGAGAGAGGGTATGGCGTTCCACAAAGTACAGCCAAGTTTGCAATCTTAAAGTCTAATATCTATAAGTTAGAACAAATCCTTAAAGAAGCTAACAGTGATCTAAAATGATGCAAGAAGATCGAACCTACTGGGCAGAAATGTGAGGCAATGAAATAAAAGAACTAAAAACCACACATGCAGAGCTGCTTAGAAGTGCAACAGACACGAACTACAAATTATTCTGTACAGCAAATAAATAAAATATACAGTAAGTAATGTAATAAAGATAAACCTCCAAATATTCCAACACGACTGATACGTACAGTATCTGAACATTATTAATGTTTCTGAACATATTTACTGCAGATGATGCATGCTGGGAAAAAAAAAAAAAACTCCAGAGTGTATTTCTATACAGCTATACACCAGATGCACATTCCTACTGTACATCAATGAACCTTTCAAAGCTTGTTGCTAACAGGCTGATATAGTGACAGCACTGAGGTTTAGAAAAAGCAGAATACTTCTGCAAGCAACAAAAGATGAAAAGCATGAATAGATGCTTGGCCATGAAGGACAAACTGTGAATTTTTAAAAATTATGCTTTCAGAAAAACTCACGAACAAGAACTATGTTTATTTTTTATTCAAGGACACTAAGAATGCACAATAGTTGAGGATTGTTTAAATATTTTTGGCATAACAAGGTTAATCGTGATTGAATTTTATACAGCAAAATATTACTGTATGGTTCTATAGTGTCAAAGTTACATACAAAATCCTCACACGAAATGGATTATGTGATTAATCAAAACTTACAGTAGGTAAAATTTTTAACATGGAGCTTTTCTGTTCTGCCTCTGCTTGGTGGGTTTAATCACGCACTCTATACCGCTTAATCCTGTGTACAGCGCCGCGGAGGGCTTGGAGCCTATCCCAGAAAACTTATGGCGCGAGGCAGGGCACACCCTAAACAGGATGCCAATCCACTGCAGGGCACACACACTATGGCCAATTAGCCTAATCTAATGGACTGTGGGAGGAAACCCACCAAGCACGGGGAGAACATGCAAACTCAATACAATATAGGCTGGAATCAAACCCGGACCCTGCAGGTGCAAGGCAACAGCGCTAACCTTTAAGCCACGGTGCCACCCTGATGGGTTTCAATTTTATTCATTTATATAAGCACTTTTTTAATGAATTTATTTATATAGCACATTAACAGTGGTCATTGTCGCAAAGCGCCTTTACATAAGGTTTTCTCGCAGGACTCCTGTTCCTTCCTACAAACAGAAACATGCAGTCTAGTTCGACTGGTGTTTCCAAATTATCATGTATGTGAGAGTGTGTATGTGTCCTGTGACCCCATTCGGGGTGTCCTCACATTGTACCCACGATCCCTGGGACATCTTAGGGGTAGCTCAGTGGTTAAGGCATTGGACTATGGTTTGGAAGGTGCTAGGTTCAAACCCCACAACCTTGAGCAAGGTTCTTAAACCTCAACTTGGCATAGTGGCGTAGTGGGCAGCACTGTCACCTTGCACCTTCAGGATCAGGGTTTGATTCCTGCATTGGGATCCTGGGATCATACAGGGAGTTTGCATGTTCTACCTGGGTTTCCTAGGGGTACTCTGTTCCTGTGTGTTCTGGTGTGGCCTGCAATGGATTGGCGCAGTATCCAGGGTGTACCCTGGCTCCTACTCCGAATCCCTGGCAGAGGCTGCAGGCCACTCATGACCCTGTACAAGGGGCATAGAGAATGAATGAAACTGAATGAAAGAGATTTGCATGTACAGTTTCAGGTAGAATGTTTTCCCACATCTTTTTTTGTTTTTTACATGTAATCACATGAAATATATTTCATTCTTCTTGTAAGCACAACAGCAAGTCGGCCCTCACTTTGTTGTTTCAGTCTACGTTAAGCATCGCTGTTATGCATCCAACCCCACCCAAATCTGTGCGCTCTTCCTCCCCACCGTTCTCACCTGCCAATCACGGCATGCATATTAAATCTCTTGTCGCTCCATTGACACGCCGAGAGAGAAAGAGAGAGAGAGAGACAGAGAGAGAGGGAGAGAGAGAGTGTGTGTTGCTTTTCACTGGGCGAAATAGAATACCACGGGAGACCAAATCTCACCAGCGAGCGAACAAAACACGGCATCACGCCTGATAACAGCTCAGACCCCTGCAGTCAGTCAAAGCCCAAATCTTCTGAAATATCTCCAGCACAGCAGTGTAGTGTTTATATAGATAGCTCACATAGCAAGGTTCCTTTCAGGATTGTATTCATCAGATGCTCACGGCACAGTAAATCAGACCTGAGCCACTATGTGAATCTTTTACCTGGATGAATGTTGTAATAATTACAGTATGCTTTCTCTTGTATGTCAAAGTCCATCTTTCGGGAAAGGAACTGACTTGAAGTGCTATGAGTCCTGTTCTAATTTTTTTTTTTCAATTTGAATCGGTTTCAGATTTCGAACATGTCAGCCAGATGAATAATGGTGAATGTGACAGCCATTGAACATAAGTTGATTAGAAATTCTTTGCTTGTCAGAAAGAAGGATTAGTGGATACTTTCTTTATTGACTTCGCTGCTCTGACAGTCGTTCCAATCTAATTGCAAATTGATATTAATGCCTTCTAATGCATTGCATTATCGTTTCCATAGCAACAGCTAATTCACATGGACTTGTATGGCAGATGCTTTACTTGATCTAAGACTGATAATGAATCGATTTTTTTAAATTGTTGATATGCTGAGGTTTTCTGTAAATAAATGTTAATATTCCATTAAATTAAATTATCATAGTTGCAAGCAGGATCAAAAAGAAAATTATGGAAATGTATCCCTGATGGTGAATGACCTGAATGGCCCTGATCATCCCATGGACAGTAAATAAAATGTAATAAATATATAACATTTATAAAAGAAAAGATGTAGAACTGCGATTCTCGTAAACATTCAGCAAAGTGGAACGCCTGATCCTTGAAAACTGACATCCCAACTTGTGGATGAGAAGCATCTGTCTATGGGAACTGTACACACCAGTGTTCACCAACACCACTTGCACATTACAGGAACTCGGCTGGGAGTTATGGCCACATCCCCGTACAGTCCTGACCTCACTCCAAGCCATTTGCACATGAGTTCCTGGGAGGCCAATCTTTCAGACGTGAAGCAGGCAGTCTGATCACGGCTCTGGCGTACTGAGAAAACTTTCTACCTTGATGGTATCCAAGCACTAGTGAAGCACTGGGATTAATGTAGCAGGGGATTATATAGAGAAATAAAGGAAGTTTTTACTCTTAGAACTGTGTTCTGAACACGCCTCATAATAGAAGCATCTATCTATGCTTTATTGATCCCGTGATGGACATTATTGCTTTCTAGCAGCAGGTTACACAAACAGGAGTAAGTGGAAAAGGAGCGGGGGGGGGGGGGGGGGTTTATAATTTAATTATAACTTATAAAAATAAAATAATTTATTACGGAAAAAAACATAATTAAATTGAGAAAAAGAGATGAAATGTGCAAATTGTCAGTGTAAATTATTATTATTATTATTATTATTATTATTATTATTATTATTATTAAATAGTAATAGTAAAAGTTATATCAGGGTATAGTGCAGATTCTATCGAGGAAGACAGACAATATAACAGATATAACAAAACGAGTTGCCTTTTTTGTTCTATTAAAATCTAAAAGATAACATTAGCTTCTATAATGTAAGTGATAAAAAATTGTCCACAATGTTCCATAATATTAAAATGTACCATTATTTTATTTATTTATTTATTTATTTAAATCTGAGGTGTCGTTCTTCAATAAATCAAAAAAGTAATCGGTGGCAAATTGCTGTCGTATGAAACTCTTCAGGTGTGTTGTTAGTGCAAAATCATTCATTATCATCTCTTTCTTTTGCTATAACAGAAAAGGTGTTTTATTATTGCCTGTGTAATGGAGTGCTGGTTGGTTGAGGTTGTAAAAACTGAAACAATAATGAAAATAAAAATATACGTATTGAGAAGCACAAATACCTTCAAGCTTCTAAAGTTGCTCTTCACCCTTGAACGGAGCTCTATACTGTAAATATCACATGGCAGATCTACTGTATCCTCAAGTCATGAACTGCCTCGGACACATAAACCCTTAGTTCATGGCTCTCTGGCAAGACAGAAACAGAAAGGGGGCACATTTTTTATTAATTTATTTTCTTTTAACTGGACACTGCAGGCAGGGGTATCTTGGGCGCTGAGATGTTGGACGGCTGACCAGAAGGTCCTAGGTTCAAACCGCAGCACCAAAAAGTTTTCACTGTTGACTCTCAACTTCTCAGATGTATAATGTTATAAACTGAAACTTGTGCTGGAGAAGGGCATCTGTCAAGCGCTGCAGATGTACAGTAAACACAATCTAATTTGAGATGAATGATGTTATCTTCAATATAGAGAAACAATGACATTTCAAATGGCTGGTAATCTTCAATTCAACTTAAATTATTTTGCACAGTGTTTTTCACAACAGAGACAACAAAGAAAAAGAAAAAACTCCCTAAGACAGCATGAGGGGGGGGAAATGAAAAAGAGAACCAGTTCGCTATTTGGTGAAACTGTATATTGTGAATGTAGACACTCTACGGCACGCTGGTGTAATGGTTAGCACTGTCATCTTCCACCTCCAGGGTTGAGGGTTCGAATCCCTCCTCTGGGTCTGTGGACATGGAGTGTGCATGTTCTCCCTGTGCTTGGTGGGTTTCCTCCCATAAAGACATGCAGGTTAAGCTTATTGCGTTCCCTAAAGTGAATGAGTGTGTGTCAGCCCTATGATGGATTGTCCCCCTACCGCAAGTCTCCTGGGATGGGCTCCAGGCCCCCTGTGACCCTGTGCACAGGATGAAGAGGAATAGACAATGAGTGAGTGAGTGCAATGATCCTGTAGCTCTGTCGATCTGGAACTTGAGTCATGTTCACCGGACTTCTTACAGTACGTGTTAGGTAGATATGTTTCACTACTCATCCAAGTAGCTTCTTTAGCCTAAGGTAAGTTCCTTATATTTGAGTCCTCCAAGGTCAAAGGCTCCTCCTCTGTCAGAGAGTAAGGGCGGAGAGAGCTGTTAAGAAGACAATAGACAGACAGTCGTTAAAGTGTAACGACCATAGAGAGTAAAGGGAGCTTTTTCCTAAAGCTCAAGCGGCACGTATAAATGACAATAATATACAGTACGCGTGTGTGTGCTTATATGGAAACCTTGCCAGTATTTGTTAAAGGGGAAGCTTCAGACATCAAACTATGCATTTGGGTTTTTGGAAATTTGGATAATTTTTTTTTAGGTTCGAGGGGGAGAAACAACCAAAAAACAACCAATCAAACATGTGATCATGTGTATCTATGCTGTTTTGTTGCCTATGTGCCTATTCTTCAATGTTCTGCTCAGTCATATTTGTATAATGGGTTAAAATACAATATGTGTAAGTTGTGCTGAAAAAAAAAGGGATTGTCCCTCTATACTGCACAATCCTGTATGTTTATTATTAAAACAGCAAAACTTAAAATGGCTAAAATGCTCTGGGTTTAAAAAGCTACAACAAACAGCGTTGTTAAACTAGCACAGCGGCTGTAAAAAGTATAGACATGGGCGATAAACTACAGTCTTTCCTTGGAGGAGCCTCCTCTCCTCTGCTAAATGTATCTACAGTATAGGATATATTGCCTAGCCGGAGAGGTCAAACTGGTATATAAAGTAACGTCCTAAAGTTATAAATTAGCATAGATTAGAGTAGAGTAGACTAGATTCAACTTTATCGTCATTGTCCAAAGTACATGTAGAGAGCCAGTGAAATGCCAGTGACATTCTGTCCTCCTGTCACACTGTAGCCTTTAATTGTTGTTTATATCGCTTTGCAACTCTTTCTCTCATTTCGGCTGCAGTGAAAACATGTAGATCCGGGCGAGCTGAAAGTTGGCACTTTAGTTTCCTCAAATTCGAATTCAATGCACCATCTGGACTCTGGGCTTGTATTAAGCGTTCGGGCCAACAGTGGTGGTGGAACAGTGGGCAAAAATATCATTACTATGCTGATTATATAGTCTATCTCGGCCAAGACTTGCCGCAGTTCATTACCTTCATTTCAGAAATGGCAGTAAAGAAATCCATTGCTAGTACCGTTTAGTCCAATAGTTAAGATCAGGAACATAAGAACATTTATACCATAACAACACGTCAGTGTTTACTGTAAGATGAAGCACATAGCAATGATTTGGGAGCAATAATTCGAACAATTTAAAGATAAAAAGATAAGAACAGGGATGTACCAATGCTTTTAATAATGCTGTATATTTACATGCCAACGACCTAATGCCTAATGCATAATAAAGGACAGGAACAGCGATAATTGTATACAGAATATAAACGTAGCAATACGACCTTAATTAAAACGGTAAGAGCAGAAAAGTTGGAATTAAATACATAGTAATAGTTCATATATTTAAACAGCATCAACACTTATTTTATATGTAGATAAATACAATATCACAGCTATTGTTTCTTATACAGTGCAAAGAATTGAAAAAATCTTAAGAACTGGAATTTTACCAGAAATTTCTCTCAGCATGCAAAACATTTTCGACAGACGAACGAACAAACCAAGCCGGTGCCGAACATCAGCTAACGTTACATGTACGTCCCAGAGCCGTTCAAAACTTGTTTGTGTCGGTGGAAAGTCAAGTGAAATGAGGTTACCTATTTTTGTAGGATTTTTTTTTTTTGAAGACATGCAGCACGCGTCCCGGGAATGTTAGCAAATACGGTAGCAAGAAGAAAAGGGAGCGACTTTCAGTTTAGTTTTTAAAGCAGCTGGTGCCAAGAAAAATCATAAATTAAGGTTCATTTCATATTTTACTTCATTTACATGTCTTTTCTAAATGTTCTGGTTGTTTTTATATGGAAAAATATGATTATAGTGTTGGAAATTGGTAATATTTAAAAAAAACAATTTGGTGGCTAAAATGGATTATCTGCATTTACATTATGTCCTTTGGGACCGTAAGTTTGCCAGTACAAAATTTTACCTTTTTTTAATTTTCTATAGAAGTTCCTGTATTCCTATAGTGTGCCCTGCGATGGATTGGCACCGTGTCCAGGATGCTTTATGCAACAATAACGTTAACTCATTAACCTTGTAAGAGTAGAAAGATTAGTTTGCATGTATATACTTTTATAAATTATATTTCCACAGCAATAACAAGGCATTTCTTAAGATAAGAAGAGGAGTACAGCAGTTCCCTTTCAAGGCTAACTCTCGATGCTGCGTCCCCATAGCGTTTTCACGCAGCATCTCGTTCCCGCCTTTCAGGGAACAGGGTTACAGCGATGTAACCCGAGACGTTTTCTATAGTATTAACTGTATATAATGATGTATATAGCAGTTAAGGATATGAATCCTTAGTCAGGTGGATGGACTGATACATTTATACTCATGGTTTGTCTGTTCATCTCAACAGCATCCTGTACAAAAACAAATTTAGCCTCTACGATTGTATTTATTGCCATTTTTACCACCGCGGTAGGACCTCCGGCTAACATTCACATGCGCATTCACACACTACGGGCACTTTGGACATGCCGATTAGCCTAATCTGCATGTCTTTGGACTGTGGGAGGAAACCAGAGTACCCAAAGCACAGGGAGAACATGCACACAGACCCCAAGGCAGGAATTGAACCCAGACCCTTGAGGTGCAAGGAGACAGTGCTAACCACTAAGCCACTGTGCCGTTTTATACTATATATATATATATATATATATATATATATATATATACACAGTATATATATGTATATAGATATATAGCTACAGTACAGTGTATATTTCCTATAAATAACTTAAAACAGTTTACATTAAAACAGTATTTTGACAGTCCCGGCTCATTATTCTTACACTTAACATTAAAACATAATCATTAAAAAGTTACACAAATCTTCATTCCTGAATCCATTGAACAACTCATGCTTGAAAAATTCTTTTCTTTTATTCATTCAGTCCTGTTTCTATTTTTCTGACATTAATGACAAGAGGATTTAGGATTTACGTCAAGTCTCTTGTTCTTTCTTCTTTATTAGTAGGGATGCTCTCAGGTTGCCACTATTATTGTTATAGCATTTTTTCAAAGCACAAAAACTTTGGCCTTGGGTCTCCTGAGCACAATCAAAAGAAAAATGAAAAAAAAAAAAAAAAACACCCTAAAAAAAGTTCAATGTTTTGAGGATCCGTGCAGAAGGTCTGATTGCAAAACGAGACATGAGACTTAAAGGGCTTGAAAAACTCTTCTAGACGCACAAAAATCATGTGGATCAAAAATAATTCACCGATTCAAAAATGGCCCTGAACTCAAAGTAAAAACCTTAATGGGGTTTGTAGAGTGGACACATACTGTAAAACCACTTTCGGACCACTTTAGGAAAACAGTCACCCTGCACTCAATTTTTCGAAATACACACATGAATCCTGACATCCCATGAATTTAAAGGCTCCTCTTTTAAACATGTGCTGGAGAAGCAGTGGCTGCAGCGAGTGGTCCAAGCCATTCCCCCTACATTCCCCCTACATTCCACCTACATTCCCCCTACATTCCCCCTACATTCCCCCTACATTCCCCCTACATTCCCCCTACATTCCACCTACATTCCCCCTACATTCCACCTACACTCCCTCTATCTCTCTCTCTCACACACACACACATAGCCACACACACTCCCTGATATCAAAAACTGTATACAGTCTCATTAGCGCTGAGAATTCTGGCCAGCCAGATCATTTAGCTCAACTCAGCAATAAGATCCGTCACTTTTGGCTCAGAAGCAGCTCTTCATTTAGTACTATTTCCAGCTTTTATAACTCAGCCAAATTTGTCACTGTTTTCATGCGTGATAAATTATTTAATGTAAATACATGTATACTGACCCAATACTAATATTTTACAATGTGTTTGGTATGAAATCATTCACAAATTGTATAAATTATCCAACATATGTGTTTTAGTTTTACTGTACTTCGTAAATTAGAGTTCTGCTACAAACTCTAAATAAAATGCATCTGGCCCTTGTGCACAGTTCTTATGCTGCTGATGTCCAGATCAAATCAAAACAAACATATAAAATGAATCAAAATAAAAAGTAAATACCTATCAGATGGCTAGTGCTGTCGGCTTGCACCTCCAGGTTCCGGGTTCGATTCCCGCCTCGGATCTGTGTGCATGTTCTTCCCATACTTGGTGGGTTTCCTCCGGGTACTCTGGTTCCTTACACGGTCCAAAAACATGTAGATTAGGCTAATAGGGGTTCCCAAGTTGGCCGTAGAGTACGAATGCGTGTATGTGTGTGCCCTGCATTGGATTGGCACCCCGTCCAGGGTGTACCCCAGCTCAAGCCCTACAGTAAGTCTCCTGGGACAGGATGCAGGCCTCCCGCAACCCTGAATACAGGATAACGCGGTATAGATGATGAGTGAGTGAGCGAGGGAGATGATTCATCATTCTGTGGTGTATTAACAACAAAAAAGAGAAAAAAAATCTGTAGTGGTAAAGCGCTCGCCCTATCATCCGGAGATGGCTGGTTCGATTCCCGGGTGATGCTGTAACCTCTCACAGCCCGAGGTCTAGAGAGAGCTGATTGGCCGAGCTCTCTCAGAGGGGAGGGATGAGAGGTACTTAGTACTCCCGTCTGTGAGCTCACGCAAGCGAAAGGAGCGGATAGCGCTGTCCTGAGTGTGTTACTCCGCCCCTAATGGTGCATGAGCGAGCAGTTCGAAAAGATGCGGTCGGCTGGCGTCACGTGGTTCGGAGGAAACACGTGATAGTCTTTGGCCCTCCCAGCTGAGTGGCAGTAGTAGCCTTAATGTCGGAGCCCCCCCTAGTGACGGGGAGGAATTGGACACGACTAAATTAGGGAGAAAATCAGGAAAAAAAAAAGTCAGTTCGTAGAGTTGTCTTGTTCGTATTGGACACGTAGCTAAGACTCATATCTTTGCAACCGCATGAGCTAGAAATGAGCAATTTTTCCAGTAATTGTCTTTCCAAACACACCTCGCGCATCTTGTGTCTCTTGTACACAAATCACGTGTGCATTGGGTTTGTATAAGTACATTATAGTTTGGATAAGTACTGTACTGTGTATAACATAGTGTTCGAAAAAACATTCAAATCATATTCCAATTGTATAATGTCCTGTTTCAAATAATGTATCATGAAGATTAAGCAACACATACCTGTCATTTATTACTGCTGGAGTGACAGCAGCGGCAGAACCACAGTGTATTGGCTTCAATATTCTCCAAAAAACATTTGATCACATTTAAGTCACTTGTGGCAGCCACTGCGGGAAGGTTCTCTGCTTCACTGATCACATGACAGAAGGAAGCAACGTAATTGGATTGTAAAAATTGGTTGTCTTTGGTTAAGTGCATTAGTGAAGCAAGGGAGCAAATACGTTTTCGCTTTCATAACTGTGTTCTGCAATTGTGAAATCATTCACCAGCATCTTCACAAGAACTTCCATTATTTGGTTCATCATAAATTTAACATAAATGACTGACAGCCTATATACTGTACAGGAGGCAAATGAGTACCCTGACAAAGTCTGGTCTCAGGCTACAAGAAGACACCAGGAAGGTATAAAGATAGGAATCAGGCTTCAATCAGGGTGAAAGCATCCAAGCTGTCAAAATGGAAATGGGACATGTGACAACAGCATTGTAAAACTCAAGGTGCCTCTATCTGTACTGAATATTTAAGCAAGGTGATCAGTCTGAAACAGCAGGGTTTAATATTCACTTCCATCTTCCTGTGATAACTCCTTTTCTTTTTTTTTTTTTAAATTCCCTTTCAACGTTTTGGTTTGTGAAACGAGTCCGGAGATGTGTACAGATATGCTTACTGAGAACCATTATCACTGAATATGTCAGGGTGACTGATGAACGTTTCTGAAGAGGTTTGCTAATGTACGCTTATCACTGACATGTAAGTGCTTTATACCAGTATGTTGAGAGATGACTTCCAGAGTGTTCCAGGGCTCGGAAATGTGTCCCAGAATGCTTATTAGTGTCTCTGCAACCCACTGGCATGCCAAGGGAGATTCGTTAACACCTAAATCAAACATCGATCCTGCAGCAGGCCAGACTAAAAGGTGAAATATACTGGCTCTCTGCAGGGAAGAGATACAGGGATTAAGATACGGGGCTATCTTTACACGGATGCCTCCCTTGAGCATAGCTCGACTATTTTTCATTGAGCACACCTGGGGATACCCCTCCACTGAATATGAACATCTGAATGGCCTCGGATTTCTTAACCCTTATAATATGACCCATTTAAAATTTTATGGAGCAATGCTAAAAATCTTCCCCCCCCCCCCCCATGCAATGTACTTGTGTGCTTTATGTGCATGACTCAATTATATTTTTTTGTGTATCATTAACTCGGTTTTGCAAAATAAAAAGGCAATAATATCTGCTATACTGAATAACGTCATCACCACACTCTCTAGAACACTTATCCTTTATGGGGTGATAGGCAGCCTGGAGCCTATTCTAGGGGACTCAGGTTACTAGCTGGGATACCCCCTGGACTGTGCCAACCCATTACAGGGTAGAAGCACACACACTCATTCGCACACTACAGACATTTTGGGGGAAACAACAGGAAGAAGTGCACACACAGACCTGAGGACAGGACTCGAACTCACAACCCTGAAGGTGCAAGGCCACTAACAGTGCTAACCACCACACCGACATGCCACCCAGGTATCATCTTGTTGGACAAATTGTATATTATTTGGCCTTAGCCGTAAACCAGACACATGACAAGCCAAGAGAACAAAGGATTACTTTTGGATGATTTAGATTTAGGGTCAGGAACCTTTTTGTAAAATACAAAATTGTTGGTTCTACACACAATCTTTTAAAAACAATCTGCCAGAAGGATGAACCAAGGAAACTACTAACGATATACTGTAGGTCTCTTGGAGAACTCCTAAATTCTCATCACAGGTCTATGTTAATGTGATTTAAAAAAAAAACTTTTCATACATGAACCATTAGAGATTCCATGTATGACGCTGGAGGCCCCTTCCAAAAGAACATTTAATTGTCATATACTGTATATGTGCTGTATATTGTATGCGTACAGTACTGTATGTATATATACAGTACTATATATAAAAATTATATGTTTTTTGGAAGGATCCTTTAGTATCAGCATTTCTAATACTTACTGTAGAGTTAAAGTATTTTTGTGTGTATTCTTCCACACCCCTTAAGGAAAGTCTTTAGAGAGTGGTAGAATATCTGGATAATATGACACGCTGTGTTTTCTGTCCTATTAAATGCAAACTAAATGCATGACTAGTTAGGTACCAAAAGGAACTAACTTGTTTCACAGCATTAAACATATCCCGCCTAAAAGCTTGGAATGACTTACAAATTTCTTCGATTTTGTTTAATGACTTGGGATTTTGGAAAACTTGGAAAACTATGAAATGACACACATGCCATCAGGTAACTATGTTACAACAACCACATCAACAATCAGTTGTTATTTTAAGACACAGATTTCAGCCTTTCTGGAACAGTTCTGGAACAAATGTGTTTGTAAAACCCATCAAGCACCATGATGAAACTGTCTCTCATGAAGAACTTTCCAGGAAATCAAGAGCAAAACGTTACCTCTACTGCAGAGGAGACGTTCATTTAGAGTCACCAGCCTCAGAAATCACCAATTAACAAACAGCACCTCAGATTAGAGCCGTTATGAAGGATTTACAACAGAAGTAGCAGAAACATCTCAATATCAGTTGTTCAAAGAAGGGTATTGAAAATTTTGGATCAACGCCTTCAGCATTGTTTTACAGTGTAGAAAGAAATGAAAATGGACGACTGTGGAGTTGGAAAGTGATCCCAAACTTTTGAGTGGTAGTGTATATAAAAAATGGATGACATTGTAAAATAAATAAGAATTTTTTTCTGTTGGCAATTTTCTGTGGTATATAAGGAACTTAAAAAAAACTTCAAGAGGTTCTGGTAATGGAAAATGTTGTTCAGGGTGATAATAGTAATACTGTAGTAATGATAATGTTTTTACCATACCACACCTCCACATTAACCAATTGCGCGATCCATCAACATAATAATATATTCCATAAATGGAATTCAATCAAACAGGATAACTTGGAAATAAATGATATTCTTTTAACGATTAGTGTAGGACTCCTTTTAATCCACATTACCTTACAATCTTAATTCATCCTCATTGAGACTCAATAACCACAACTTCTGTATGACAGTTTCAGATATAACTCTCTTCATGTTTTCTGCCCTTACATGGGATGAAACTTTCACGGCTCTCCTAATAAGAGAGAAAGGGTATGAGGGAGGGAAATGTATCATCACACATATACATATGCTCTGCATTTGGAATCCTAAGCCAAAGGCTCAACGCTGCCTGGGCCATCATGCTGCTTCTGGAGACTTTTCATGATTTCCTCTCTCACTCTTCTTCTTTTTCTATTTCCTTTCTGCTCAGGATTCAAAGGCCAGAGGCGATGCCCCAGCAGCCTACTGGAATACAGAATTAATGACTGTGTCCTTGTCCTTGAGAGCAACCATATACGAATAACCCGACACTCTCCGGAGACTGCTGTGTAATTCAGACCTGCTTTATCACAGTTGCACTGTATGTGGAGATAACAGACAGGTACAGCAGGCCAGCAGTGATATAACTGCCTGTTTGTCTCTGCAACACCATGGATTCAGAGGATGAACCCTTGTTGCTCCAGGCTATGTGGGACTTTAGTGAGTACGAGGAACAACATGATGAAGAGGAGAAGGAAGCTTGCGAGGAAGGAGTTGAAGTGATCAGGGGAGAGCCGGTTTGTAGAGGAATATGGTGGGTGGTAGGATCGATTTACACTCGGCCCTGGGCCAGTGGAGTGGTTCTTGTTGTAGGCTTCCTGCTTCCCTTGACTCTTTCTGCCTACATGTTCATCTACTGCGAGCCGCTGGACATTGATCTCTCCTACAGTGCCTTTGAAGTAAGGAGCCATTCATCTGCAGAGCGCTTCGATGCACTCACCATTGCACTGAAAAGCCAGTTAGGGTCTTGGGATAGACACCGGCGTGACGCAGAGGGGTTTGATTTTGAATCAAATGCTCTTAGGGACTTCCTGTTGCTAAAGTTAAACAGACAAGAGAACGAGCCAGCGCTGGCCAATCAGACACTACTATCTGAGGATTTAGAAAATAGCCAGGGTAAATTTAAGGAAGCACGAAAGCAAGAAGACAGCATTAACACTAAAACAGAGCAAACGATGAAGATGTTGCATGATGAGAAACAAGAAGGGAAAACGAGACAAACTAGAAAAGCGACCGGATCTAACAGAACACAAGTGATTGAGGAATTGAGCTCAGCTGCTGTCCGAAAGCCAAGATTCGCAGGTTACTCGTACCTTCAGACCCAGGCACTCTGGAGGATAGAGCTGGTGTTTGTGGCTCAGGGCGACAAGGACAACAACATCTTCACCCCTGAGCGTCTTCATACCATCCACCATGTGGAGCGCCTCCTCATGCAACATCCACAGTTCCAGCAGTTTTGCTGGAAACCTCTGGAGGTGTTGAGAGACCTTCCTCTGGGGCCTTCATACTGCTCACCCCCTAGCTCCGTCCTCTCCTACCTCTTCCCCAGTGAGCGAGGAGGGAAGATCTACTTTGACGGCATGGGCTCAGACCTGGCAGACGTACAAGGTGAGTCAGACTCCATTGGCTTTTATTAGTTATAATTGCAATAAACTGTACTCTCCTGATTGGTAGTCCATAAGCTTAACCACTAAGCCACCACGGTGACATCAAAGGAATTAATATACTGTACCTTAATGCTTTTGATTAGCTTCTGTCCATTTAATATAGGAATGTATAACACCATTAAACTTGATATATTCATGTCATGTACGGCTGCAGTTATTAAACAAAATCCAGGAAAAATATGCATCTTGCTCATATTCTCCTCATCCTCTTTGGCCCAGGTGCTTTGAGTCTGGCGATCACCCACCCCCAGTTTTATTGGTATGTGGATGAGACACTCACTCCAGACAGCCTTCATTCCTCCCTCCTCCGTAGCGAGATCCATTTTGGAGCACCACTACCATCTTTCTACTCTCTACAAGATCGACCCCTGGAGCAGAGACGAAGATTCAGGGACTTTGTGGTCCAGTATGCTGATATTCTGGCTCAGCAGTCCACCAGGTTAGATACAGATCACTACACTTCTCTAAAAATCCGATTATGTGAACTGAATGTGTTCAAGTATGAGGTTGGATCAATGATGTGAAGTCTTATTTTTAGATATGCAATACATATTCACTGAAGTCCCAGTTTTTTTTTAATAAGGAGTGTTCAAGTCACAGTGGGACTTTTGATCATGCAGAATAACAGAATACATAGTTATGAGAGTAAAAACACCCTTTATGTATCTACATAATCCCCTGCTATGTTAATGCACTTAACCCAGCATTTCACTAGTGCTTGGATACCAGCAAGGTAGAAAGTTTTCTCAGTATGCTGGAGAAATGGATTTCCTGTTTCACATATAAAACGCTGGCCTCCCAGGAACTCCTTTAATGGCCCAAACATGTGGAAATGGCTTGGAGCGAGGTCAGGACTGTATGGGGTATGGGGCAATAACTCCAAGCCGAGTTCCTGCGACGTGCAAGTGGTGTTGGTGAATACTGTAATTTTGTGTACAGTTCCCATAGAAAGATGTAGCTCTTCTGCAAAGTGGCAAGTTAAAATGTAAATTTTTAAGAATCAGGCGTTTCACTTGTTGAATGTTCACGGGAAAGACTGCAGTGGGGTCCGAGCCATCTCAGCCGGGATCATCATTCAAATGCTTTACTGCAAAAAAGAGTCTCTTCACTGTTCTGTGCTTGAAATCTTCTGTAGATTTTTCCAGCTGCTCCAATCAAGGGGTCACCACAGTGGACCATCTGATTAGCACAAGACTTGGCACAGGTTTTACACCAGATGCTCTTCCTAACAAACCCTTCCATTTTTCTAACCAGGCTTGGGACCAGCACTGCATCCAGTGGCTGAGTAGTATGGGGTGTGGCAACCCACCAACAGTGGGGCTCAAACCTGGATCCTCATATCCTCGAACCAATATCCTTATGCTCCTGATCGACCGCTACCCAAACTTTCTTTCAGCTGCTTCTGTCAAGTTGCCGCCACAATGGACCATCCTATCCAGACACACCTTGACACAGGTTTTACGCCGGATTCCCTTCCTGACACGCCACTCCCATTTTTTTGGAACCGGCTGCTTAGTATGGGGTGTGGCAACCACAGAGGGCGGGGCTTAACCCGGGTCCTCAGATCCCCAAATCAACAACCTAGAGCCTTAGCTGCCTTTGTTAATGTCCCGATTTGACTTGAACTATTGAACTGGTAACCTGGTGTATTGGAATCCAAACAGAGTCTCAAATGAGTCAAAATATTTTAAGATTTTTTTAAATCATTACTAATTAGAACATTGCACTTTTGTTTTTATTCTAAGCTCTACCTAATTAGCATCGACTCCTGCTACGTATTATCACAGTACTGAGAGTCCTGTTCTCACCTGTTAGCTAACTAATCCATCATGAAACTTAACTCCAAGGTTAACAAGATTAGTATTCTTCCAGTTCATGCTTTGCTTTTACAAAGTGACTTTCTAAGAGCGTTTAAAAAAATAATTAAAAAATTAAGTCACTATGCTTTGAGATTCACATTATTTTCATTATTATATATTTTTTTATGACCCTACGGATAATAAAATGACATAATTGTCTTCATCAAAATAAATATCCCTTTAGGATGGGCTAAGTGTGCTGAGATCTAATTAAGATAATCCGTATTACATCCCTCGGAACAGCCATACCGGGAGATATTTTTGTTCGCTTTTTCTAAGAACGCATAATGCAGACCCGCTGAAATTTTTAACATGAAAATCGTATCAGTCAGAGAGAACTGCACCAGTAAAACTAGAATGCATTTTGGTAGCATACATTCTAAACAGAACATTTCACAAAGTGTACACCTCTTTGTCTTTAAACAGTTCATGAAACCTTCACAAAGTCACACAGGGCGTACCTAGATGAAGTTGGCATGAAGCGAAAGTAATTGCAAGTACGCTCAAATGCATCTTTCTCATCCGATATCCTTTTTCCTACAGTAAATCATGCGTCCTTTCCTCTTCGGTGAATTTCTGGCAAGCAAATTTTTATCCATGTTTATCATCATAGGAAGCGATCCAATTCCATGAATGCTAAGGCTAAACCGTATATATGTTGCCATCTTTGTATAATTCCCTTTGAATCACAAACCATTCCTAGTCGATGCGCTTCAATTCACTTTCTTTCTTTGACCGTCGCCCTGCACTTCTTTTCACCACACTGTTCATCTCTGTTCAAATCAAAGGTGTCTACATAATTATCGCTCAAAATGAGCTCAACACATGCAGTGATCTAATAAGATAATTCCATGTTCTTCCATCAAACCACCCGTGCTGAGCATCCTCCGTTTTTTCCGTCCATGTTAATATCTCTTCCCTCTGCCTTTTGTGCATTCAATCTTGTTCATGATTAATTTGCTCTCTTTCTCTTCCCACACATCTCCTCCCCGCTGTCCTTGTACTTCTCCTTCCATCTCTTTCACAGCAAGGTGAAGGTGCTGTACGGGGGTACCGAGCTTTTCGACGATGAAGTCAGAAGGACGTTCCATAGCGACATGTTGCTGGCGCTATTCAGCGGCACCTGTATAGCAGTGCTCGTCTATATCCTTACTTCCTTCTCATGTAAGGTTTGGAAGCACCTAGAAAACCACTTCTCTCAGCAGAACTTTTCTCAGTTTGTTGGAATTAAGCAGAAGTATGAAATTGTTCGGGTGTATATTCAATTCAGAATATTGTAAAAACCTGAGCCACGTTATGCGCGGATCTTTTAGCATGTGTTCACAAACGTGTGAAAATATAACCTTCCTACTGTATAACCACTGAGAATAAATAAAAAATTTTAATACTGCATCAAGATTACTTTTATTCATCTAAACATTCTGGATTTTTTTTGGAGAAAGATTTAACTAACTCATCTAAACCTCCTCCACTCTCTTCTTCTTTGTGTGCAGTGTTTCTGACTTTCTTTGGCTTGGCTAGTATTGGCCTGAGCTGCCTGCTGGCTCTGTTCATCTATCATGTGGTGTTCGGGGTGAAGTACCTGGGCATTCTTAATGGTGTGGCCGCCTTCATAATCATCGGCATTGGTGAGAGCTCCGCTGACTGTTTTCATTATGAGGTTATTTTGGAATTCAGTAAGCTATACGTGAACCAATTTAGACTATTGAAAATTCTTTTTTTTTTTTTTTTTTAAATCTAAATATGTTCCTTTGATCTATACGTTTAAATTAGTGCTATCAATTAATGAAAAAAATACTCTGATCTCTGATCAGAGATTGGAATGGTCAAAACAGCTTCCGGCACACAGCGTATGTACAGTATTTCAAACCATGCGTCCCTTAGTGGTGTAATGTTACCTCTCTGTTAGATTTTCTTTCAGACATATTACTGTGAGCCCAAATTACTCTACTGAATTATGGTGTTTCCACAGGATCCAAACTGCATCTTTTTCACCCTTTTGGCTGCTTTCTTATTTAATATTTCAGCAGATTTAATTTGACGATACGGTGGTGTAATGGTTAGCACTGTCGCCTCGCACCTCCAGGGCTCGGGTTCGATTCCCACCTCGCGGTCTGTGTGTATGAAAGTTCTCCTCGTACTTGGTGGGTTTCCTCTGGCTATTCCGGTTTCCTCCCAAAGACATGCAGATTAGTCTTACTGGCGTTCCCAAATTGCCCATAGTGTGTGAAAGCTGACCGGAGGTCCTACCATGGTTGTGAAAATAGAAATTAATACAATGGTCCCTAGTTGGACTACAGATGCTACTTGATGGATGGATGGAAATTTCATTTATTATCGTCAACAGCAGTAACGGAGGTTACCATGCCATGCGCTTACCGCATTAACTGGAGTTCAAGCCCTTCTCACGTTGTCGGTTTGGTATTAACATTGTTTTTGCAACATTGTCTTAGAGGCATTTGTTCAACGTTATCCTATTATTATGCAGTCAACAATGTTCCGCCATCTTTTCTTCAAAGTAATTCTAACTTTTAAAAACAATCTAATACCGATGTTGTCCCAACATCAGTAACGTCACCAAATTACTCTCACTCTCACTCACTCACTCACTCACCCTGTATACAGGGTCACGGGGAGCTTGGAGCCTATCCCGGGAGACTTAGGGCATGAGGCAGGGTACACCCTTGACAGGGTGTCGATCCATCACAGGGTACACACATACACACACTCACACACACTACGGGCAATTCAGTAATGCCAGTTAGCCTAATCTACATGTCTTTGGACTGTGGGAGGAAACCGGAGTACCTGGAGGAAACCCACCAAGCACGGGGGGAACATGCAAACTCCCTGCATTCAGAGGTAGGAATCGAACCTGGCTGGGAATCGAACCCCCGAGGTGCAAGGTGATAGTGCTATCCACTAATCCACTGTGCCGCTCGTCACCAAATTAATATCACCATAATGTTTTCACAACCAAAAATTCCTTCTGGGTCGCCAATCTCAAATAATATCTCCATTATCTCCAATAATAGAACTTCAAATCAAAAAGTCATGTCGAATCATGTTGTCATATGCATCTATGATTCTTTTGCTGGTTTCAAAATTCAAGAGATCTGGAGGACGTTCTACTTCTGTTATAGACACTGTCCTCAGTCGTCACATTGCCAGTATTCAGCCAAGTGATCAATATAATCCCAAGATTTGACCATTGAGCCACTCTGCAATTTCAACCCTACCTTTAATAGGCTCAGCAACGGCAGATCTCTTTATGAACGTTTAAGAACATACACCAATTCCTCATCTGATATCACTGTAGCCTGGGGAAATTCCCAATTCACAGAGTTTGGCATCGACGGTAAGCCTTTATTACAGAAAAGCTCCGTGAGGCATATGGAGCTTTCTTTGAATGTTCTTCTTGAGCCAAGGAAAAATCGTTTCCTTCTTTCTATCTCTTCTGTTCCAGGTGTAGATGATGTGTTTGTGTTTATCAGTACGTTCAGGCAGGCAGCTCATTTCGTAGGACCCAAGCAGCGTATGATCCACACGATGAAGACGGCGAGTCGAGCCACCTTCCTCACCTCTTTCACAACGGCCGCCGCATATGCAGCCAATGCCTTCTCCCAGGTACTGATACGAAAGCGTTTTTTTTTTTTATTCCCACCATTGACTCGTCTTTTATGTTGGGTCATTTTCCTGCATCAATTATCAAACAGCTATTCATCTTAAACCTCAGAAGTCTATCGATACAATCAAAATGTCCACATTCGAAGTAAATACCTGGTGTTTTGTCTCTATTCAGACACGTACAATTATGCTGCATTCAAAACTGTTGCTGAATGACCTGGCTTATGATTGGTATAGGGATTGATTGCTTGAAAGGACTTGCTTGAAAGCCTGCTGTGTAGAGTACAATTAACTTCTATATTGCGAATAAATAAAAATACAAAGAAATACGGGTTTAATCCAAAAGTAATGCACTTCACTAATACTGCTAAAGTATGAGTTTTTCTTTCATCACCAACCTGCATCTAAAGTAAGTCTCTACTAATAAATTATTCAGCAATAGTAAGTAAGACATTTGGGTGGCATGACACAACAACAACAACAACAACAACAACAAAAAAATCACTGAGACTATAAAGAAAACAAAATGACATGTCGTGAGCATTCACTGTATAGGAAGCATAAACTCCCCTGGCACTGTTAATGAGCCGCACGCTGACAGATGTTCAGAAGCATCCCGGAGACAAGATTGAGACAGAAAGGATTAAATAAGCCGCAACGACATTGCAATAAAACAATAATAAAACTATAACACAAGGCTTTTAGATTTGAGATTTGTCATCAGCTCATGTTTATTCAACACATTAAATTGAAAGTTTAGATTTTTTTTTTTTCTGCTGAAATTGTTCAAATAATAAAATATGTTTTTTTTTAAACAGCATAATTAGAATCATATTTGACTTCTGGACACTAGACAGTTGACTCCACTTTATGCATTATGTATGCAGATCCCAGCGGTGCATGACTTTAGTCTGTTCATGTCTCTCATCGTGAGTTGCTGCTGGCTCTGGGTGTCCATTCTGATGCCTGCCGCATTGTGCATTTGGAATGAGTATGCCGCTGCCCACGCTAACACCTGTATGAAATGGTAAAGTACGATAAAAGCTTCTGTTTTTGCTCATGCTGAGTGATATCTATTGATCTGCTCCGATATGGTTTTTAATGGTTGTTGTTTACTGGATTTCCCGCAGGTGGAGTACTCTGAATACACTCTCGGTCAATCTGAGCCCTCTTTCTGACGAGGATGATGATGTGGCTCTTTTGACAGTAGAGACAGAACCAGGTGTGTTTGCTATAAGTTTCAGGATTTATTAAATTTTTTTCAGATTGAAGCCCATGTACATGTCTGTCTGTCTTTCTGTACAGCAGAACTCTCTGTCTAACTTATTAATACAAAGAAATTCAAATACAAAGGTTGAGTATCTTACACCTTGTCTACACTAAGTTCTTCTTTTGTTGTCAGTCAAATACACTCCCTGTTCGGTAATCGGAGAGAGAATCACAGATGAGAAATCGGAAAAAGTCGATCGAATAAAGATACATTTTTGTCTTAAAACAGCTTCAGCACATTAAAAATCCTTTATTATTATTATAAAATTTTAAGTAATTCCATTAAAAATATTCAGTTTAACTTTTCTAATTAATATCTATTGGTGCTGGTGTTTGTTTACATTGAGCAAGTAGCTTATTAGTAGCTTAGTTGGAAATAAATGATTAAATCCGGCACATAACTGTTTAAAATCTTGTTCTGATGTTTACTCAACATTTTGATTTAATTTCAGGTGCAGGTTAAACTTCAGGGAGAAATCCAAGTATTCATTAAATTCTGTCCGTTGGTCTGTTTAAGATGCGTCCACAGTTTGACGCATGAGCAGTACGCGTTTCTAATCTGGCACATAACTGCTCATAACTTCACTTCTACTCAACATTTGGATTTAATTTATGGCGAAAGTTTAACTTCAGACAAATACTAAAGTACTGCTAAAGTTTCATTCAGTTCTGTCCAGTCAGTATTGCGTGATGATGTGACAAATTCTGGCTGGACAGACATACAGACATATAGACAGACTGGTTTTGGGTGCTCCAATGTATAAAACAAAGATATCATTGTAAAACCTTTCTTTTATTTATATAGCTCATGCATTTTGTGTTATCAGTTAATTAGTGCAAAAATGTACAGTATGGTACACTAGGCTTATGTTACTTATGGCTTAGGGTTAACATACTGTATGTACAGTAAGTGTGGAAGCTAGAAAAGTTTTGTTAGTATGAGTGCTGGGTCTGGCTGAATACGCATCTTTTCCCCCTCAATGGCAGACGACACATGCTGATGTCAGTGGTCATGTCAGCCTCATTTCCCTCATCATCATCATCATCATCATCATAGCAGGTCACTCTCCACCCAGCTATGACTGCAGTGATGGGCAGCTTAGTGTTATACCTCATTCCTTTCAGCCAACTGACAATGTTCTCTATAAAACAGAGAGAACGATACATGCTGTACATTAACAACATATTGGATATATAGCCATAGATAGCCAAGGAAGCCAAGGGAGGAGTAAAGTCCTAGTCTGGCACTGATCTAATAAAGATAATAGAGCAAGCCGAAAGATGTGGTCATAGTGTCCAGGTGATAAATCTAAGGAATGAACAGAACATGATCAGCTGCCTCAGACAGGAATTTGGTATTCATGCTAGAATATTGTGCATGCTCTAATAAGATCAAGGATTTCCAAGAAATATCAACAAATACAAAGCAATTTCAAAGGATGTAAGCTGAAATAAAATGATAGTCAAGAGATACCAAAAACACTTTTTTAAAAAAGAGATACATATCTACGGTAGGTAGTAGTCACATACTGTATCAAAGTACATAATATGATCTTGTCGTAAATAATGATTAATTTCCCGGGGAGTGAACCAGGTTGAAAAGAAAGAGGTTAAGAACCTATCCTGGTAAATTTGTCAATTTTTTTTTCTTTTTTAATATAAAGAGATTAAAATTAGAAATACAATTTTTTGAAAAACACTATGTAATTTGGTAGTAACAGGGAAAGCTGAAAAAGCAGATTTTTCTGACACAAATATTTTTTCTCTTTAAGTATTAACTTAAATATTAATAATTGAACTCATGTCTAACATTTATACAATGTTCAAGAAGAACTGACCTGCGTATCTTCTACAATTCAATTCAATTCAATTCAATTCAATTTATATAGCGCTTTTAACAATGGTCATCGTCTCAAAGCAGCTTCACAAAAATGAAAGAAATTCATTTTTCCAATTTCAATAAAAAAAATAAATAATTTTTTTTTTTTTTTTTTAATAATAAAAAAAAAATAATAATAATAATAATTGAACATTTCAACATAATTATGCACTCTGCTCTCCCAATAAAACTCAATTTACTGTACATGTTAAAATTAAACCTGATTTTAAAATAGGTTATCCGAACATAGGCATATGTTTATTTAAATCGCAGTATGTATGAATATGTATGAATTTTTGTACCCCTGCCATGCGTCGTCTGCTGAAACACATCACAGAGAAGACGGTTCACACTGAAGGTAACCTGCTTGTCAATCTGCTCCAGATCTTCACGATTCCGAGACAGATGCTGCTCTGCTGCCGCTACCAGATGGAGAAGCAGAAGGTAACATCGGGTTGGTCAGCGCCAAGCTCCAGAGGGCACTGCGATCCTGGGTGGCTGAGCCTGCATTGAAGAGACGTAAAACGATTATAGGTGAGAATGAAGTTCCAATAATATAAAATTTATTAAAGCGCTGTTAATTTTAAGTCTGAAGTGGATAAAAGGGGATAAAACATTCTGTAAGATTTGCACTTAAATTTTCACAAAACCGTCTGAGCGTTTTGATGAATTTTCTATAACAGGGACTCTGATCATAGTGCATCTGTATATGACATATTTATTTATTTATTTAAGAATATGTTATCTTTGTCAGAAATGGGAGGAGTGGATGCAAATGCAGTTTACTGGATGTTAATTAAAAGACAAGATAAGAAAACAAAACAGGTTTGAACAGTGATTCCCGACTTTCCCAAATAGTAACCAAGTAAAAGTAAAAGTCCTCCATTTACTTGTGTACCTGAGTAAAAGTACTCGCCTTCAAATTTACTAAAGTATGAAAAGTACATAGCTTTTACTAGCTCATAGTAAAGATCTTTCTCCTTTTCTTCCTCTCTCTCTCTCTCTCTCTCTCGTTCTCTTTCTCTCCTTCCCGATTGTGAACGAGCTGTTTTCGCCGCTGTCGGCAACCAGCTCCGCTTCTGATTTCAAACACCTGTTATGTTATTAGGCGTGTCTCTAAGGAAAAACAAGACACGCAGTTACGCATAATAGGCAGCAGGTGCCGAAATCCCCACTTCAAATATTACACGCCACTGGCGCCAAGCATAAAAGGTAAAAAAGTATCCTCGGATAAAACTACAGTACTCAAATAAAGTGCAGATTTGAGAAATATGTACCGAAATGGAGTAAGAAAGTAAATCAGTTTCCTCCGATCTCTGGAATTGAAAATATTTGGCAGACTCTTACCTGTAGATGGCGAAACATAGGTTTGGTTATAAACACAGAGCATTGGTAGCGTAGTAGTGTAGTTGGTTCCGGAGATAACTACAACAACACATCTTTTTGCTTAAGTTATCAGGGAAAATTGATTGTGTGACCTGGGATGTGAAATCCATCATGGCCATGCCTGCAGGTCACACTGCATTTCTTCTGAGCCTCCCTCTATGGCCGTAGACCTTCTCAGGTTCACTGATGGAACTCCATGGGGGTCAAGCACATCTAGAGCTGGCAACCTGCATCCTTTCCTCTGGGCTGTAGCCCTTCCAGTCAATTATGTATTGGAGGTTGCCCTCTTTGTGTCATGAGTTCAGGATAAATTTCATCATATATGCAGGTTGGCTCTTGTGAGTGTAGTGGGGGTTTGCAGGGAGCCTGACCTGAGAGGTTTGATATGAGAGACGGGAAAGGACGGGGCAGCTATGGCTTGGCAGGTTCAGCTTGTAGGTGACATCATTAATACACTAGAGGATTTTGAAGGGCAGATACAGTATGGTGACCACATTTCCTGCACCCTGGGTCGCATGCATTTTTTATTATTTGTATTTTTTGTAACGTTTGCCTGGTTTGTATGCTGCGGTTTTTCCTTGACGCTGGTCAGCAAATCTCCTGTTTGCCTTGGCTTCCCAATCCAGGTTTTGACATGCTCTCTTCTCCAGAACCAGCTGAACATGGCTAGTGAGTCTGAAAGGGTGGCATTCCAAGGAAACACTAATGGGTGGACACCAGGGAAAGGGTTTCACTGGGTTCCACAGTAGCAGAGCAAGTTGTCTGCATATTCCACCCAGACAAACATAACTGTGTGAGCTGCGATTTGAAGTCCATTGCAGCCATGGTTCTAAGATGCCCTGCGTTCTGGGATTTTACTATGATTAAGGAGGATTTGAAAAAAAAAACTAAAAACATTTGGTGTACTTTTATCTGATTAACTCTATCGTTTTCTGTTTTATATCCTTTCTCTCAGCTCTATATGTTGTGATCCTGCTTGCTTCAGCATGTTGCTGTGGCCTCCTGAAACCAGCCAGTCATGCTCCAGCACTCTTTCACCACAACACCAACTTACAGCAACTGCTAGATCTCCGTAGCAACCTGAGCGCCCAGGGGATCTCCTGTCACACGTGCTCAGGTGAGAAGCGACACTGACGTCGCTATATATCTCATTTCCTTACGTCTCATTCTTATTACCTCAGAGGAGCTCTCACATTCTTTCCTCCCCAAACCTGTAATAATGCTCTTGCGCTTGAAGGAACCTAAAGACAGAATAAATCAGTAATGAATAATTCAGGAGGGCCAGTGTCGTGCCTCCAACCAATGTTAAACAGCTCAATGCCACAGCGTAACCAACTCTGTCACCACTTTGCCCGTTGTTATTTTTTACTGGGCCGCATTCTGGATGCTGCTGAAATGATTTCACTCTGTGTCCCACAGGAGTGTTTATGGAGACACCACACAGCTTGCACAGCAGCGTCCGTGCCGTGAGCTCCGCATCGAGGAAAAACTCCCCATCAAACCAAGCTGAAGCGACTCAGAGGCAGCAAAACGGCATCAATGCTACACATTCTACGACAGGTCTAATTCACATTGTGGGGTTACGATACAAATTGTACATTTATTAGAATGCACCTTATGGGGACGGCACACTGGCTTAGTGGTTAGCACTGTCGCCTTGCACCTCCAGGGTCCGAGTCAGATTCCCGGGCCAGGTCCGATTCCCGTCTCTGTGTGCGTGGAGTTTGCATGTTCTCCCTGTGCTTGGCGGGTTTTCATCAGGGAACACCGGTTTCCTCCCACAGTCCAAAGACATGCAAATTAGGCTAATTGGTGTTCCCTAATTGCCTGTAGTGTGTGTGTGTGTGTGCTATGCAATGAATTGGCACCTTGTCCAGGGTGTACCCCACCTCGTGGCTCCAGGACCCCCGCGACCCTGTATTCAGGATTAAGCTGTATAGACGGCGAGTTAGAGTGCACTTTATGGTGCGAAACTGTATGATATTGCTCTGGTGTGTTAAATTATAAAAAAGAAAAATAATTAAAAAAAACACACATATATACCAATTGTTCACTAGAATTGTTGTGAATAGATTCATATGCTCATTTTATATCTCAGTAATCATTCGGTGGCCACAAACCTTTGGCCACACTGTGATTTGATGATATATGGCAATAATTAATGAATTACTGAGCAGGTTCATAGAACAGCTGTTCATTTTAGTGACACACACACACTTAACTCCATTAAAGGCAAAGCTCATAGAACGGAAAAGACAACTAAAAAGTGAACTAGCGGCTCCTACAGTAGGTGTGGGGTGAGCTAAATCTTCTAGCAATGCAACTCAGCTTCTGAACTGGATTTACTACTGTAATTTTTAACATGAGTGATTTTTCTTATACATACAAGGGGCGTTCAAGTCAAACCGGGACTTTTGGTGACCTTTCTCATGAATGAAGGTGTAAAACCTATTGACATTTACAAAACATTTCACACACTGAAGAGACGCATCTGTCTGTGGGAACACACGATCATTCACCACTTGCACATTACAGGAACTCAGCAACCACGTCCCTGTACAGTCCTGACCTCACTTCATGCAATTTCCACATGTTTGTTGCATGAAAGGAGAAAACTGAAAACGTTCCACTTTGATGGTGTCCAAGCACAAGTGCAACACTGGGATAAGTGCATTAGTGTAGCAGCGGATTATAATATATAGAGAAATAATGGGAGTTCATAACAGTTAATTACTGAGTTCTGTTATTCTGCACAATTAAAGGTCCTGGTTTGACTTGAACACTTCTTATACATTTGTACAAAATCTGGAGCAAAAACCAGTCAACTTTTTTTTTTTTCCATGAATAACAAATTTCTTGTGCAAACACTATAAATCATTTCCAGTTTGATAAACTAGTTAGTGTGCAATCAAGATTTACCTTTTTTAACTGTACATTAATGAAGTTTATCATTTTAAAGCTCAGCAGGTGTTTCTGTATGCATAAATTAAAGGTTTACTTTATTGTCCCTACAGATGGCCTTCTGACAGTTTATGTGTCTAAGCTGGAGGTAGATGCACCTGTTACCCTCTACCGCTACTCACTTAGTGCCAGCATGCCTGCTCCCTGGAGAGCTCTCAGCCCCAGGCATGGAGACGTGCCATCATTTCAGGTCCACACACACACATACACCAGCATGTCTCACCGGTTTTACCGTACATCACATACACAGGAGGTTCTCAAACATTTTTTTGTAGCCAGAGAATTAATTTCACCGAACCACACAATAACAGTTTGCGTGCCATTGCGCAATTATACTTTGTCTGGTTATTATGCATGGGAAGCATGGAGCCTTAAATTCCTGAATGTTCCACTGACACAATATTAGGTCTAAGGTATTATTTAAAAATCGAATTGCTTTTGAGGTATTAAATTAAACCTATGTAAGTAGAGTCTTATAACAGATTACTGATTTACATGTCACCTAGCAATTGGATTCTTAAGAATAAATTAAGAATATTTGACTTAGTAAAGTCACTGGTGTGCTCAAAAAATCTTAAAATTATGTTTTTGCTCACATTATAAACAATTTTATTGATTGTATAATTATGCCTAATAACAGCCTGGAATCATAATTACAAAAAAAAAAAAAAAAAAAAAGTATAAAAACAGTATATTTACACATTCCTCTATAAAGGCATTTATCAGACTCAAAAGTAAATAAATAAATAAATAAATAAATGTCAGTAATTAGCTTTACATTTAAAAGTTTTCAAACCCAACAGAAGCTCAGAATAAACAGTGTTGTTTTAGGGATTATAAACAGTGACACCAATGCAAAATGCAGTTCTTTAGTAAAGAACATTGGGCAAAACGCCAGTGCAAAGTGATGCAACACAATACAAAATGCATTACCAAGTAGATAACACTTAATTAATTACCAACTTGAACTTGGCCAGTAATCAGGATAGGTAAGAAGAATGGAGTCTTCCCAAACGCAACCACACAGATAAATTGGTTTTTGCAAGAGGTTAATGTTGCTGCTTCACAGAAATCTATAAACGCTCATTGCATATGCCTGGCTGGAGAAACAGTACATGATTTAACTTGAGCCACTCTTTTGTAAACTGTCAATCTCTGTCCAAGAAAAACAATAATGAATCATATTTTTTTAAAACCCTTGTGGCCCTTTTTTGCTTAAATTTGTCAGTTTATGATGGTTTTATTATTATTGCAACAGGCTTATAACGGTCGCCATGGCAACTACAGTGCACGGCTTACGGTGTGTGTGTCGCATGCCTACCATCCACGGCCACGATGGATGTTGACCTTGGGGTCATGCGACCCTAGTCACGGCTGGAGGTCAGACTTCAGTTTCTTTGTGGCGCTTAGCGAGCAGAAGAACAGCAGGTGAGCTGAATAGTTTTCGTAAGTTGCTCTGGTAGCTTATTTATTATAAAAAATTTGGCTAATATCACATGGGTACACTAGGTACTATGAATTACCAACAATGCAAAATAGACAGATGTCAGAATCAACTGATATACTGTACAGTATGTGCAGTCTTTTAATCAAGGGTGTCAATGCCATGAATATTTATTACATATTCATATACACCAATCAGCCATTACAGTAGCACCACGTTAACACATTAACACTGATTATCAATTATATGCTAGTAAACTGCAGACAAGATCAAGGGTCACCCATGCCATGATAAAAATACACCAGAACATCTAGTGCACCCAGGTTGTTACGCATCATGCCCAGCAGGCAAAGGTTGCCGAGCCAGCCTCCTAACTACCCAGATCCCAATCTGATTCAGCACCCATATGATGCTCCATCCACACCCACCCGGCAACCCACAGCACCCAATAGATACTCTCTCAACATCCTGGTGCCAGAAACCCCAGCACACCCCAAAGGCACAGCATGGCCAAGCCTCAAGAGGCCAGAGCCACCCCAGTGGCACAAGGGGAGTGCAAAACCTACAGTAGGTGGTTTTAAGGTCATGGCTGATCAGCGTAGTTATCTTCCATAGTATCGGTTGGTGTTAGCCTACATCATTACTGGTTGGCCTCCTCCAAGTCTGTTGGCACTGTTAAACAGATGTCTGTGCTAATGAATGATCCACTTTGACTTTCAAGGTAAGCTGCACTGGCAATTAAGAAATATATAACTGTGGATGATCTATGGAAACTGGCAGCATGCTTAACCCAAAGGATGTGACTAACCCAAGTGAGGAGGTAGAGAGAAATAGTGTGGAAGGTTATTTCCAAGGTTTAATGGATTACCTTTGATATTTAGTGGTCAGGTTCGAGTAATAGAGTGTTATGTAAATGTTATGTAACATATAACATGTGTACAAAAATAAACCCTGAAATGGACAGTGAGTTGTAGTTGTAGATGCAATAACACCATACTTAGGTCTGGGCATACATGATCTGATGGTTTAGACCTAGCATTGGGTTTCACTTATCAACCAGAGCCACCATCCTTAAGGTCAATACGATGGGCTAGGGTTTACTTTCCAACTGCGTAGATTTAGAAAATACAGAGGGCATCTCCTTTAACAATTTGAATGCCATAATGTAGAATACGAACATAATGCATGCACTTGAAACCATATAGGATATATGGTCCATTGCATGTAAGCATGTAATAACTGTATACATAATCCAGGTTCTCATGGATAACGATGCAATATAAATGTATCCGCAAACTGCTCTCAACTCTCCTGAGAGTAGTTTGATGTCCCTGGTTGCCATTCTAGAGAAAAAGATTATGAGAATAGAAAGTGCATGGTTGCCCGTTGAATATTTGCAGATCACTTGGATAGCACTGCATAATCAACTTCTAGAGTGAAAATGTCAGTACTAGGATCAGAATAGAAATGAAATGCCATTCGAGCTCTATTCCTGTTCTGCCTCAAGGATCCAGGTAACCCACATATGGGATTTGTTGGTCTTAGCTCTGTGAGGAAGGTACCTCTGTAGTATTGAAATTTTGGTTGACGTGATTAAGGCATGATATAAAATGCTACGGGAAATGTCATTGATAAGGCTTCAAATAACTGGATCATTGGTTAATTAAAAGGGCATTACTATGTTCTCTTGGTGACTGGGTTACAGCGTTGTTGAATTGGGTACAAGATTCCCTCGCCCCACAAAGTGAGGAGAGGAAGCAGTAGAGGTACCTCCAAAGAGAAAGCTGGAAAAAAGGGTATCATCCCCAGAAAGCTGATCAGCAGAATCATACTATGAGTGATCTTTCTCTTTTTGTTGAAAACACTATCTTTAGGTTCTAATAAAGAGACAGGGAGCATGGCAAGCAGGCTCCAACTCCATCGCCATGCAGATGAACCAGTCAGGAAGTAAATTCTAGTAAATTTTCTGGGTCATGACCTCTGATGCAGAGCCTCAAATCTGAAATGATGTGGTGAGCACGGCAATTGCTCCTCCAAGGAAAGGTTTCTAGCTTACTCAGGGGAATACAAAAATACTGAGATAGGAAAATGCAATGGAATTTTTGCCACTACAGAAATTGTATAGTAAATCTCCTATTGGCTGTAGGAAAGGGTTAGTGTTTTCTTTAAAACAGGGTTTGCGCAGACCAGATTCTGGGACAGAAAAAACATTGACATTCCAGGTCACTATTTACCCCCAAATCAGCCATAACATTACAAACCTTAACATTATAACCACCTAGGTTTTGGGTTCACCTTTGGGCTCTGACCCCCTGGGGCGTACTGTGGTGTCAGGCACTAGGATGTTGGCCGTGGATCCTTTCCATGAGTGCCTGATCAGATTGGGATTTGGGGAGTGTGGCGGTGGGTCAGCAGCCTCGGGCACTTTGCCTTCTGGGCCACAGTGTGGGCTGTGGTGCACTGGGCATTCTGGTACCTCATGGCCAGCATTGATTTATTCTTTTATTTTTGGCAATTTGAGCTGCTTTGGCTTATCTGTAGGATCAGATTGGCTGGCTTTGTTCCTCCGTGGGCATGGGTGAGTCTTGGGTCCTGTCACCAGTTTGCTGGTATATAATTGACAATCAGTGTTAATGTTAGGTAGTGTTATTGTTATGGCTGATCAGTGTATACTTTTGGACAACTGGTATGCATGACTTGAGATGAAGCAGGAGGAGGGGCAACTAAGAGTCATGGAGCTCTTGGAATGAGATAAAGGTTAATCCCTTAAGTCCAAAATTCATAAAAGCAGACGGATGCGTCCATAAAATAGTGGATAGAGAGAAAGACATCCTACTATGGAGGACTAAACATGACATAATTATATGTAGAAATGCAGAAATAAATATATGTAAAAATTTGGAAAATCTAAAATAGATAAATAAAGAAATGTGACAACACAAAAATAAATAAATGAAGAAATGTGGAAATTCAGAA
>JAQQZT010000040.1:26746015-26756405 GCA_030068275.1 Clarias platycephalus
TTATTTATTTCTATATTTACTTATTTATTCACACATTTATTTATTTATGTATTTATTTATTTCTATATTTACTTATTCACACATTTATTTATTTATAATTATGTCATGTTTAGTCCTACAACCTGCAATCTTAGAAACAAGATCAAGAGATGTTGTTAAAGTTGTTTTTAGCACTGAACGATGCAGTGTGCATCGAGGTCTGAAATAAACCACAGTTAAGCCACAAGTGAAAGCAATCACTCTTAATTGGGAAACAACATCTTCCCCTGGTGGTCACCAGAGGAACTGATTAGATTCATCACCATCACAAAAACATATTGTAATATTTATAGTCTGACACTTCCATTGTGACTAACATTTGCCATTTACTATATTTCTATGAGTAACCAAATACTTTCCCTATTTTAGGAAGTTGTATTTTGCCCAGCACAACCTGAGCCCGTACCCTAGCCGTGTGTGTGACGGACCGCCAGGCTGTATGGTCAGCTCTGCGCATGATGGAGCCACTCAGAGCATTTTCTACACCCCGGTGCCTGCAGGTAGAACATTTGAAACCCTACAGGCACATACCAGGAAATGTATATACTGTAAACTATTCAATATTATTCAGCTCCAAAACTTGAGATGGATACTTGTTGCATTGAACATTCAAACTCCTATTCAAACCTAAGGACTAACATGATGCTAGCGATAGACAGGTAGCTAGCCTTCTCTCTCATGTCCTTTCATCCTTCATTCTAAGCAGATTTTAAAGATGACCTCCATTCTGAAAATAATAGCGTACAGCTTGGAGATTCAAAGTCCTAACAAATGAGATGCCTTCCAACACTGGACAAACACTGTTTGTCATAAACATGGCCCATCATTGGACAATTCGATGTCATTTTAACATACTGTTTTTGTTAACTTAACTAGTTCCCCCTTACCCCCATACAGTACGCCCCTAATTTAAAGCCATTTCTGCTGATTTCTCAGTTTCTCTTGCAACAGAAAGGAGATACATCTCCCATTGTACTCTGTTCAGTCAGACATAATAAGCATTAAGAGTGCTATTACAGTATGCACTTTAAGAGCTATGAGTCAATATCTGGGTAGATGGAATTGATAACTAACCTTTATGATCGTTGAGATAACTTTTGGCTGTTTCAGCCCCTAGAGAGGTGAAGAGCTCAAAGACATCTGGCTTTAACCCATGTAGCGGTGGCGGATGTGGGAAGCCAGCAGTACGTCCACTGGTGGACACCGGAGCCATGGTGTTCGTTGTGTTCGGGATACTCGGGGTCAATCGGACTCAACGTTCAGACAACCATGTTATTGGAGACCTGGTGAGAGTGCAAATGTGTTTCTTGCTTTTATATTTTATACAGAAAAACAGCAACAATAATAGATTTTATGTAAATATAACCTTTTGGGTCAGTGGGTAAAGTTGTCGCCTGCCATGTGCAAGACCACTGCACCAAACCCAGTCACTGGATTTGCACAAAATAGAGATTCCAGGCCCTGATGAAGTGAAAAGGGTTGTGTCAGGAAAGGACATCTGACATAAAACGTGTATTAAATCAGATCTGCAGAGGATAAGACACGTCCCTCTGACGACCCCTAACGGAAACACTAGAAAGAAGAGGAAAAACAACATATACTAGGATATATCACTGTGTTTGTCAGAACTTGAGTCATATTCACAATTTAACATTACTCATTTAACCAAACAGAATGCATTACAAGCATTCAGTGCTACAATAGTGATTCAAAAGTACAATTCTTTGTTGATAGATTGTTTCTTGGTTGGTTCGGTCACTTCTTTAGCTATGAATTTGGCCTTACTCTGCATCACCACAATCTGACAATTCAGTCATCTATCCATCTAAATGTACAGAAGGGTGACAAATGAATTAATTGTGAGAATGCAAATTACATGAATCACACGCTTATCTTGTTCACAATCACTTACTCACTCATCATCTACACAGCGTCGCGGGGACCTGGAGACTACCCCAGGAGACTTAGGACACAAGGCGGGGTACACACTGTACGGGGTGCCAATCAATGACAAGGGACAGATGCATACACACTCTCATTCACACTACAGGCAATTTTGGGAAAGCCAATTAGCCTAATCTGCATGTCGTTGGGAGGACCCGGAGGAAACCCACCAAGCATGAACATAGAGGCAGGAATCGAACCCACCATATTCTCAACCAAGCTAAATACGTGAGACGAGTTAAACAGCAGTCTGCAGCATCATCAACACACCAAATGAGGGAATATCTTTTACAAGGAAGGTGTTAGTCAGTGCAGTATGGTTCTAAAGACTCAATGCCAAGGTATCGATGCCAAGGTACATTGAAGATGATTCGTAATGCAGGTTATTATAGGTTAATGCAAATTATTTTCATTTGCTACCTGATATCAAACTATATTCACTAATTACTATGTTTTACATTTCATACGCTGTCTCAATTGCCCAGCGATGGACTGGGATCCCCGTCCAGGGTCTACCCCTCCTAGTGGCCTGGGACAGGCTCCAATGTACAGGGGATATTCAGTATAGAGGACGAGTTGGTGTATAGTGTTACTAGATTTTATTAACTGATGTGCTGGGATTGGACTCGAAGCAGACATTTCCTGCCTGTTTTAACCTTTTCACATTTGGAAATAAACTAAAAAGCTTCTAATTAGTGGTAACAGACATGTGAAGCTTCAGAACCTTGTTTAATGGCTGGCCACAGAAGAGCGTGACCTACATCACTGAATTCATCACATTTCACATTTCTACATCCTCTAAATGATTTGATCAGAGTCGATTCTGTTAACGTTAAACGCAAAGTGTATAATTTATGTCCTGCCTGAGCTACAATATTACAAAAGTCAATAAAGAATAGGTTTCATATGTCATTTTTATATATTTTATATTCATGTTTCAACTTTTTTTGCTCCTTATAGAGTCATCATCACAAAGTCACTGCGCAGCGCTGGCTTTGATTTAGACTTTAGTGTCATTTTTGTAATTGTATTTTTCATTGCCTTCTCCTACAAAGGGCAGCGTGATCTACGATCCTGACTTTGATCTCTTCAATGAAATTGGCCACTTGTGCCGACTCTGCAAAGCCATCAGTGCCAATACGCAGCTTGTCAAGCCTGGTGGGGCACAGTGCTTACCTTCAGGTGAAACGACACTCAAACAAACACACGCACATACTGTACACATGCTGACGCACACAAGAATTGCCGTATATGAGGAATAAAAGATTTCAGATTTGTGCTTTTCGTTGGAAAATAATCAACCACATGATCGTTGGTTATTTTTCAAAAAGAAGACATCTTGTATTTCATTCTGTGCAAAATGACGCCAAGGCACCGGGAAATATGTACCAAATTATCAAAATGGTTACATTATGGCATCTCATACTGAGACATACTAAGTCTTACTTACTTCCTTACTCTTCGACTCTTATCCACCCTATACTTTCTCTTCTTCTCCTTCAGGCAACAGTCTTACGTCTATCCTTCCTCTCCTCCATCCTGAGTGTCAGTCTCTTCCCGAGCCCAACCTCCTGCCTGGACAGCTATCCCATGGTGCAGTGGGTATGCAGGGGGGACGAGTCCACTGGATCTCCATGGCTTTTGAATCAGTGAGTTTAACACGGCTATTGGAACTTTCATTGTTCGATGAGTAAATCTGCTATAACGTTTCTCCTGTTTATGTTCTGCTTGTCTTGAAAACCCAGACCACCTACAAAGGGAAGTCGTCGTTTCAGGCCTACTCGGATTTCCTGCAGTGGGAGAGCTTCCTGCAGGAGCAGTTAGCATCCCTCCCACAAAGTTCAGCTCTGAGACGCGGCTTTCAGACTTGCCAGCACTGGAAGCAGATATTCATGGAGATCATAGGTGCATAAAAGTGGGAGAAGGGAAATACACAAGAATAGACGTAACGATTATAATAAAGAAAGCAAATTGTGCTTGATTACTGTATATACTGTTTGAAGATCAAAGTTGACATATCCTTGTGGCATTCTTTGATTCCTTCCTAACTGTAGGTGTGGAGAGCGCGCTTTACAGTTTACTTATGTCCTTGGCCATCTGTATAGCGTCCGTTGCTGTGTTTACTGTCCATCCTCTACTTCTGCTGCCTATCCTGCTTAGCATTCTGGGTAAGAGACATCGGCTTTCCGTGAACCTACTTCGGGAATGTTCCTCTGACCATTGTCCATACTTATAAACTCGTACGGAGCACTACAGCCTGCAACAGAGGTTCTGAGAACCAAACATGTCATTAGTGCTAATAATAATAATAATAATAATAATAATAATAATAATAATAATATAGAATATATTACCGTACAGTGCAATGTAGATACAAGTAACAAAGAACAGCTCTGTACTTCCATGGGGAACAGAAAAGCACCCATAAGGATGAACCTCTGATTTCTCTGATTGAATAACTGCATAAATTTGACCAAAGTGCACGGGAGTGGTTCAGTTAGAGTACATTTTTAGCAATAGATAGCTCCTTTGACCCAATAGAACATTGTTATGACATTATACTGTACTGTATGTTCAGATTTGGATCTTGGTTCCTTACTGACCGGATATACTGTATCAGTGGTCGAGACCAGTCAGCCTTCACACCACTGTTTTCAATTGAGTTAAATTATATGTTGTGCAATTTAACCAACCAATAGTTAATTTGAAGTGTGGAAATATAATAATTAATATACAAAGTTAATTGCTTCATTATTGAGACACTTCAAATTAGCCCAGGCATCTACTCTAAAGAGGCGGCACATGGTGTAGTGGTTAGCACTGTCGCCTTGTCACCTCCAGGGTCCGGGTTCGATTCCCGTCTCTGTGTGCATGGAGTTTGCGTGTTCTCCCTGTGCTTGGTGGGTTTCCTTCCACAGTCCAAAGCTATGCAGGTTTGGCGTTCCCAAATTCATGTGTGAATGAGTGTGTGTGCCCTGCGATAGATTGGCACCCTGTCCAGGGTGTACCCTGCCTCGTGCCCTAATCCTCCTGGGATAGGCTCCAGGTCCCCGCGACCCTGAATACAGGATAAAGCGGTATAGAAGATGAGTGAGAGTGAGTGATCTAATCTAAATACAGGAAAATTATTATCCTTTGGTAACAATAACTCGGCTTCATCACACATCATTTGTTGATTATATTCTTGTGATACCCTGAAGTGAAGGCAGATCCTAAATCTGTACTAAATGGTATGAATAGTGAAAAACCTGCAGAAACAACAGCTATTATAATCTTTATTTCGTGCATTGTTACCTTGATATAATGTGAAAGAAATATATGAATTCTATTCAAATTGATCTATTTAAATTATTATAAAAATCTATTTAAATTGATATATGACATGTGATCAGCCTGCCTAATATCAAGTAGGTCACCCAATTTGCTACCATAACAGTAATGACCTGTGTTTTCTCACACCTTTCTACTGGAATCAGCAGTAATCTACAGTAGCTCTTCTATTGGAGTCTGATCCAGAGTCATGGGCCAGCCTTGGCCACCCAGAACCCAGTTTTCCTTCTTTGGATCACTTTTTGTAGGTCCTGACCACTACAGACCAAAAACATTCTACAAGAGCTGCAGTTTTGGAGTTGCTCAGTTCCAGTTGTCTAGCCATCACTAAAATCCTTACTCTCCATACCTGTTGCCATTGTAACAGGAAATTGTGATGGCTAGAGGCGTGGGTCAGAGCAACTCCAAAACTGCAGCTCTGGTGGGATGTTCTAAATTACTAAAGAAGATTGATGCTAAAGAAGGTTGATGCTGGTTCCACTAGAAAAGTGTCAGAGTACACAGTAGATCACTGTTTTGGTGGCAAAAGGGGGACCTACTCAATATTATAGGCATTAAGAATTGGAGCTAAGAGTGATGTATCTACCCATGCGCAGGTGTGGTGTGTCTTGTGGTGGCAGTGATGTACTGGTTAGGCTGGGAGATGGGTGCAGTGGAGGCGATCTCTCTCTCCATCTTAGTTGGATCGTCGGTGGATTACTGCCTACACCTGGTCGAGGGCTTTCTGCTTGCTGGAGATACAGAAAACATGGGGAGTGTCAGTCACAGCACGGTATGGGCTCAAAATATATGAATATATTTGGTTTGTATAATTGTATCCTCTTCTTTGTCAAAGTATAATGACAAAATATATATTGGTAAAAAAAAAAGTTGTGTGTACACAGAGTACTGGATTGTAGGAATAACATGAACAGTATATTACGTTACAATGCCTTTAGACTTTTTAGCTTTTGTCCCAAGAATAATTTTATTTCCAGCAAAGACAAGGCAGTTTTAAGCTGAAAAGCTTTTTTGTCCATTTCTGTGTTTTACAGGACCCAGCGACCGAGCGTCAGCGGCGGACCCTGGAAGCTGTCAATCACGTCGGAGTTGCCATAGTATCAAGTGCGATCACGACAGTCATATCCACCGTACCACTGTTTTTCTGCACAATTATGCCTTTTTCAAAGTTCGGTCAGATTGTGGCTATTAACACTGCCATCTCGATATTATTCACCCTGGTTGTGACCACGGCCCTACTAGCCACAATGGGGCCTTCACACTTCACTCGGCCACCCCGAGCTGTTCTCAAAGCCAGCTTGGTGGTGCTTGCAGTGGGGCTCTCAGGGTGCCTGTTCTGGTGGACTGGATCACAACTGATCCCCACTAGCTGGAGCTCTCTTATTACATAGGCTTGGTGATGTCTGCTGATCTGTTAGGCTAAAGTACTAAGACAGAATTGTTTCGTAGTGTCAAAGCCACTGAATGTATTTGGTGTGTAAATTATTAGACTGTACATGATACTGTATAAATGATACTACTTTGCTGAAATTAAAGGGTGGATTTTGTGGGACACCTTAAAGGAAAGATCCACAACGAATGACTTACATATTATTATTATTATTATTATTATTATTATTATTAATAATCTGCAGTTTAAACTTGGAGCTCGGTGGCTTAGAGGTTAGTACTGATTCCTGGCACCTCCAGGGTCCGGGTTCGTTTCCCGCCTCATGTCTGTGTGCATGGAGTTTGCATGTTATTCCTGTGCTTGGTGGGTTTCCTCCGGGTACAACGGTTTCCTCCCACAGTCCAAAGACATGCAGATTAAGCTAATTGGTGCTTCCGAATTGCCCATAGTGTGTGAATGATTGTCAACCCATCCAGGGCGTACCCCGCCTGGTGCTGTAAGTCTCCAGGGTCCAGCTCCAGGTCCTCCGCAACTTTACAGCATTATAGATGATGAGTGAATAAGAGAGTTTAAACTATTCTCATTGACAGTCCTCTGTTTTGACTTTGGTTAATAGTTACCATACCTACAATGATGTTTTTCCACCTGATGATGGAGGTGCAAGTGTGGTTTAGTCCTCACTTCATTTCTGTCTTAAGAGAGTGATGCAGCAGGTCTGTCGAGCTCTATACTTCCTCATCTGTAAACTCTGTTCAGAGCTTTAACTTCCACTTTTTTAATTTAGCCATCAACAGCATTGTGCTTGTCATCTCTTACATAGATCACTGACAAGCTGAATCACCATGCTTCATACTGGGTGTTGGAGTCTAACATTCACTGTTTCCTTCACACGTATGGTAGATTTCTCATAAATATGACGTTGAACTTTAAGAGAAAATGGTAGGGGAGCAATGAAGTCTTAGTTATTTTGTTTTCAGAGGCCAATATCAATTTGAGATTTAAAAAAAAAAATAGGATCTTTTGTAGTCCAACTAGGGACTGTGGTGGCCAATGGTGACCATTGTACTGTAAGTATTCCAATTTTTATGACCGTGGTTGGACCTCCAGGCAACATTCACACACAATGGGCAATTTGGTAACTCCAATTAACCCAATCTGCATGTCTTTGGACTGTGGGAGGAAACCGGAGTACCCGGAGGAAAACCCACCAAGCAAGGGGAGAACATGCAAACTCCATGCACACAGACCCCAAGGCGGGAATCGAACCCACACCCTGGAGGTGCAAGGTGACAGTGCTAACCAAGAAATTATTACAACGCTAAGCACATCACAAAAATTTCTGTATTAACACGTGTAATGTATTTCAGGGTGGACATTTCCTTTAAGTGTCAGCAGCAAACAGGGGGGGAGGGGGGGGGGGGGGCAAAAGTACAGTACACGTAGATGTAAACAGTTAAACAAATGTGTGAAAATAAAAAGGCCATAAAAAGATGGTCTAGGGAGATGTGGAAATGCTGTCTACCTCAGGTTATTAAAAATGTAACAAAAAAAAAAGAAAAAAAAAAAAGAGAGAAACAGAGAAAGAACCTGTCTAAATATCAATACTGTAGACTGAAAAAGTCTTGGAAAAGAAAAATACAAATATTCAGTGTTCTTCAGCTTCATCCTATGGGATAGAAAGAAAGAGAGAAAATTTGAAATATTGTTGACAAAATGTCACTAACGCGGCTCTGCTTCTGAAAAAAAAAAAAACTGGAGTACAAATAAAATGAAACCTTTTTACAACTAGTCAGTTGATGGTACTGTGTAACCATCGATAGGTTAGAGGTCGTGTTTTAAAGTACAAAACCACAAAAATATTTTGTATATTGATTTGTTTTGTGAAAATGACCAACAAGCTGTTCTAATGCTTTTATATCGCTGTAAATCTGTACTTGAGTAGTTGAGATGTTTCTGTTTCTTGAATAATCATTTATACTGTACAATGTGTTGTATAAACGCTGTGCTTTTGGGTCTCGTACATCAAACCAATACACACAACATGAGAGCATTTACCGTCATCTGTTTCTTGTGATGTATTGTATATGTCTTCTGTTCTAAATGCCTTGACCCTTTTCTTTTCTCCACTTGTCCCAGTTTAGAGATTCAATTTTACAATGTACTCCGTCACAGAGAAGGTTTTTATATACTGTAGGGCTGTTGGTCAATACAGAAAAGGAGGCATGATTCCGTTATATTTTTATTCTCTTTTTTTCCCCATAATGAGATAACAATACTAAGCAAGTGGTACAGTAGTGTCTAGAGACAAGTTTAGATGAATAAAATAAAAATGAAACCTAATACCCTATGGGCTATGCGAGAGGCACTGCAGCAGCCTCAACACTTGACTAATACATTCACAAGTTGGAAGGTAAATCTAGTCAGGTCAATGGGGAAAAAAATTGCAAGGCAGATCAAGCGTTGACCATTTGACTAGATGAAGCCAATTTTACAGTCACCTGCACACGACTCAGCTGGAAAGCGTATCTTCCCCTAACCGTTTAGATTTAAAAACACTTCGCAATCTCACTCCTGCATGCTGCAGAAGAGATTTGAAAGTTTAAAATTATATATACAGTGGAACCTTGGATTACGAGCATAATTTGTCCGTTCCGGAAGCGTGCTCCTATTCCAAAACACTCGTAAACCAAATCGTTGAATTCCCATAAGAAATAATGGAAACTCAAATTATTCGTTCCACAGCCCAAAAAAATTAATACTGTACATAAAAATAATAACAGTGATTAAAGTAAACCTTCACTTTACCTTTAAATAAAGGTGTTTTTTTTTAAATTCCGGCAGGCAAGTGTTTCCGTTTGTGCGCGCAGGCGCTGTGTGTGTGTGTGAATCTAAAGTAAGCTCCCCTCTTCCCCTTTTCGCCTTACACAGTTACCCTTCCTGCACTCCTTTCACACACGCGTGCGCGCACACAACGGAAACACTGTTTTATCGGAAAAATAAGCAAGAAATCTCTCTAATGACACTCGATTGAGTGACACACTAACGGAGTCACTGCTGTAAAATAAAAATAAAACAAATTAACCTGCACTTTATTTTTGAAAAGAATCGTGACAGAGCAGTATTTCTGTGTAGAGCAGAGAGAAAGAGAGTGTGTGTGTGTCTGTGTGTCTGTGAAGGCGAAAGTAGGAGGGGTCTGTGTGTGTGTGTGGCACGGTGTCAAATGACGCACACGCAAAATATGTTTTACACACACGCACGTGGTCACAGTGTTATAGTAAACAGTACACGCATGCACGGATGTTGATTATACGAGTGAGACGAGCACTAAGACCCAGCAGGAGAGACGATTACCCACAATTCCACAGCGCAAGAGAGAGAAAAAACATTGATTCAGTTGTGATCACGTGACGCTCGGCGTCAAAATAAGAAGTGCATGCGTGATACATGATACTCGGTACTCGTAAACCAAGACTTTCTAGATTTTCAAGTCAAAATGTATTATAAATCTTTGCTTGTCTTGCGGAACACTCGCAAACTGCGATACTCGCAATCCAAGGTTTCACTGTATATTATATTCAACAAATTAACCCCTCTCTCTCTCTATATATATATATATATATACAGTGGTGTGAAAAACTATTTGCCCCCTCCTGATTTCTTATTCTTTTGCATGTTTGTCACACAAAA
>JAQQZT010000040.1:26760879-26774390 GCA_030068275.1 Clarias platycephalus
CTTCATAACGGCTCTAATCTGAGGTGCTGGTTGTTAACTGGTGATTTCTGAGGCTGGTGACTCTAAATGAACGTCTCAGAGGTCAGTTTTGGTCTTGCTTTCCTCCGAATGTCTTCCTAATATCCAGTTTCATCATGGAGCTTGATGGGTTTTGCCAATGGATTTGACACACATACTGTTCTTTTGTACATACAATTATTCATTATTCAACACCACTTGCACATTACTGGAACTCGACCAGGAGTTATTACCACATTCACCATACAGTCCTGACCTCGCTCCAAGTCATTTCCACACGTTTGGGCTGTTAAAGGTGTTCCTGGGAGGCCGGCCTGCAGTCCAGTCCGATCATGGCTCTGGCATACTGAAGAAACTTTCTAGATTGAAAGTATCCAAGCACTAGTGAAATGCTGGGATAAGTGCATTAGTGTACTGTAGCAGGGGATTATAAAAAGAAATAAGGAGAGTTTTTACTCTCATACAGTAACTGTGTTCTGTTATTTTGCACAAAAAATCCCGATTTGACTTGAACACCCCTCATACTTTACTTTTATTATTTTGTATTAAATAATTAAACAAACAATTGACTTAAATATATAATATTTTTTAAACATTAGTCTGAAAATAATTTCAACACTAGGTTAGTTCTACAAATACTGTATACGTGTGTACATGTATCGGCAAATACACATCATTCACTTTAACTATTTCCATGAACAAATTATTAACAACCCAACAAAAGATCATTAATGATATAGTCACTGTACCTTTTGCTGAACATTGCACAAGGTCCACAGCATAGAACTTAAATGTTTTGAGAATAAACAATATGGCCGCCTTTATTTAAAACGGCTTTAGCGAAGTGGCATCACGGTGGCTTCTGCTATTATACCTTTATGACGGAACCTGACTCCGCCGACATCAATTTTTTTTTTTCAGCCTGAAAAACTTGTCAAATACTTACTGTGCGAGTTTGTACTGAAAATATGGATAATACCTCCTGTACAGTATGTTACTCTGAAGAGAGGAACGTGCCAAAAACTATATAAATGGTGGAAATAAAATGTACAGAAGAAACCATTAAGATTTAGACCGTTATTGTTTGAAGTTTATCATCGCTGTACATGATGTTGAAAGGACTGAGCTGGTGTAAAATTGATTCCTGTAAAATTATGCTCCTGTTACAAGATGGAATCTCATTATCATTATAATAGCTTACAATAAATCAGAAAACAGTGTAAATATTAATGCAACAAAGGGTGTTGCAATTTGTGGCCTAAGTGACAAGCTGATGTTTTCTTTGAGAGAGATATATACGGAGAGAGAGAGAGAGAGAGAGAGAGAGGCTATTACATAAAACATCTAGAACATTTAACTTTCCTATGAATGTCGTTATATAAAAATATCCAATATTCCAAGATTAATCATGTTCAGGGTGGTTTTCCACATGCCTATAGTAACTAACCATTTCAATATACATCACACAATTACTATACACTCATTTCTCGTTATATTAGAGTGTAGTTTGTCAGTTACAGGTTCCGACTTCAAGAAAACATATTGAGGCAATAATGAAATGAAAATAACACTTTATGAAATAGATGCACTTGTTAATACTATGTGCAATACATCAGCCTTAATCAGCTATACAATATAAATAAATTGCATCATGTGTGTGCAATTCACAAAGCCTTATTTCTCAACAGATTAATTAATTGTGGTTTAGTGTACTCAGAATACAACAATCAATCAAACATATTTACATACATACATACATATAATGAAAGGCATAAACATATCCCATATCTGATAAGTGATGATCAATAAGGGCAACTAGATCAACCGTACATGTGTTAAAGTAGAGACAGATCGGAGCCACGTAGCTTATTCGTCCACGGTGGATTAATACTCGCTACAACACATCTGTTTGCATCAGATTCTGAATTATCTACAAAATCAATAGACCGTATAAACATTTTTTTTTTTTTTTGGCAAATTAGAAATCCTACTGAAGCCACAATGTTACAATAGGAATTAGCAGAAGTGTTTCACCACTAAAACCGAAAAGCTAACGAGAATAAAACATTTAATACAAATGAGTCATGGTGAAAAGTTCAACAGATTTGGTCAGTCAGTGTGCATCAGACAGTCGGCTTGACATTCAAGGAACCAACGTCGCACTGGTATAAAAGCAGTAATCAGATCCATCTGTATACAAGGTGAGGGAAGTAGCACTTTTATTACATTTCATATTCGCCATCGCTATACATAAGACTTTTCTTTTGAAAAGATGTTCACCTCCTCAACCACCGTACCACTTCGCCCAAGGGGTGACTGTCAAGTAAATGGAATCAAGCAGGTCCCAAAGTGAATCAGCGGAAGAATAGAGCCTGAAACGGAGACTCAAAGAGTTCAGATGTGCAAAGACGGAGCGAAAATAAGATCATGGAATGAGATGAAAGTACATTCACCAGGTGCCTTCGAAAGCATTTTGCAGGAGGGAAGAAAAAGTGGTGTCTGGTAAATAATTCAGAGGGAGGCTCAGTCTCTGACTGGCACGCTCCAGACCAATTAGGCAAGGTCTGTGTACCTTCTCACACACACAAGTGCACACACACACACACCTTCACCAGCCTGACAGACCTTGCAATCAGCTTCTGTCCCTGAAAAGGCCTTGGACAAATTACACTGAGATTGGATGACTGGAAAACACAAGATTGGAATGAGTGAGAGCAGGAACGAAACAGTTGGTACACCTGTACCTTCATTGGAGGATGGCAGGCTACATGTTGTAGCAATTGCCCGACATATGAATCAATACTGCAAAGTGGAGAAGCAACGAGGGCCGAGTCTGATAAAGCTTACCACTTGCCCTCAGTAACTCTCACATGCTGTGCTTCTTAGAACCATAGAAATCTGCTGAGCTAGACATATATTTCAAATATAAATACTTTGATTTGTTTAGTTCTACAGTACCTCATTTGTTGCACAAGGATGTGTGTGTACTGAAAGTAATACAAAAGTGGGCATAATGAAATGACAGACCATAACTCTTTCTCTATACAAAGGTATTACTCAACTTATTCTCCATCACAAGCGATGCGTTTGCACCATCATCCCTTTTGTCGCAGTTGACAGTCTCGCCCTTCATTGTGTGTCTTCAATGCTGGCTTCCCCATCTTTTACACTTCTTTATCTGTCGGTACACATCGTTCTAGTGAATGGTCAACATTTTGTAGCACAGTAAGAAGAGACCATCAACTGCAACTGTTTTTTTTTTTGTTTTTTTTACAATGAATTCGAGAGTGGGGTTCAACAGTGCTGCAAATACATAAATTGTGATAGAGCCTACTACTATGTTGAGTAATGCAATTTAACCCGTTCCAGAGGCGAGGTGATATTTCATATCGTGAAACGCATTTTCCCACTGGAAATAATGTAAATGCAGATAATCCGTTCCAGCCACCCAAAAATATCACCAATATTATCAATGTCCAACACTATAATCATATTTCTGAATATAAAAACAATGACACCATTTAGAAGAGACATGTAAATGAAGTAAAATATGAAACAAATAGACATTAAACCACACTTATCCTTTACTTATGATTCCTCTTGGCACCGGCTGCTTTAAAAGTTTTACTGAAGGTGGCCCTGTTTTCTTCTTGCTACCGTTCTTGCTAACATTCTTGAAACACATGGTGCTATGTCTTAAACCTTAAACAACACAAAAATATATGTGAACTCCCTTGGACGGCACTCAGTTTGTTTGCTCTTTGTTTGTTCTTAAGGCAAAAAAATTCTTAAGGCAGGACGTTCGTATGCTGAAGTACCACTGTACTTTTGTATAGAGAAATATGAATCATTTAAATCAGTTAATGAAAAAGTCATAGCCACTTTTGCATTACTCTCAGTACAGGCCTAGTGAATGTGTGTGTATATGGAAATAACACACATGGTCCATAAAACTGATAGATTAGGCTCATTTTTACAGAAGCACCACTCAGCTTTGCTCGTCTTCACTGAGGTACTACGTTAGTCCAAACTGATATATGTTGGACAAAGCTGGGCCTAGACCAGTTTAAAAACAACAGCAAAAAAATATCATCTGAGGTATTGTAGGAAAAAGAAAAAAAAACTGAGGAATTGTAGGACACATCTATATAGCCACACCTTTCAAATCAATTCACATCGGTGGAGCTCTTTCACAATTTGTATGCTTCAACAGTCTACTTGAAATCAGCTGAGCTTCACCACATACATGTAAAGTACCCTCAAACACATATGTAGAATAATACACTGATTCATGTGTTTTGAATCCCCAGGAAACAGTTAAAGATGGCATAGAACATCTCTAAACCTCTAAGCTTTCATGTCTTCCTGCTAGCAGGCTAATTAGCACTTATAAAATTAGCTCACCCTTGTCTCAGGAAGACACACAAAGTGAGATCAAGTTTCAGTCTCTCAGTTATTATTTCCATTATCTTAGTCAGAAAAAGATTAACTTCGCAGGAACCAAACCTACCAAAATACATGAGTAACATATAGCTGTGTTAGCTAAATAGCTAGTCAATACCACTAGAAAACTAGCTCATATTTGTCTAAGGTAGACGCAGCACTGAGATAAAGCTGCAGTCTTGATGTACTCATACATGTATTTAACAGTAGCCTGCTACTTTTTAGCAACACTTCCTAAGACAGTTAGCTGGCTAGTTAACTACTAGAAAACTAGCTTAAATTTGTCTCAAGTAGACACAGGATTAAGATCAAAATTTTAAATCTTGGTTTTGATTTACATAGTCCTACTCTCACAGATAGAACTATAGGCTAAGTATACCCAAATACATAGGTCAGGAAGATTGGCTAATGTAGCTAGCCAGCTAACTAGCTAGATAATTGCTAGAAAATTAGCAAAACTTTGCCTGAATTAGACAGAAATGATGACAAGTTCCAGTATCTTGGTTTACCTCCTCAATGTAACTAGGTGCTGATTTAATCTGTATTGCAATTTTACAATTACCATGATTTTATAATTGTCCAGATTCAAGATTTCTTTTTTTATTTTTTTTGTTACAATTTAAAACAAACTTGCTGCTTGTCAACATGTAAATAGTTTAGAGCAAGCCACCTGAAGTACTGTATTATACAAGAATGGCAAAATTGTACCACCTCAAATGCAAACATATATAAATGTAAAAAATCTTTTTAAAAATGGATTTTGGAGTCAATGTGCCGATACACAAATTGTCACTCTAAAGAATCACTCGATTCGGATCGATTTTTTTTTTCTCCCATTTGTAATTCTCATATCATGGAGTTAACTGGTTAATTGCAAGGAAGCCTTAGGTAGGGATGAGTCAGATCAAGTTTCAGTATCTAGTCTTGATTTACCGAATATAACGTGCGTTTAAAAAGTTCCTCTGCGATGGCCGTGTAGAGTAGGTTATGGGAAAATATTTGTTTAATGAAATTCGTTATTATTCTCACTCATGTATTCATTTATTAAATCTTGCACTCGTGATTTGTTAATCTTGTCTTCGGAAAAATTTCCCATGGACTAAATCCGTGTGTTTATCACCAGCTTTCACAGAAAAATACAGTGGCGACGTTAAGCAACTCCTCGGAATGGTGGCACCAAACAAGAGCACGTCAATTAACTATCACTATTCTGTGTGGCCGCGGCAGAGAGACTTACCGAACGCACTGTGTATATGTATAAATGTATAAATAAAATTCTATATAGTTATAGTTTTTTATATTTAAAAAAGTGCTGGAAAGTACAGAAAAGGCTCATTGAGAAAACGGGAAGCACTAAGGCTAACTAAAGGATTGTTGTTTAAGAGAGAGTACTGCGTATTTCCTGGGGGGGAAAAAAGAGAACCATGTAATGTTGAAGGTAATGAAGCAGAGAGACATGAAAACCATGTAATTTCAACAGCTGAAATAAATTATTTGCACTGAATCTCATTTGAGAAATATAATTTGCTCTTGATTTAAAAGCACCCACAGCATATTGAATTACTAACATGATTTGGGGACAAAGACACATTAACAGAAGCCTAAAAGATTACGTATTTCAGGTCAAAATAATCACATTTTTGCACGTTTTAATGGAAAAGCAATTAACAGCCAACAGACATGGGCCACATTTCATTTATTAATATTTTAATACGATAACTGTGTCTTTTTTTTTTTTTTTACTTTCCTCAATAACGCTAATATGGAAGGAAGCTTCCTGGATGACTAGCCAGGAAAAAAATATTACAAAGGCTTGTGCAGTCACATAAAACGGCCCATTTGCTGTTCTTTTCCTGCTGTTACATGCACCTGTCTGACAAACAGTGTCAGTAACTCAAGTAGTGGATTTGGAACCAGCTGTGTACAACTGTGTGATTGAAAAAGACTGAGGTTTCCCATAATGCCCTGGGAAAAAGGAAAAAAAAAAAAAAAAATAGATCCACCCTTTAATTCTTCCATCCATCAATCCTTTTTCCCCTCCATTTGTGGTGTTGCTGTCTGGCTCGTTGAGACCTGAATGCTCCATCATGTGTGTGTTTGTTGCAATTGCATTTCGGCTCATTAAAAAAAAAAAGAAAGAAACAAAAAAGAAAAGACAAAATCCAAGGGTGATCATATACTGATCATCTACACTTCTCTATTCATGCCCCCCAGTCATGACAGCACCCTTGTACCCCAAATATTCCTCTAATCCAAATATAGTCCCCTCTTCCTACCGGATACTCCGCCCCCCAATCATTAATCATAATCATAAAAAAGGTAAAAACAAGGTCTACTGCGGAATGGCTTTACTCCTCACAGTCAGTAGGGGGCGCCAGAGCCCCTGCGAGCTACTGAGGTGTGGTTGGCATCGTTCTTGCGGCTGGCATTGGCGGCCGGGGGGCTCCGAGCGACGGGCTGCGCCCTCCACCTGGCGCCTCGACTCCTCCCCCTGGGCCCTGTGCGGCCCCTCCCGGCCACTAGGGGTCACTTCTTCCGCGAATGCAGCGTGTCCTGGAACTTGGTGCTGGTGTAGCGCACGTGGAAGCCCTTCTTGTTGATGGTGTCATCTGATCGGAACTTGATGACGATGGAGTCGCCGGCTGAGTAAATCTCCTCGGGAGGCTGAGAGAATGCCCGCGTGCACACACACACACACACACACACACACACACACACACACATACACACACACACACACAGAAGAAAATACACAGAGGAGTTAGAATTACACTGCTTATTTCTGGTAAAAGGAAAATAATTTTACAATAGGATTAATGCAGAACATAATTTTTCTTAATGTTATTAAATTGTTGCTTTAAATACATCATTAAAAAAAACTAGATGTAAAGTATGATGTACGTTGTTACGGCCAAAACACAGTATTGTTGCTGGTTTTATTTTTTTATGCTATACATGTAATTTATTGGATTGATACTAAAATTGGTGTAAGCTTCTAGAAGCATATGACCTGTAAAAACTGTTGCTTAAATTAAAGAACTTAAGTTTTTGGTAAAAGCTTAAAACGCAAAAAATCTGTAGTGTCCGTAACCATGTCAAAATTCATGTTAAAATATCTTAGTTAGCATTTTAGAATAATAAACCTTTTCAAGTTTATGTATTCTCATTGTGAAATCTAAATTGTTCATCTGAAATTGTTCATCTGTTTCATCTGAATGACAATTAATATATTACTGAAAGATTTCAATTTAAAAAGTTACCAACACTACGGACATAAAAGGGCATGAAATTGTATTTATCAATTTTTTTTTTCTTAAATGTGAATATTTACAAAAACTTAAACATGGATCGGGAGATAAGAACCATTACGTATTATGAGAAATGGTGTTATATGATCCTATGTGAAAATTCACTTTTTGACCTACTGTAGGTAAGACACTTTTCAGCACCAGTACCATGTTTTCATTCATCATATTATTTCTGCCAGTTCCAGTATTAATAATACAATATTTGTAAAATTGTATTTGTTAAAAGCTAGAATTTCTAGCTAGAATCAATTTTTTGCATCATTATTAGTCCCAAAAGTGACATGACAAGGTCCATGTAATAAATTAGACTTGAAAACAGTAAAAACAGTAAAAGTACTAAAGCAAATAAGTTACAACTATGTATGTATGGGTGCATTAATATAATCCTTACAAACAGAACTACTGTCCGAGCTGCCGTTATAGAAAATCACTTACCAACTACGGAGTTAATTCAGTTAATGTAATTTAATTAACAGTATTCATTTTAGTGCAAATAACATTATTCACTTTCTTTTAAAAGTCTGACGCCAGTCCATACACCTGATCGACCTGATGCCTATTCAAATCTAATATTTAGGCAATCTAATATTTTATATTTGTCCACGTCTGATTTAGATTACAGCGTGCAATGTGGTGGTCAGTTCATGTTTAAAAATGATTCCTTATGCTCCCACAACCACTCTTTCGTGGTCCAAGTCGAATATGGCCATGCAATTCAGAAACATAAAAAACTTAATGTAATAATCTGGTCATTCAGTGCATTCAGGTCGTCAGCTGACTTCATTTTATTGCCACATAACGTTGCTGAGTCTCGAGCTGAGCAACTGAAGCGACCCCAGATACAACCCCATAACACTGTCTCCAGTGGACACTATCACACCATGTGTATGGAAATGCTCTTACGGGTTTGAATAATGTACTGTATACTTCTTAACACAATTAAATCTCCATAGTTGTTTCCTTTGCTTGATGCATTGCTCTTCTTAAACCATTTAAACCAGTGTACTGTGTTGTTTTTATTTTACAATATACAACTACACCAGTATTCTTTCAGCTCTCATGCATACTGAGATCAAACATCACTTATATTTATTACATTTTATCACTGAGCTGATAGTAGCAGCATGAACTGCGATTGCTTAATATGTATCTAATGAATCTGTGCTCTTCCTATCGCACCTTTCCACACCTCATTACCCAAACGACTCTTAAGTTGAGAAGCATATTTTTCTAATAGCTTCAGGGCTCAGAGTGCAGCACACACTGCCGTCACCCTTCATCCTCTGACAATCCCAATCGAGCAAACCCAGACATCGCCTGGACAAGCAGCACTTATTATTAAGGCCAACCTAATGTCATCAGACTGCTAGATGACCTATTGAGTTCAGGCTCTCATTTCTCCTTCCCTCTTACTGCCGAAGCCTTGCCGTAAAGCCACCTTAACGCTTATTAGCTCTACCCAATCGCTTCGGAGAAAAGAAGCGAAAAGTCCTGCTTTTCTTTATTCAGCTCTAAAGGCTGAAGGACAATGCACGATAAATCCATCGGAACTGGACCATCTCAAGTAGTGCTTGTGGAGAGAGGATAATTAAAAGGCTCTGGGTTTGCTGCTGTGCTTCCCATGTTAACTCACTATTAATGTGGTGTTTAGTGTACAAGAATACACATCAAGTAAGTAATTGTTTGGCTCAAATTTCAAGCACAGTGTACATGAAAATGGTGAATCAGAGAGGAAATGTTGAATGTTTTCAATTCCATAAACCTGGAATTTTGTATAAATCACTCGATATTGAATAGAAAGGTGTTATTGTTTGTTTTTTGATTGCGCATTTTATCCGACTGGTTCATATAATGCACAGTTGTTGCTTAGAGACATCCGTACACTAGGTGGCGCTGTACACCTTAAACGTGAGCCACTGATAGGAACTCGGAGATGAGCACTTTCGCTACGATATTTCCCCCCCCACTTGATTCAGACTTATTTCACCTTCCCATGCTATGATTATTCCTAGCTCGTTAGCTACAGATTGGCTGGTAGTACCTAATCAACCTGTTGATTGGACTATTTTTGCAATCGTCCAGTCAACAAGGCAATTAGGAGTAAATCAAAATGCATTGTTGAAAATGCAGGAAATATGGGAACGAATTTAATTGACCTCTGTGATGCTTCTTAAAGTCAACTACTTTGCGCTTACCCCAGATCCGCAGTACCGGCCGAGCCTTGGGGCCTTGGTGTCGGCGCCGTCGTACAACTCCATATAGTCGTAGCCGCAGTCGGCCTCCTCTTCAATCTCGAACGTCTGAAAGATGAGCTCAACACCGTAGCCCTTCTCAGCCGAGATCACCCATTGGCAGTCCGATGCACCGGGGTAGTTGTTGTCCCCAAACTGGGCATGTGAGTAGAGGTCTTTGGTTTTCACCTCGGCTTTTAATTGACCTCCGCACTCTGGAATCAAAATCAACAGTTAAATACTGCAGCTTTTAAAACATTAATTATTAATAGGTTATCAGTATATTGCCTTTTCATAAGTGGATCTCAACTAAGAGCTATCTCATGAGCAACATTAAAAACACTGGCAAGTGATGTGAATAACTTTGTTTACTGTATCTCATTTCGGTGGCACCTAGTATGGGGCAAGAAATATTAGGCATCAAGTACATTTGACAGAATTTGAAAAGTACATTTGATAGAAGAAATTGACAAACAAGGGCCTGAGTGAGTTTGACAAAGGCCAGATTGTTAGGTTCTCCCGACATGCAGTGGTTCATACCAACCAAAAGTGGTCCAAGCAAGAAAACCCATTGAAAAGTCTTCTGGTACATGGGTGGCCAAGGGGGGGCAAAGAGGGCAGCAATGGAAGAAGGTAGCTGGGTCTGATGAACATGATGAAAAAAAAAAAACATGATTGATCATATGGATAGCAGTGTGCAGGTTCGTCACATGCCAGGGGCAACGATGGCACCGGGATGCACTATGGGCAATGTTCAGCTCGGAAACCTTGGGTCCTTAAGTACCTACCTTCATGGGAACTGTACAAATGCAGACTGACACACCCCAAAAGCCTGTTCAGTAATGGTTTGAGAAAAATGACAAGGAGTTCATGGTGTTGTCTCTGACCTGGTGCCAAGACTTGGTGCCTCAATGAGATGGAGTTGGTTTGGCAGTACAAGGGGGGATCTATAAAATGTGAGGCAGGCGTTTTAATGTCTATAGGCCTTTATATATTTAGCTCCAGGCTTCTCTTAATTGCTGCTCTTTAATTCTGACATCAAGAGTTCACAAAGGTGTCAAGGTGACATTTTGTTCAAATTGCACAGGCGTGCCAGAAGAACTCTACCTTCTGCCCAATCAAAAAAAAAAAAAAAAAAGGAGAATTCAGGTTCAAAAGAGGTTCAAGAGCTAAAAACTGCATCAATAGAGCCCTTATACAAACTTACATAGCTTTGTTATACTTAAGAAAAGCTGTGTGGAACCCTTAAAGCAAAACTGCAATTTAAGGAAGTTTTTCGCTTCTTGGACTTCAATTACACGTTTAATTAATGGCAACTCAAGCAGTCTAAAAAAAGGAACTAATTCCCCAAACACCCTAATTTGCACTTTAATACAATTCCTTTCTTCTTAACAGAGCCGTTTTTCCCCCCCATTTCTAAGTGGTTGTGAATGCTGTGAATAGAACTCCACACACCTGCAGTATGCGAGGCCTCAAATCCTTTCTTCTGCACCGAGTTGTCGGAGAAGAAGCGAATGAACATCTTGTTTCCGGACGATGTGACTGGAGGAGGTTTCTTGGAGCCGCAGTAGCGTCCGAGGCTGGGCGCCTTTCCATCGCGGCCATCGTAGATCTCAATGTGGTCGTATGCGCACTCTAAATGAGGCTCCATGTCAAGTTCATTGAATGCCTGCACACAGTTTATAGTTTAGACATCATTTAATGACGGCGCACAATAAATCTACAATACTGATCAGTTCCACAGAATATTAGAGCTCTGTGACTCTGTTGAAACTAAAGACATAAAGGAGAAGGAATGTATGCAGTGCGGACTTCTTTGAAGATGGTTTGGGAAACAGGTAATCTGGACAAAGGTTAAGGAAGCTTGCCAGGTTCTAATTGTTAATTATTGTGGTAATTGTATACAATCAAGCTTAATTAATTAACTGAGCAAAATGAATACAACTTTAAATTAAATGAAGTTTAGCTAATTGGCAATAATTTCGATTACTCTTTGTAGCAGTTCAGTCAAAGCTCTTGGCTGCCCTCTCTGGTAGAAAAATGTTACTGCAAGCTACTTGTATCATTTTGTAACACTTTGTGGATTGATTTCGCCGTAAAGGGCACCATTCATAAAGCATTCAAGGCTGTGTACTTAACTGCATGGAAGTACTCGTAAATAGTGGTTAATTGTGGTCAGGTTGAGTAATAAAGCCCGGTTCAAAAACCATCGTTGTGTTACTACAGAAGAGAGAAAAAAACTTTCCGTACTATTTTGATGCGATGTCCGGGCGTGGTGGAGAGAGCCCATGTGCACGCTTTCTTACTGGGGTATTTATCAGGCCAGTTGGGACTGGTGATGGTTCCACTCACACTGTTCACCGTGTGATCACAGCCGGCTGCAGCATACACACACACACACACACACACACACACACACACACACAAAACCAGCACAGTCAACAAAGCATCCAACAACCAGGTCCTTCGTACTGTTTATTTCTTTTTTTCTTTTTTTCCCCTCTCTTTTGTTCCCTTTGCATCTCTGAAAACCAGTGTTGTTCTTGGCAGCCTGATCCAACCATCTGTCTACCCTCCCATTCTCTACTCCTCGCTCTCGCTCTCTCTGTCTTCCTCTTCTGTCTCCCCACAATAGGGAAGGATCCTCTATAAATATCCTCCTGGCATTTAGTGTCAGCGAGCTGAAATCGATGGGGAGGGTTTTAAATAACCCTGAGCACGCTTGCTCTTAGCTTTCTCAAGTGTACTGAAGGTTCTTCAGTTCTCAGCTAGAGTTTTATTTTTTTCCTGAGGTTGCACAGAGGATACCAAAGTTCAGCAATTTTCTTGAAGCATAAAGTGTAATGTTGAGGGAAAAAAAAAATTTAACGGTTTAATCGCAAGTCCACAGCGTATAAATCATTTTGTGGCCCAGGAATACATTAGGATTTTTTTTTTTTTCCATAGTTGCCTGACTGCATAATGGTCTTATGGGCTTATAAGACAAACTGTGTTTACAAAAGTTTGCGTCAACGAAAGCGTGTATAACTAATTCCAAATTCCAAATTCCGTGATCAGTGGGGCTGTTTTGTTTATATATGTGAAGGATTTTGTAGTAGACAGTTTAATTAGCATGTATGAATAAAAGAACGATAAAAGATGGTTTCAGAATGAGGACCATGCAGGTATATTTGACAAAACCGTCATGTACAGTACTGTGCAAAAGTGTTGAGCCCAAAATGATTGTTTCATGTTTTGCGCCAGACTTTTTTGTGTTGTTAATGTAGTCTTGAGGAATAGTTTCTCCAGGCTTCCTGATTGACTTTTTGTAGTTCCCCCCCCGCCCCCCCTCATTTTCAGGTAAACTGACTAGTTTCAGAAGAATGTATTTTTAAGCCACACAGTGACCTATGAATAATTCAAGAATGAAAAAACAAAACAAAAAAACATCTAAGTTAAGGCATGAACCAGTGAGAAACAGGTGCAGATGATGATCAGGCCAGTGATTAGTATACTGGTGATGCTGAATGCT
>JAQQZT010000040.1:26791656-26802533 GCA_030068275.1 Clarias platycephalus
CCCCCCCCCCCCCCCCCCCCCCCCCCCCCCCCCCCCCCCCCCCCCCCCCCCCCCCCCCCCCCCCCAAAACGTTTGGACACCAGCTTACATCCCAGGAACGGAAAGAGTCACTAAGACCAAAAAGTAAAGGATAGAAGGAGATGAGAAATCCTTGTGTCGAGCTGAGGGCTGAGGAAGGCTAACAATGTCCGTAGTGTTGGAGCTCGGAAACTGCTCTTGCATAATCCTGACCCTTATGCATAACAGAAAGCACTAAATAAATAAATAAATAAAACGTATAAACTGAAAAGCTCTATTAATGTTTTTTTTGCTTATTCATAGGGCAAAGGAATCTAGGTAACGAGGCAGAAAAAAACACACCTCACACCACACGTGATTCTTTTTTTCCGCCTCATTACTAAATTTAGCTCAGGTTTCCAACAAACTCCTGAAAAGAAGGCTTGAGGATAACCAGAGTGAAATTTCAGCAGCATTGATGTCTGAAATGGTTTAGTATACAGTAGTCTCACTTGCATTTGGAGATAAAAAACCTTGATTAAATAAAATCCATAAAACATTCTCCTCAGGTCTTCCATGGACTATAATAGGGTCGCATGCAATATATGCAAAAATATTTATTGGTATAACTTCGGCACCCTAGCCGGAGCTCTTTGTTCATTCCATCCCTTTTAAATACACACACTGTCACAAAGTAGCTTTACAGAAACCCGGATAAAGGTTTCAGTACATAACAAACTAGCCAGAAAATAGTAGGGAGAACACCGGATAAGACAGCAGATTAGGCGGCACGGTGGTGTAGTGGTTAGCACTGTCGCCTTGCACCTCCAGGGTCCGGGTTCGATTCCCGGCCAGGCTCGATTCCCGTTTCTGTGTGCATGGAGCTTGCATGTTCTCCCCGTGCTTGGTGGGTTTCCCTCCGGGTACTCCGGTTTCCTCCCACAGTCCAAAGACATGTAGATTAGGCTAATTGGCGTTCCCAAATTGTCCGTAGTGTGTATGTGTGTGTGCCCTGCGATGGATTGGCACCCTGTCCAGGGTGTACCCTGCCTCGTGCCCTAGATCTCCTGGGATAGGCTCCAGGCCCCCCGCGACCCTGAATACAGGATAAAGCGGTATAGATGATGAGTGAGTGTTCAAAGATTTATGTTATGAGTATATTGCTCAAAAAACTGGGTGATCCCAGTAAGAATGTGTACAGTTTGGCCAGAATGCAGTGAGAACTGGTAAGGATGTAGTATCTGCCACAAATGTTGTTCAAAAACAGCCTGGCAAGGACATGTTCAAAGCAAGATGGAGAACAAACTCACATCATAAGACCAGTTAATGGCATAGCTAGTAGCGCTAAGATTGAAAGATTGGATATTGTACTGAATGAGTGGTCATTGTGATGTCACTGCAGTGTTTGCTACGCCAGCGGAGTTCTCACAACGACCTCGTAAGGCTTCGGGTTGGCTTGGTTGGTCCATGCCACATTGTAGGTAAGACCACATGTAGGGTATATCAGTGGTTAAGGTTCGAACGCCACCACCAAGTTGCAACTGTTGGGCCCTTGAGCAAGAACCTTAACCCTTAACTACTCAGGTGTATAAAGAGATAAAAATGTAAGTTGCTCTGGATAAAAATGTAAATGCTCAAATGCATATATAAATGCATTAAATCCATTTCACGTCCTTCTGGTGCTTACCACGTTTATGGAAAGCATGCAGAAGGTTACCAGCGTGTCAATGTCATGTTCAGGGAATTATGAATAGATTTTGGACCCAATTCCTCACATCACATCATAATGAAAAGCACTTTGCATGTCATGGTGCCATGCCAACACTGTAAGCATGGGATTAATGCCTGGAGCAATCTGATCAGACATAGTAGTAACTCTATCCAGTCTCATTGGACGTGGTGAGCGTGTGATAATGAACGAGATAAAAGGCACGGTGAGAACCTGACTGGGATGTAGCTAGGATTTAATATGAACTTGAGAAATGCACATTTTCCCATTTTGACCTCGTTCCTGCTGCTTTCTTCGGTATTTTTAGGACGCAGTGGGAACTTGGTGATCTTCAACAGAGTGTGACGGCACGTTAATTAAGAGTCTTTGCATGAAAACAGGACAGTGTTTTTCTTTTAATTACAGCAGCAGCAGTTGTTGAGTGGAACTCTTTAGTATCCAGGTGAGATTATCCACTAAAGTCGTCCACAACACCAGATGGCCGGTCTCTGCTTTACATCATTCATGTAACACTATCGCAGGGCTTAATTATCGATTCCTGCCAACGCCTTCCATTGTAGGCTTTTGCCAATTTATTTATCCGATACTAATTTCTTTGCACACCTGCCCAAACATGGGGAGGGAAAATAAATAGAGGTAGTGAAATCAGAGCTAAAAATAAAGAAAGAAAAACATCTGGTTCTCATGCAGAGGCAATGGAGAATTATACCAAGCCTCCGCCCTCATTATCCTCCTGTTCCCGGCACTGTTGTGTGTGTGGTTTCATTGAAACCCTCACCTTCATTTTCAGGATTTTTTTAATAACCGTCAGGGCAGGAGTAATAAAATCCTATCATTCAAAGCAGAAATGCCCTGAAGACGACCTTGCTTTGGGACTTTTCCTCCCAAAGCATTACACTCATGCAAACAGAGGAGCAAAAAGCCAAGAGCCAAGGGACTTAGGAATCGGACTGTATTAGTCCGTCGACGTGCCAATATGAAGTTAAATTCAGATTCAATGGAAACTGATCAAGCAAGCTGTTAGCTCATATGCCAGTACTAGCATATTTAACACTGGATCCGCAGGAGGAAAGCCATCCATTATGAATGAACTCCAGGAATAACGGCTACATGATGCACAACATGCCTTGACCCAATGTGACGCCTTGCAAATCAACAGAGAAGAAAACAAGGAAATGAGATTGAGGAACCAGGCAGATATTACCTTTCATATCTTTTAGCCAACAAAACCAATGAAGCGGATTAGTCACTACCCCATACAGCTGGTCTGTTTCAGAACTGTGTTCCGCAAAGCTAATAAGAGCTAAGATCAGAGAACAAAAAGTCAGCTAACTACCTTGACCGGTCAGTACCGGTCTTTAAAGTGAAAACCATTTTCGCAAATGTGCGTGATCTAAAGAATTATTCTGTAGTGCCTTAGAGTTACAGCACTTCTCTAAAATCTGTTCATCATCGCACATCGTACAGTCACAGCAAAATCTGGCGGTTGTTCCAGGAGGCATTACTTCATCCTCTCAGCCAAAGTGTCACAACAACTGTAACCCCCGAAACCATTATGTCATGTTCCACAATTATCAATTTCTCCCTGCAGAAACTAAGGATTCATGGACTGCAGGATAAGAACACATGGACTTGAAAAAACAAATAAGAATTGAAGCTGTGTCATCGTTCTCATTTAAAACTTTATGAACATATCATATCTTTTAGATCTTTCCTTCCAGGCCTTCCACTAGATTTTGGAATAGTGAGTGTTTGCTCAGCCACCAGACTATCAGTGATGGCAGGCATTGGGGTGGGCAAGGTGGGCATGGTGGTGGGCAAGGGTTGCAGTCAGTGTTGACCTTCATCCCAAAGTAGTCCACACGGTTGAGGTCACAGCAGGAGACTTAAGACTACTCCATCTTCCTGGAACGTGGTGGTTCAAACGGTGGCTCAAAGGCCCCGGGGTACTGATAAAAAAGGGCCAGCACTGCCAAGCGGAGACTGTTTGGTCTTGAGGTCCTTGAGCAATGCATTTAACCTTTACTCAAATGAGGATGGGATCACTTTTAAATCTGGTTCCTCTCAAGCTCTCTTCTTCCACTCCAATAGGGGCATTATGATGCTGGAACAGGTTTGGTCCTCTTAGTTCCAGCCAAATGCAAGCAATTTTGTGGTAAGACACTGAAGAAAAAACACCCCTCACTGTGATAGGCATTATAATATGTCTACAGTATGTTTATTTCCCCATTCGCTACCTTTCCACTCTTTGCAAATAATTTCTTAAGGAAAGAGGGGCGATTTGTATTCTCTAGTATTCCTAAGAAAGACAATGAACTCTAGGGTATTGGTTCTTTAGAATTTCTAGTGCAACTCCAGCAGGGTGTAGGTTCAGGTTGTCCAGACTCTGGGTGTGAGTCAATTCCCGGACCTTCGAAATAAGGTCAGTAATGTAACATGAAATAATAATACCAAAAAGTTGTGGTATATACATTTGGTTAACCTCGAATAACACTTATAACTGTCTTTTACAATAACCTGTCTCTTAAAGAGCAGATTTCACATAAATCCACTCGTTTTTTTTTTACAAATTATTGCTTATATTATTACTAAAATACAATGACAATTTCATTATTATAATATACTGTACATTGTTTTAATATCTTTGGGTCCTGCGTTCACCATCGTCTCTTCCGGTGTCACAAAGAATGTCTTTTCTCTGACTTGCAAGGAATCTTGGGACAAATTGGGCCGCAAGATTGTACACTACACCATGGCATTCTTCGTTTTCACGGTCACATTCGGCCTTTAAAAGACACGGCCCCGGGATTTGACACACACCATCTACTATCTCTGATTGAAGGTAAAAGATGTGTGCATGCATTTCAGCACGGCTACTACAGTATGAGCAATATCCATTGGAACAGCATCAGTGCATAATAATAAACTGTACTACTTTGAATGCCTGTAATTGCTTCGTTTTGTCCAACACAAGTCCTCTAACCATGGCAGTAATTAGACAACAGAGTAAGTACAGACATCTTCAGGCAAACATGTCATTACAAACCTATGGGAAACATTAGGAAACATTTGGGAATTTGGGGGGAAACTTTGGGAAACCATGATGAACTACTGAAAACTGTTGGGAAACCAAAAGGAAACTGCTAAAAGACCAAAATCAGAAAAAAACAAAACACCCTAAAAAGGCTCTATATGGTAAACATGGGCAGTTTCAGCTTCTCCTTGATGTTGCAAAAATATGAAAAGTGGCTTCACTTGGCTTTGAAGTACACGCTAGCCGTTGCCCATTCCGGTCGGTAGCTCTTGTATGAAAGCCGTTAACCAGGTAGTGGGTAGGAAATAATAAAGATATGGTAAAAGGCTTAGGTTTAAAGAAAAGCTAGTTATAACGGTAATTTCACTGCACTTCTCTGCTTGCAGAATACAACAAAGATTTACATGATCACCTTTCTGCTGAGAACGTGTTCATAGGACCACCAGGGTAAATGTTTTTTTTTAGTAAACAAATCTACTGCAATCTGTTCCATGTTGTTTTCTTAACAGCACAGAACGCACTCAAATCCTAGACCTAAAACTGCCGGCACGCAACCGAGTCAAAAAAATCCCTTTATATTATAGTCACCGAGGCACGCGTGCCAGCGGCTCAACATTCATGCAATGAGAGAGGAAAAGAAAACACACACATTCATTAATTCTTCACACGTGCTTTCCTTTTACTAGTCATTAAAATCCTTTTAAGCGAAGGGAATGATGAATGCTGAAAAATGCATTTGTATTGTTTCATATTTCTAAAGAATCCCAATAAACCAGCAAATGATCATCGGCTCTCGCGAGCCAACTGCGGAACAAAAGAAAAGAAGGGCCTATGAAGCCGTCACCCCGAAACATCATCACAGCTGAGGGAATCAAAAGCTCGGTCATTAGACAAACGAATGGCCCTGGCATTTCTACCCATGACCACCACGTGTCAATGCCACCATTCAAGACGCCACATAAAACAGCCCCGAGGCTACCAACCTTCAAAGGGTGCCTTCAAAGGCTACCTTCAGAGACAAAAGCCATTCACACGCTGTGAACTTGCTCCTTTTAGGCCAGGGTTTTATACGAGAAAGCAAGAGAGAGAGAGAGAGAGAGAAAGCGTTAAAAAGCCAGCCGGGCTCAGGGAGCAGCTGTGAGTGTCAATGAGGACGACTGGGGATGATTAAAACCTAACTGGGTTTACTGGCTGCTTGCCAGAGGCTTCGGCAACTAAGGAGAAGCAGCAAAAGGAGGAGAAGAGTAAACAAAAGAAAGCAGCGGAAAGAACAAGCGTGCAGTTAGAAAGTTCCCAAAACTGAAGCCGGAGAGCAAATACTGAGAATCTCACTATGTCTCGCTTCTGAGATGTTTATAGAAATCCAGAACCCCTCCTGCTTGGCCTTAGTCGTCAGCGTGGCCTGGCACGTGAGGAGGACAAAAGCTGCACTGTGGAAACTCAGCTTGAAAATGTAAGAAGAGAAAGATGCACGGATACAATATCAGTCCTGTGGATCAGTAACGCTGCGTCTGGAAAAGTCACCTTGGACACAAACATGCACGAAGCCTCATTGTAGCAGTGTGTGTGTGTGTCTGTGCGGAGATAACGTATACGAGTATTCAGGGTTATTCGCATAACAACATGTACGGGTATGTGTATGTAAATGTGCATTTGTATTGTATGTATATAAGCACACAGCTTTGTACGGGATCAGATCACACATGCACACGCACACGCGTGCAATGATGAAACGAATGTGACGTGCCAGAATACCTATTCTCCAACCCAACACATTAGAATTTTTTCCACTTTGTTGAGAATTATAGACCTAAATCAAGTCAATATCGAATGCACGTGTTTGATGGTGAGGTTTTTCCGTGCAAGCACGCCCGTTTAGACGCGTGTATACATTCATGTCGAATGCAGCTGCGTTGGCTATTTTGTTGAGCAAGAGCACACGTGGCCATGTGTTTTGAAGACGTGGAAAACCACTGAGTTCATTAAACGCACGCAAGCTGAAACATTGCTGCAGGCTGGAAATAAGCCAAGGTACTGTTGGCGTTCTTCCAAATCTATTCGCCATGTAATAAAGAACGAGTCTGGAAGCGCAATTTTCACTGTATACATGAATAAATCTTTGAACAAATGTCACGATACAAACATATTTTTGTTTCGATCCTGATAAGAAGTCATGAATTCATGAATGAGGTTTTTTTGTTTTTGGAAAAATTATGGTTAAGTTTATCATAGCAAGGAGCCTAATTAGTTTGTGAGACATGGAGCCACACGATTTGATTAAACACGTGGCGATTATTTTGACACGTTGCGATTAAATGTACCATATTTTATTCTAATGTATTTATCTAGCCTGGCACCAAATAATGATCTCATTAAGCGAATCACTACTCATTGTCTACTGTATATACAGGATTGCGGGGGGGTCTGGAGCCTATCCCAGAAGACTTCGCACTCACACACTCATTCACACAATACGTGTAATTCTGGAACGCCGATTAGCCTCATCTGCATGTTTTTGGACTGTGGGAGGAAACCGGAGTACATGGAGGAAACCCACCAAGCACCGGGAGAACATGCAAACTCCATAGAGGTGGGAATCAAACACGGATGGGAATCGAACCCGGTCCATGCAGGTGCAAGTGCGAATTACTAAGTGATCATGCCGCCCACTCATTAAAAAAATGTTTACCGATATTTATCGATCACCTTATAAGTATTAATAAATTAACCAAATATTTAAATTACTGACAAACTCCATGTTTGTATATTACCTGTAATAAATTGCAGGCTTTGTAATTAAATAATTGCATCACAAAAAAATACTGCATGTCATACCTAGACAACATTTTAAAGAAACATCATATCATAATCTAGGACTATGTTAAGAGCGTAAATCATCCAGAGATTGTAAATTCGAAACATGATAACGCTACAGGTGTAGACGGATCATGGCCGGTGTAATCCGTAATATCAGATAGCAATAGGCAATAAAGTAAGTAAAACTATCTAGCATTCATAAAAACGTTTCAGCAGTAAGCGCTCGACACTTTTGCCAGTGTTTTATGAATTCGTCCTACCCATCATTCTGTCCTAACCCAAGCTTATACACTGCTTGCGCATACCAATAATCCATCGACTTGTGCTTGAGGATTAATATCGAAAGGCTTTTTTTTTTACATTATTTTATTTGCATGGGTTAATTTTACAGTCGTTTTTTGTGCCAGTGCCACAAACTTTGAATTTGAAATCAAAGCACAGATGTGGATTGTCCTCGTTTGCTCTTCGACTTGAATAAAACTAATTACTGGTAATCTGGAAAAGGCAGACACAGATTGAGAAAGGGAGAGGTAATGGAGCGTGAATATAGTGTGCTCATGTGGATACGTCCCGCTGGTCCTAATGGAGTTCTGTGTTAAAACAGTACTGTGTGTTTTGCAATAAATAATTATCATTATTCTGATAATATTCAGTCTATTGTGTCAAATTATGTATGAGCTGCTGATTCCATTAATTCGGTGTTTTTCTTTGTTTTTTTTGCTTTTTGTCCACAAAAACACGAGGAGGAAAACCTTGGCAACTAGTTTGACCGTTTTACATATTAGGCTAACAGAAGAAGAAGAAAAAAAAAACAGATTTAGTTTGTGTTTAATGAATTAATTATTTGTTGACGAATAAACGTGTTGTGTCAGTTCTCATAAAAGGCAGCCTGGGAATTTGCTGCTCTTTGTGAGCTTGTTCAGGTGGAGAGGGATGGATAGACGCGCTGTAATTTTATTATCAAGCGTCAATAGTGAACTTGTTTAAAATGAGTAAAACTATATTTTAAATATTAAAATATCATCCAAACTTAACTATGGATGGAGAGCTGGATGAACAAACCGCTACAAAAACAGGACTTGACATACCAGTCAAAAGTTTGGACACACCAATGAAGTTATTTTTCTACATTCCAGAACAATACTGGATTTTTTTCCCAAAACTTTGAAATAACACATATGGAATTGGGTAATTTAGTAACAACAACATCAACAGTCAGTTGTTATTCTGAGACATGAAGGTCAGCTGCTCTGGAACAGTTCTTCCTAGAACAGCATTGTACTTAAGTGTGTTTGCAAAACCCATCGAGCTCCATGATGAAACTGTCTCTCATGAAGACCTTCCCAGGAAATCAAGAGCAAAACGTTACCTCTGCTGCAGAGAAGAAGTTCATTTAGAGTCACCAGCCTCAGAAATCACCAATTAACAAACAGCACCTCAGATTAGAGCCGTTATGAAGGATTTACAGAGCAGAAACATCTCAATATCTCAAATATTCAAAGGAGATTATTTTATATTATCGAACGCCTTCAGTATTGTTTTATGATGTAGAAAGAAATAAAAAATCAGGGAAGACCATGGAATTATAAGGTGTGTTTAAAATGTTTGATAGGCATTTAACACAAAACTATCTAGGACTATTTAGGAATAAGGAACAGTTTGCCTATAACAGATGCAGGCATCATTTAAGCATGATTTCGACCTTGGATTTAAGCCCATTTTTCTCATCTGCATGTCATCCCAGCAGGAGAAATGAATCTGGCAACCTTATGTGCAGTCCAGATAACAGCACCAGAACACACCTCTGACTTAAACCTCTTACATAAATCCTCAAAAAACTTTTTGAGACAAAATAAAAAGTTGACATTTTAAAACATTGTGACTTCATGCAATAAACCCAAAAAAGAAAAATTCTCAATATTAATATTAGTCAGGTATGCAAGAGGTATGGCAAAATCTTTCAAAAAAAATCTAAATCACATCGTGTAATTACATGCTAACCAGGAAATAACATACAAATATATATTGAAATTAAATAATCCTATTGACATTATATTTGCATTATGGAATTTGGCAGATGCCCTTACCCAGAGTGACTTACATTATCTCATTACACATCTGAGCAAATGAGGGTTTAATGGTCTTGCTCAACTTGGTGGTGGTGGGGTTTAAACCCAAGACCTTCCAATCAGTAATCCAACAAATTAATCACTAAGCTACTCCTGCCCCCAATACATACCTGAATGGTCCAAGGCTTCAGAAACTGCAGCAAGCTATTTTGCATTGTTTAAGATCGTTCTTGAAGAATATGTTCTATTCTACAGCATCATGTCCATCTGCTACCACTTCATAAGTTCCATTGCCGTATTTCCACCATTTTATTCCTAGTTCCTGTTTCTTCATTTTTAAGCCATCAGTGTTCATTGGGTAATTAGTTTGGATTTGAGCCACTGACTCGAATACATTACTTGATTACATGCAGAGTTGGGTAGAACAAAATACACACTTGATAGACTTGTGCTGAATGGCCTGAAATTAAATCAGGAGGAAGAAAGTTGGAGTCAGCGCCCCTTGACCACTACCACCACCACCACCAGTTGACCCTGATTGGTCCCAACCTGTTAAATTAAGCTTGGCTGTAAACTTTTGGGGGGAATAAGGCTAAAATGCTGGGATTAGCTAACGTTAAATAAAGTTCATGATTAATTACATTAGGTAAGCCAAAACTGAAATGATCCTTAGAACGTAATCCAGACTTACCTGGAAAATGTATTTCTGGCATAGTGCATGATGCTGTCAAAGTCATAGACTTCCCCTAGAGAGTCCACTTCACCGGGCTCCATCTTCAAGAAGTTGTACTCCTGTCCTATGTAATAAAACAAAAACAAAAAACAAAACAAAAAAAATCTTGACATAAGGCCTGGATGTTCCAGAAGTTCCACAGGAAATGATCTCAACAGGGAAGACTGTTGCTGACATATGCTGATGATTTCAGAAGCGCTGTATGTTTTGTTTGGCTCGTATTAATCAATCGGCTCCTTCGCGGGATGATCATCAAATCCCAGATTTCATTCTCATGTTAGGAAGGCGTGGAAAGATAAGAAGATAAGGACCGGGCCCAGAGACTCCAAACATAAATTTTCAGGGTGTGTTTAGCTTTGTGGCCAAGCAAGTCATAAATTTGCGCTTAGTCCAAACCGAAATCACCCTGAAGGATTGCAGTTACAACGCTTCATGAGTTAGACACTCCTAAAAAGAAATCAGCTCACACCTAAGATTTAAAGTATAAAATTTTGGCAC
>JAQQZT010000040.1:26809861-26830748 GCA_030068275.1 Clarias platycephalus
CCTTACACACACACACACACAAACACAACCTTACACACACACACACACAAACACAACCTTACACACACACACACACACACACACACACACACACACACACACACACACACACAAACACAACCTTACACACACACACACACAACCTTACACACACACACACACAACCTTACACACACAAACACAACCTTACACACACACACACACAACCTTACACACACACACACCTACACACACACAACCTTACACACACACACCTACACACGTCTAGCTCATAAGGAGTGTGTACATGAGGCAGAACAACGGCCATGTGGAGTTGGATGGATGGAAAAGCACTTAAGTGATAAATCAGGAAGAAGCGAGTGAAAAGTGAAAGGGCGGTCGCCCACTGAGTGAGTGAGCACCATTTCTTCCTGAAAGAGTCAAAGGTTCCAGTACCCCTACTGTGCATACACACACACACACACACACACACACGTTCTTCTTCCAGCTTAAAGATAAAACAGCGTCAGCCATGCACATACGTCTAGGGAATCTTTAATATAAACACACACATTAACACACTCTCTCTCTCCCACACACACACACACACTAGCCACACACACGTAACACTTGTTTCCACACTCACCCACACGGCCGGTAGGTGAAGACGATGTAGCTGTCCTCTGTGGTTCTCTCGATGAACGTCACACACGTGTGTTTCTCCCAATGTCTCATCGCCTGCCGGAATATGGCCCTCTGACTACCTGCAGAACACACACACACACACACACACACACACACACACACACACACACACACACACGCTGGTGAGATATTTACACTTGGTCCTTATAAAGGAGAGAAAGATACTGAAATAAGAGAGCAATAGAGGAGAAAAGGAGAATGAAAAAGAGAAGAGAAGAATGAGGAAGAAAAAAAAAGAAAAGAATAAAGAAGAGGAGTAAGGGGAAGAAAAGAAAATAATGAAGGAAAAAAAAGATAAAGATAGAGATGAGATGAGAGAGAGAAGAACATAAGAAGAAGAAATAACAGGACAGAAGAAGACCAGAGACCTGCAGTTATCACTCCAAACACGAGTTATAGTCATACACACACACACACACACACACACACACACACGTTATTAACTCACTTACCACTGAAGTTGCCACTTATGACATAAGGGATGACACCCTCGGGCCACACCCTCTCGGGGCGGGACGTCGCCGCCCTCTTCCTGCGGCGCGAGACCTGCCGATTGGACCTGAAGGCATTCGGGCTCGTGTGATTGGCCAACACACCTGCTGTTCATTTCAGCACAAAACAAACAAACAAAAAATAAAAAACAGGTTGACTAATGAAATTGTATTGATTTGTGACAATTTATAGAAATCTGAGGAATAATTCAGGGGAAAATAAATAAGTTATTTTCTTCACCTACTAAGCCGTTGCCGTGTGATGCAGCCTGAACAGCAGCCGAGTTACTATTCCTACCCGTGTAGTGTTTTTCTCCCTTTATACCACTGTATAGCACAGAACAGCGCAGCTCTTTATTGTAATTGAAACCAAACCATCCTATTTTTATGAAGATCATGTCTCTTCTTCCTAGAGTTCAGAAGGCTTTAATTAATGGATGATTTTCTGGTGTCACTTTGATTGACAGGTCGAAGCCCAGATGCTCCGCCTCCCCAAAGAGCACGGCCGTGAGACTCGAGACGGTCCCGTCACATCCATCACCATGAGTCTCTGTCTCATATAACGGTCCTTTAATAATATAATTGCACAAATTAGATGCTTGTCTTAACTTCTTCCTGCCACAATTAGTCGAGGTTTTGGACACTCGGCTCTAAAAGTAATATTTTCTCTCTCCTGCTTGAAACCTCAGGCGTTCTACGTGCATTCATTTAGTCCTACTTATGTTCCAACCTGCTGCTGTGTAGCCACAAAGTGTAGGCATTTATGCAGGCAAATAACTACTGTATGCTTGCTACATTCTATTTGTTTTAAATTAAAAGGTGACCTAGTGTGTGAAATTCACTTTATAGACATTTCTAGAAACTAAAAAACATTCACCGATTCATTCCCTTTTTTCATTGTTAATTAGGCGCGGCTGTAAAAAAGCCATTTTAATTTGTTCCCTATTGTGATCTCACATAAGGAGATCCCCTCCCCCGGATTGTTGGTTCTTTCTGGCGGGCGTGGCTCAGTGGGCGTGGCTCAGCAAGCGGGCGTGGCTCAGCAATCTCTCATTTACCTAGACTTGTTTCGAACATAGACTGTATAAAAAGAACTGGACCCTCCGTGACATCACCCACAGGTTTTTCTGCAATGCAGCCGTCACTCAAATCAGCCGTGCCCGTAATAATGCACAATGTTATGGCTTAATATGATTTCGACTGATGAGTTACATAACATTTCACTCCCCGTACATTAACGGGAAATCTCGTCATGGACACCAAAACCATTCTTTCGTACCAGACTGAAAAATGGTTTTGTTGTTTATTTCTAAACGCGGTGGTCTATGGGGATTGATACGCCTTTGGAGCCCCCAGTGGACATTTAAGGAACTGCACATTTTGGAAAAAACTAAGTTCTAGTAAAACAAAGTTTAAAATAAAATATAAATGCATTGTCTGAAAAGTATTTCAGCTGGAGCTTTAACAAACACATGTTGAAGGAGATCTGAGACCTGTGTTAGCTTGTTAAAGTAAAATATTGGACCTGTAGCTTAAACGCTTAAAGGCAGACGAGAGCCGTCTATGACTTTTATGATGTTTTATACATGACTTTCCAATTCACTTTAAAGGCATCGTCCCGGACTTTAAACACACTCACCCGTGTCTGTGTGGTTGAGATTTATCACCGTTTTCTGGACGGCATCCACAATGCGGTCCACTTTAAACATCCGCATGTCCTCTTCGTCCAGCGCTATGTCCCCCAGATAGGCCACTGAAATAGACAAATAAGAACGTGTTTCATTTAACGTTGCTTCTCTGAAACAACACTAGACTGCACGAAATGCAAACTTTTGATTGAACCGTCCCTCAGAAAAAATCGAACATGCTTCCGCACGCTCAGTCTCCCAGCAGGCGTCTGTTCCAAAATGAAACACAGATTAATGCACATACATTTGAATGTGTTGAATTTATCTTCTACTGCTGCGAGGCTGCTGCCGCAGTCCCGCACTGACCTTAATGAGAAGGTTTGTATAGCCTTTAATTAGCTCATCAGAGACTCATTTATGAAATTATCTCTTAAAAAGCAGCTGGAAAGTAGACGCAAGTGTTCTGCAAACATCCTCTGGGCTTATTGGAAAATTATAGACACCAACTCTCATATTAAGACCGATGCAAGATGCATTGTGTATATACTGTACAAGGGGCGTTCGAGTCAAGCCGGGACTTTTGATGAAATTTCTGGTGAATGAAGGTGTAAAAATGATTGACACTTATGGAGGATGAGACTCTTGGTCGCAGTAAAACATATAAATGGTGCAAAGTTTTAAAGAAATCCATACGTCTGTGAATCACAATCCCGAACGAGGTGGCTCGGAGACCACTGCAGTCGTACCCGTGAAACAATCAGCGAGTGAACGTGAAAAATCTGTCTCGGACAGGAACCCGATTGGGAGGTAACGCGAGTCCCGGCCTCACGCCAAGCCATCTGCACATGTTTGGGTCACTGAAGGAGTTCCTGGGAGGCCGGCGTTTCAGGCATGAAGCTTGGAGTCTGGTCATGGCTCCGGCATAACGAGAAAACTTTCTACCTTGATGGTGTCCAAGCACTAGTGAAACGCGGTGATAAGTGCATTAGTGTAGCAGGGATTATATAGAGAGAAATAAAAGGAGTTTTTACTCTCATAACTACGTGTTCTGTTATTCTGCACAATCAAAAGTCAAAAAGTTTTTTTAACAACCAATAAGAAGTGAGAATTCACCAGCATAATATATTAAATTTGGACTGCATATACGGTAAGCCGTATGATTAAAGATAAACAAGGAAAGTCTGTCATAACGGCTGAGGGATGTTTGTTTGTTTGTTTTTTTACGAGTAATTACGGAATTAGTCACATATTAAAGTTTTAGCAACAGCTAAGACAGGATGAAAGCTGCAGGTGGTAAATGTCCATGTAAAGCTGTTTTACTTCGCTATTTACTTTAGCTTGTGCACTTTTTTTTTTTTCCATCCAATACCTACAGTTTGTAAAACAAGAAACTCTCTTATTTCCATTAACCCTCACACTCCAGCGTCTGCTTTACAACGCCGCTCATGCCTCCTGTAAATTTAACCGCGACGTTTTGTTCAACTTTGAATTATATTCGGATCCTGCAAAGACGACAAAAAAAAAAAAAAAAGCCTTCACGTGCCAAGATCTCAGATTCACAAACAAGTCATTCTGCCACAGGAAGCAGAGGATTAAATTCGGAGCTCAGCATAACAGAGACGCCCAGACAGAAGATAAAAAGGTCTTGGAATGAGAACGGTGTGTGAGTAAGGCTTTGGGTAGAGTACAGTTCTACAGATCATATAACAACAACACTTAATTCAGCCAGGCCTTGGACACATTTTCAACTTAGCACAACCAGGCCAAAGTGTGGTCAAAGTTTGTTTTGGCGCGCTCGCAAAAGTTTGTCGAGTGCAAATCCTGCCCTGGGTCTCGTCTAATTAAAAGAAAACAGAACATTTCATCACGGATACGCCGAGACCTCGAAGGCCCAGAACGATTTGTTTCACAAGGTGACGTTCCCGAACAGACAGGCTATTTGGAAATCGCTCCGATCCAAAGTCCAAGTGTTCAAATAACAGCCACGGGATGATGAGCTGAACATTTAAACTATGGAACAATAGAAGGAGAAATGTGCTCTGATAACCAGCCCTTTTAATATTAAACATCTGGATAGAACTTTTTTTTTTCTTCTTCTTCTACTTTTCACGGAGCCAAAAGGAGCTGCTGAACACATTCCCTCCTTCTGGCCTTTTATCTTTTTTTTTTAAAGATCAAGAGTAGACTTAGAAATGCTCAAAACATTCACAACTTCTAACAAAGAACAGAATGTACTTTGAAGAAGGTTCTGGTCATTGTTACTAAAATATCAGCAGGTTGCTGCTGGTTCGAGTATAAATCCAAGTGATGCTTCTTCCTTATACCTGATCAATTCTTAATCCTGTTCAAATATACGGATCATTGCTGGTTCAGTGAGTTTTTCTTTTGTTCCCAGAAATTTAACTTTCACCGAAGTCTCTAGTACAGGAGTCTTCTGGTTGGAATATTTGTGGTTAATGAACGGGAGCTGACTTATTACTTTAAATTAAGGCAAAAAAAAAAAAAAAAGAATGATTATAATGGAATGGCTGGTTATAGCACTTTTAAATCCACTGCCAGGCCAAATAAAAGGGTTGTATCCTTTTAAGAGCTTATTCAACCAAATTTAACTTTGATTACAGCGCACAATGTGGTATCCAGTTCAGGTTTGAAAACGATTCGTCCCAGATGCTCCCAGAATTCACAATTTGAGTCCTGGAATATAACCTGTGCCATCAGGGAAAGGACTTAAAATACTTCACTGATGTAATAACCTGGTCATTCAGGACATTCAATTCATCAGCTTGCTGAGCCTAGACCTGACCGACTAAAGCAACCCCAGATCAGAACACTGTCTCCAAAGGCTTGTACAGTGGACACTATGCATGACCTTCTTACCCTGACGGATCCATCGCTCTGGAATAAGGCCAATCTGAACTCAACCGACCGCATGACCGCTTTTTTCCATTGCGCCAAAGTCCACCAATCTCCATCATTACTTTCTTCTGAAAAGCCATAAGAGCAAGTGGCTTTCTTATAGACAGACAGCTGTTTAGTCGCAGTCGCACTGTATTTGTAGCTCAGGGGTTAAGACTCCAGATCAGCCCCACCTCCATTAAGCTGCCACTGGTGAGCCGTTGAGTAAAACCCTCAACCCTATGTGCGATGTATCACTAGAATTAAGGTTCACACATTAACCTCTACCTTGCTAGCCAGTACTCGTTTTCTCAATCAGCAAAACAAACAGAAAGCCACGTGTTAAAGTCTGTACGTCGGCTAGGCTTGCCTAGTCTCGTTTATTTGCCATTCTTAAAACCTAGTTAAAATGAGCCACCAGATCCTTTCAGTAACGGTTCCCAAACAAAAGATGGACTAGATAAATGAAACAAGATAAACAGTGTTTAGTCAGCAAATGCCTGGGAAACGGAATGCATTCCTGAACTTAATGAGGACGAGAAGGTGCAGATTTCCGCTTTGTGAGCCGGAGAGGTAGTTATGAGGTGGTTCGGTAAACGTCGTATGCCAGTGGCAATGAGTGGGTGCAGGTAGCAGGATTTTCAGGAAGCTTGTTTCTTTTTTACAAGTTTTAACACCAACGTGCACGCAGGGTTTACTGCCTCCGTGCCACAGGGGTTGGAATCTGTGTGTGCATGTTTGTGTGTGCACGCGTGTGCACACAGGCACCATTATAGAAACCAGCTACAGCCCATCCAACAACCCCCAGCCTGAGGGTGTAGCACAGCTCCTCTACTGTAAAAAAACAAAAAAGACCTTAACTGCAAATACCTGCTGTTAAACTCATCCGAGCACACACACACACACACACACACAATTCCTTTTCTTGTCATCAAATAAAAAAAATGTAAAAAAAAAAATAATAAAATCTCTGGGAAGCTCATCTCCGAGCCTGCAAACCGACATTGGTTCACCGAGGTCTCCTTGAAAGCAAACCTTCACTAAATATGGCTGAAAGGCCTGAAAATGACAGGGTTTCGCTTCTGCGAGGCTAGAGCGCGTGCCAAGAAAGACAGGCAGCGCGGCTCATGGCTAATCCCACTGTGGGCAGCCGGAAAGGTTTCGCGATTGCTCGTAATCTCAGGAGTGCTAAGATAGAAAGGTTTTAAGGATTTCCATAATGAACGAGGGCAAGAGAAGAATATGGAAGGGAAAATAGGAGGCAGAAATAGGAGGCATCGTGGCACCAAGGTTTCATACTGGGACTCAGAAGAAGTCCCAAAGGGTAGACCAGTAATTGAGAGCAGATGCTAAAACATGCAGGTTTCTTCCAGCAAGACCAGACATGTCAGAGAGACACCTTTAAGCATATACACGGCAGACCAAAGCATCCTCACGTTATCTTTAATAAAGAGTCAGAGAGAAGAAGAGAGAGAGACTATTAATAATTTAATCACGTAACGGTAAATAATTAGACGTCAGACATCAAAAGCGCCTAATGTTGCAGAGAGACAAGCCAATAAAGACACCGATTACGGCATTAACCGCAGCCGGGGCAGATTTCTCCCTCTTTAATTCATCTGTCCCCTCCTAGCGCCACTCCGAGAGCAGCAGGATTGAAATAACACGTGGCTGGAAAGCAGCAAAGATTCCCGCACGTCTGTAGCCGAACACAAGGGTAACACCACAGAAGGAAATTCCACAGATATTCCAAACTTATTTCACCCCAGAGAAATGTGACGAGGAAGGCGCTCATGACATCAAGGACACAATCCTGCGCCAGCTCCAAGAGGAGAAATGAATTCAGAATTTTCAGTCAAGCGTGCCGGCCCTGGATAATCCCTGAAACTGTATCCGAAGAATTCCTGCGAATGAGTATGTTAGTGTAAAAAGTTAATCCTTTAGATTTAATTAAGGCATTAACTCTGATAAATGCAGCGCGCAGTCAATTAATTCGGGTGCCAGAACTGGGGGGGGGGAATAAATAAATAAATAAAAAAGGGGGCGCACATCCTAGCAACGCGTTCGCCCCAAACACACACTTGCCAAAGTTCAACCCACCTGCTCAGTTCTTGTGAGTCTGAATGAGAGAAATCTTCAGATCCCAGGGTCAACGCCATTATATAAAAGTGGCAAGAGAACCGAACATAATTATAAGGACAGACCGGACAACACAATCAAGATCCAGAACTCTCAAGGGAGCCTGAATCCCAAGACGTGAGACCCCTATAACGTATGGTCAGGCTCCTAATCTGGCATGTAATTGTTCTCAGTCCGGAGCCAAAACCCGGAAAAAAAACATGTGCGCAAAAAAAACAAGCCGTCTTTCTGCGCAGTTGTCTTGACGACGCCATGTTTTTTTTCTCTTCTCGTTAATCCCCTCAGCCACAGCCTTTGACCGTGGTTGGACCGTGGTTGACATTCCGTTACAAGAAAGATCAGACGAGTCCCAGCGAAAGGACGCTGAGGTGATTCGCTGCCCCACTGAGCAACAAATCCAATCAGGGCCATGAACTAATGAACTTAAATAAATACCTCCTAAAAGAAATGGGGGATGACGTGTTTTATGAAAGGGAGTGGAGCGGCAGATGGTCCGTTTGGTTGCTTTCCAGACAGATTCGTTACAAAACAACTCAACAGCTGCAGCTTAACCATCCATGGCACCCATGGATTTCATAATCGAGAGCACTATAGAACAAGGAACATTGCATTCTGATTGCCCAGGCACGCCAGCCTGGCTTCTAGACAGGTTTTACCTTCTTCCTAAAGCAACAAGACATACTTAGTAGGTACTCAAAAGGTACACAGTCATTCCGTAGACTGTGAGTATGATGATGACAGTTCGCATTAGCAAGCATTAACCAGTGTGCATAACCGCCAAGGAGGTCCTTTACAATATAAGCCACTTGTTTTGATCTGGATAATAGCATTCGAAGCATTGAGTTGCATGAAGGGGGGGAAAAAAGTGCTTTGGGAACTTTGTTGGCGAGACACAAGGCAGAACACCTGATGTCTTTGGCAGCACTTCCCTTCACCTCAGGTTACGTTCTTTCCCTCTTTGGCCACGGTTAATTTCTCGACACAATCTCATCTGTCTCCTTCTTGGCTGCTTTAGAACAGAAACAAAAGCCAGCCACACACACCTTCAGAGTGGTTTACGTTACCCACGAGCATAACAGGAACAGTCTAGACAGGTACTTGAAGTTGCCGCCCGCCAAGCGAGAGGTTTCCTTTTACCCCCGTTGGCGTCTCGGAGGCAGATTGCTGGGAAAGGGGGTGAAAGTATGTGGGGGGTGAACGGGTCAGACTGTAAGACAGATCCGAGTTAGACTACAAGCCCATTGCGCATGACAATACCGGTTGCTCCTGCTAAATACAAACGAGACGTTTGCATCTGAATGCTCGCAGTGTATTATTAGGAGACGGAGGTGGGTCGGTCATCACGGATCACAAAAGAACCAGAAGCAGCGTTTGTATTTCGGCCGTGAGTAAATAAAGCCTGATGGTTTGCAACTCAAGGATCCTTGCTTGTTGGTTTTGCAAGCTGGAGTTTTCTGTATACGTTAAATTTAGAACGTTTGAGGTTTGGACTCAAATCATCGGTAATTGCAGGCTCTCACACTGAAAATAGCCTTTCTTATTTTTGATTATGGTCCTTGTCCATCGCTCTCCGTCATGAGGATGGCTTCGTCTTGGAAACTTGCTCGTCTTGCAGCTTCAGCTGCTCTTCTTCATTAAATACTTGCCCCAACAGCGAAGCCTGAACTATCGGAGCAGTACGAGCAGACGCATGTGGTGGGAATTATTCTGCAACAAATACTGTGTGCCTTTAGGGCTTCTTGGGGCGACACCAGGGCAGAACTTGCGATGACAAGGGTTCGGATTAAAGATGGATGAACTAATAGACTACCAGAGGGCTGGAAAAGATGTCTGCAGAAGCTGTATTACCCTAGAGGCGTCTGTCATTTGGAAGTTGTTTGACAACTTCTTCCAGTGCGGCGCAACGGCTGTCAAAAGGTTTTAAAGGTGACAGACAGACTATCGAGGAAAGGACTTGGGACCGTTAGTGCCAATCTCTCTTTCGTTTGGGTTTCTGATAATATCTTAATTCCCCACGTTGGCTTGTGTTTTTCCACACCACACATACTAATTGTTCTAACACATTACATATGCTCGAGAGCCACGAGGCGGGCGTATATAGCACGCTGACTTAACATGGCGAGGCAGAGCCTCCTTCGCTTATGCTGAAACACACGCTCGTAAATGGAATCAGGTGTTGTGAAATCAGCAGGGGGTCAGAAAAGTGGCTGATGTCAGTCCAGACACAACACCCCCCAACCCCACACCACCCCCCACCCAATTACTGCAGAACAGCCCAATTACTGCCAAAACAAAGAGCCATTGATTCGACACATCATCAAACCAGACGTGGACACACATGCAATTCTGTCTGCTCACCAAGATTTTAAATGTATTACATGTGTCATGAGATGAGATGATGGTAGCGCTAGCTACCTGGATTTGTATTTCGATGCTTCAAAACAGTAAAATACTTATTGTTTACAGAAAGTATGGAAAGTTAGACAACTTTCACTAGTACAATGAACTAGTGTACCATGAACGCTTTCAAGTCTTTAATCAGGATTTGCTTTATGACATTAACCCGACGTTACGCGGCAATTGTGTGAAAACAGACGAAGGAGCTAATCAGGATATTAATTTTAAAAAAATTTTTAAAAGCAATTAAAAGCGATTAATAAAGTTCTTTGAATCTTGAATTTGCAGAAGGTTAATTTGTTATCATAGTGTGACGGTATACAAACATGTGATTCCTCCTGAATTTGGTGGGATTTTCTAGCATTAACCTTTGCGCTACCTCTTTCCGTGCTTCTGGTGGAAATGAGACGATGCTGTGGAATACGCTGTGCTTTACACTTTATAAAATGATGTCCACTAATACCAACGTTTCAAGCTTTTTAAAATAACTCCCTGTTCTGGGGTTGAAGCCCAAATAGCGGACAATTTTAATATATAACCCCTTGTTGCAGACACCGAGTAGTGCCCTTGATCAGGGGGTGGAGAGGGGTTTGGGATTTAGCCTGGTGTTAGAAACGTGTTAGCTTTGTAACTCGTGTTTTTCTGATGTTTTTTCTTGCTGAAAGTGCTTCCCTGACTGGTTTTGGCACTGGATTCCTGTAAGTACCCTCCCTTACGCTGTCCAGAAGTGGGCGGGACCATGGTGGATGGACATCATGACATCAGGCACAAAAGGTTTATAACTATGTACAGATAGACAGAAACTGGGATCGAAACGGAGTCTCTACAGCTATAAGGCAACAACACTTTATGGTGGAACACTGAGGGTTGCCATCACAATAAAGTCCATACAGTACATTTAGAGGCGCCTTCTTTCACAGCTTAGGCTTCTGCTGGTGCAAATCAAAGCCCCTGTCAGTTTGCACTCTAATTATTGGGCCTAATTAGCTGTAAAAGAGGTGAGTGAATGCATGCCGTCCTATGGCTTTCGGGGGTTGTTTCCTAACTGACAACAAAGCATGCTGTTCTTGTTAATGAACCACATGGCGCCTGTCTTTGTTTAGCCGGGAAAATGCACCGCCGCAATATTCCAAACCTTCACTGAAACACTGTTTCATTACGAGGTCAACTCTTTTCTGTCTGTGATGACGTGAACAGAAAGAAGAAAATCCTCAGGATTGCACTGTGTACACCCAAAGCAAGGGAATTTACAGAGTCTGAGAATTAGTCAGTGCAGAGTGTAAAGTATCCGAACAAATCCCTTTTCCCACTTAGAAACCACATGGGTGGAAACTTTTGTACTGTAAGATATACATGTCTTTTTATCCTGTTTCAGCACCCTGTTGCTGGAATAAGAAGTGGGGGTAAGGGGCAAACTTAGTCATTCGGGAAATCTGATTTGTCACTGGTCTATGCAGGCCAATGCTATGTCTAATCCTTCCTTTTAAAAAAAATTTTTTTAGGAAGGATGTGAAAATAAGAATTGCAGACAAGCGTATTATGGATGGATGGATGGATGGATGGATGGATGGATGGATGGATGGATGGATGGATGGATGGAACTGGACATGCAGGCGGTACAAATATTTTTCCCACCCTGAAGTTGACTATATCAGCACATCCACAGCAATTTGCAGAAGAATCCTTTTTTTTTTTTTTTTTTAATTAATAAACAACATGCTGTGATTTTATTTTTTCCAACCGTTTAAAGTTACACTTAATGTTGCGTATCGCCTGTGAGACAAGTCAGTACCTGTTCTCACTTAGCAATCATTCCCTCACCAGCCTCTCTTTGTTTTCTCTCACTTCAAGACAGTTCGTCTTCTTGATTCGCCTGCCCTTAGGGTATACAAACTTTTGGAGGCAACTGTATTTATAAATCCTAACCCATGAGAGTCCCAATCCTAGTTTCAAACATTGGGGGAGGGGGGGGGGGGGGAACAAAAAAACCTGATCCCAGATCAGCTAGAGGGAGTCCCAGCAGTGTAAACAAGCTGTGGCGAGTCAGCCAAGAGAACCCTGAATGACCTGCTGTCACATCAGCCGGCAGACACGGGTAGTCTCGGACCTCTAAACTGGCCGAAGCTGGCACACTCTGAATAAACCTACAGTCTGTAGATGTCTCCCATTTCACCTTCTTCTCTTCTCTCAGCTTTTTTCCTTTGCTTAATGCCATGTATAGGGTATGAAATTGAAGTATGGAATAAAATACTTGTTATAGAAAAATAATGAACGAAAAAAATAGCGTGATAAAGCGCTTCTACTGTTTTCTGATAATCTGATAATAAAATGGCCCGGAGTGTTTTACTCCTCTTATACCTACCATGCTGAAGGACCGGTCTTGAGACCATCTCCGAAATTCATCCATCCATCCATCCATCCATCTAGGTACCTCTGAAGTCCAACTAGGGACTGTGTAGACCAATGGTGACCATTCCCATTTTTACGATTGTAGTAGGACCTCCAATCAACATTCACACATGCATTCACACACTACCGGCAATTTGGGAACGCCAATTAGCCTAATCTGCATGCCTTGGACTGTGGGAGGAAACCGGAGTACCCGGAGGAAACCCACCAAGCACAGGGAGAACATGCAAACTCCATACGCACAGACCCAGAGGGAGGAATCGAACCCGGACCCTGGTGGTGCAAGGCAACAGTGCTAACCACTAAGCCACTGTATCTCCTGTCTCCGAAATATCAATAATAATAATTATTATTATTATTATTATAACATGAAGGTCCATTACCTTGTACTCGGTCTTCTTTGTGTTTATTGGCAGATCGCAAACTAACTAGGTGCATACTGCCACCTACTGCACCGGAGAGTGAAGATATGCAAGTTTCTTTGATAATGGAAAAACAATTACTGTGAAAGATCCCCAATGAGGAATGATAGGGATAATTGTTTTCGGGAATGATGTGAAGCAAAAGTGCCTAGTGTGAAAATTATTATGCAGTGACACCTTACAGAAACCTTACCATAAGATTGAAGAGATGGTTTGTTCCACAAAAAAAAGATGGTTATATCCACTTATAATGGATAGCAAATTATTATTATTATTATTATTAGACATTGAAAAATAGAAACTAAGAAAGATTCCCTTTGCTTTTCCTCTGACTGTTTAGAGAAGACGACGGGTCAAGCATGAAGAAGAGAAGGGAAGAGAACTGAAATCCATTTCCTCAGTTTCTTAGACTTGGCTGCATGAAAGCATTATGTAAAGCACAAACAAACCCCAGCCTTGAATTAATCTTAATACCTGCAAGGAGAGCCAGATGTTGTGATGTCATACCCAAATGCATCTTCTTACTTCAGCTTTCAACAAACTGGCTTTTTTTTTTTTTTTTAATCACAGCCTTGCCACTCATGGATCATTTTTATTCCCTGTCCAGGCAAAGCAACATTTACTGTAAATGGCTTACATAACTACACCAGCTGAGACTGAATCTCTTGCGGAATCATCTAGTTAAACAGGAAATGCCCTTGCACAAGTGCCACGGCACGGTGGTGATTACGTCGCATCTCCCGCGAGGCCAGCAGATGCAAATGGACGATGAGTAAAAAAAAAAAAAAACGAGTTAGGAATGCAGGACCGGACCGATCGGAAACGGCACTCTGTGAACGAGTACCGCCCCAAAACAGGTGGTTCTGCTCAAATTCGACCACATCACATGGCGTTCGAGCAGCTGGAAACAAGGCGATGACGTCTCAGGGCTACATTAGACATGAGCAAGCAACAGTCCCCCGAGTGTTCATGGACGGATGGATGGATGAGAAAATATAAACACATGGGTTATTGTCTGGACGGTTCCAAAACAAATGGCAGAGGAATTATTATTATTATTATGATCTTCTGTTGAATGTTTGTTTGGTCAGAAAGTAAACAAGACGGCTCACTGAAGCATTTTTGCAAAGGGGAGACACATAGTTGAAAGGAGTCTCCAGTGTCACTGACTGGTCATAGCTGCATAACGTAACTAAGAACCAAGAAAAATGAAGCCAACAAGGAAGCGCCAAAAAAAAGTGCAATTCCTCGAATGTCCACTGGGAGCAGCAAGTCAACCATCACAGTCACTCAAACACCACATGTTAAAATGTCCAAGTTTACAGCAAAACCTTCCAGAGGTGGGAATCGAACCAGGACCCTGGAGGTGCAAGGAGACAATGTATCGCCACACTGACTCCAAAATAAATTCATACATAAAAATGTTGCCATTCCTCTATAATCCTGTAGGGGGTGTGCTCTAAACTATTGGCATGCAGCACACGATTCTGTGTGGTAGGAGCAGTTTCGCAATACGAATCGAATCGCCACTTGGGTATCGTGATAATATCATATCGGGTAGTCCCTGGTGGTGATTCTCATCCCTAATATTTAGTATGTTATGCTTTAATGAATAGTAATAAATTGGGAACTTTCGACGATCAGCTTATGCACCAACCACATAAAAACTCAAAAGAAGAAAAAGCGATACTCATGCAAAATGCGAGTATTTGTGGAAGGTAAGTGCGCTTTGTATTTTCTGCAAAAGCTGCTGAATATTTTAAAGAATTTTATCAGTTTTAAAGAGTCCAATTTATTCTAATCTAAGTTATTTGTTTGTAAAAAAAAAAAAAAATTGTAATTTAAAATTAAAGCGTGAATCAAAAGTTGGTTTGAAATCGCACAGCTCAAGTCGGCTCTCTCTATGAAAGAAATTTCAGATAAAGAGGTAAACTTTTTTTCTTTTCAAAAGTTCCAATAACATAATGAAAGCTGCTTATCCTACGTGATCTATATCGAGGCGCCGCAATACGTTCCAGCCCGGAAACCTACAGTACATCAGTCACGATGTGAGACTTCATTTGCTGAGGTTTTACATAAAAACAACTCGAATGAAATAACTGTGGTGCTTTGTATTGGACAAAAAGATGATGTAATTAAGGTTTCCGTTTGTTCTGTCTTTATCTCGCGGCTGACGGACAGATGAGCATGAAGGGAACAATAATTTCATAGTTTCACTTCGCGAATGCTGTCACAATGAAAGAGGAAAGCTTACAATAACCTTTTCAATGGCTCGTCTCCCTACAGCGAATCCACCGCTTCTCTCATCCACACTGGGAGGCTACTTTCTCCTCCAACACACTCTAAACTCTGTGCATGAGCATAAACCTTCTCTGTTATTGTTTTCTTCTGGAATGCGTCTCTCTCTTTTAGCGTCTCTCAACATGTCTGTCTTGACCACTCTCTCTGCACATCAGTCTTTCTGGCTATGTGTATATGTTACTGTATTGTTTCTCTCTCAGAGTCTGTCCACAAGTCTCTCTCGGTGTCTCTCTTGCTGTCAGTTTTCTTATACATGGGTGTCCCTGTCTCTCGTCACACCTTACGTCTCTCTCTATGAATCTGGTTATTTATCTGAGTCTCTCGGTTTCTTTCTCTGTCTATGCCTCATGCATTTGAGTATCACTTTATCTTTATCTATCTTTCTGTCTGTATTCTGACCCCTTTTTGTCTTTTTCTGTCTATGTCTCATACATGTGCCATGTCTCAGTTCTTCTGACTCACGCTATGCGTCTGTCTCGCCCGGTGTCTCCGTCTCACTCGATGTTGTGTGTTTATGTTATGCTTCATCTCTGTCTGTCTGTCCGTCCATCTCCCCCCCCCCCTCCCTCCCCCTCCTTTGCCCGTCTGGCCCAGCAGTACAGCTGTAAGACTGCATGATGCCACTCTCTCTGACTCTGGCACCAACCCCAAATGCTCACCCTTGTGGTTTTCCGCCCTTGTGCCCAAAGCATCTGGAAGAAAACCAACAAGAGGCTGAAATCCTTTTTTTGTTTTGGTAAACGATGTAATGCGGCTTCAGGACGGACTGTCTCGTCCCGTATCCTATATTGAAAACCACACCAGGAAAGAGTGCATTTGTGTCTGGAGAAGGAGGACAAGAAGAGACAAGAAGCATTGCAGAGAAATGTGTGTGTGTGCCGTTGGTGTGTTAAAATGCCGTTTCCCCTCAAGTACTCGAAGGACATCTGCAAAACAGATGAAGGCAGGTCAGGATCTTTAAAACGTTAATAGCGCAGCTCTGACCTAACTAACACTAACCTTAAATTATCTTTTTTTTTTTCCAAATGAATGGATTCCAGTCTCAAAAGCTTTAAGAAAATAAAAAAATTTATATATTAAAAAAAAAAAATTTTAATGTACAAAGATACAATAACAGTTACCGTAAGGCTCGTATCTTAAAGTAAAACTCTAGCATTGCATTTAAAAAAAATAAAAAAATAAAAGCTTACAATGTCTCTCTTATGTCTCTTTGCTTCAGTAGGTGTCTTTCTCTTTCACTCGCATTCTTTAATTTCCCTCCCTCCCTCTGTGCATGTCTCCCTCACATCTCTCTCTCTCTCAGTATGTGTGTCTCTCTTTACTACATCAGGAAACCAGAAAATCCACATACTTTCTCAAAAGGCAATCAGACGACTGACCAACACCAGATCTTTTTCCTGCAGCCTCTCAACAAACTCTCCTTCTCTCTCTCTCTCTCTCTCTCTCCCGTGCTCGCTGGTTTACTCAGCACCGAGTGCTTCACAAAAAACTCTTTCACTCTTCCCAGCGACTGCGCCTCGCTCTGAGCCACGCAAGTGTGGATAGACCCTTCTGATTCTGAAGCCTGCGGCCAGAAAAGTGTTCCAGACGAATATAAACCTGAGGCGAGACATAAACAAGACCGGTGGACCATCGTCCACCACCGATCGCCATAGTAACCAGAGCGAAACGGGGCGACTTGTGAATATCGTTATGGTCAAGCCAGGCTTTGGTACGATTCCCTAAATTTAGCAAATTTCCAACAAGGAGCAACATGAGTCACAGCGAGAATGACTGCAGGATATGGGGTTCGAGTGCTTGTTTTGATTCCTGTGAAAGCACAGGAACATTATTACACAAGCAGATCAATGAGTAGCAAGCGCAAAGACTGTTTGTCAAACAGGAGACGAGGAACTCGGGGCCGCTCAACCCTGAGTGTGTGTGTGTGTGTGTGTGTATGTATAAACACGCCATCTGGGCTTCGATGTCCAAGGCACGCTGAGCTGCCCTGTTCTAACCTCCACCGTGGCACCGACGCTCTCAAGCACTTTCCCATCAGCCCCCTGGGACAGAACAGACATGAAAGGACGGAATAACCTCGTATCCGAGCCGACCCGATGGTTCGGGCACATAAAGCGAATTTCGAAAGAAATATAAAAATTTTTTAAAAATCTGTTGATTCTCTTCTGCCAAGTGTTTATTATACTACAGCGCTGTTAAAGTCTTGCATGTGTTCAGTCAGAAGGTGTCGATTAGTTTTCTATAACAACAGCTGAGACAGTTTTACTGACTGGAATTAAAACAATAGGATTATACTACTAATGCACAAAACATTTTCTTACTTAAAAAAAAAAAAAAAAAAAACACAATTGTCGTGCTTTAATAACTTAAAATTCATCATCGATAGATTAAAGCATATGAATATAACAGAAAATGTGGTTACAGGAAAAATAACAACCTTCAGGAAGGTCTACACATCACAGCACCTGATATGGATAATCAGGTTAATGATTAATCTTCCATCGATTAATTATTGCCAAGAATTCAGCTGATTAAAAACAATCTTTAACAGATGATGTTTGTTTTGCAGCATGTTTCGCTGTGGCTTGCCTGCTATTAACGTGTACACCACAAGAGGGCGCACGTAAAGTTGAAGTGATGCACAGTCCTGAATGTATTTTTAGCGACCTGATTTTAGAACGCGGGTTTTCAACAGCCTTATGTTTTTCGCAAATAACTGTGCTACTAGTGCTGTTTAAATAATAAGTACGCATCTTGTTAATGATTATTAATTGTTTACAAGTAAAACTATGGGTTAAGAAAATTTTACAAAATTTTCCAACCCCAACCCTCCTTGGACTTTTTAACAATTATTTTCCTATAATCGTACACCTTATCATGAAGTCAGTTATTATTGTGCATCATTGGTGCAGATTTGGTGATACAAGATTCTGAGTGGACATGTCAAGCTGACTACGAATGGCAGAAGATGGTGTTATTATATCAAAAAAAATAAAAATAAAAAGTACATTTATACGTCATACGCTTTTACCAGCCTTGCTTTCAGCTACTTCCTTGAAAGTGTTTACGTCTTACGAAGCACTAACATACATTAAGTGTCAGCTAAAACATCACATCGATTTGTCTTTAGGGCACAAAGCCAAACATGGCTAAGAAAAGACTAAATGTATACGCCCTGAAACTTCCAGCACCTAAGGAAACGCACACACAACCGCATCCAAATGCAATCCCAAGAAGTTGCTCATCTGAAAGATCAATGTTTTCAGCGTGTCTGTGGGTCAAACTGACATCATGTGACCAGAATAGCAATTTGTCCAACAGCCACTCCACTTGTTGTCCTTTTTTTTTTTTTCCTCCCCTTCCCAAGGGGTGAAAACGTAAAAATGAACAGCCAAGGAGCCTCCATTGAGCTGCAAATGAGGACAAGGCAGAAAGCCGGGCCATGAAAGAGCGAAAGAGAGCAGGATGAAAGAGAGGGAGGGAGGGAAAGACGCAGAGAGGAGGACAGGAGCAGGAAAGTAGTTAATAGAGGCCGAGATCTCGGGGACGACTCAAGTCCGTGACCCTGTTGACGGGTGGTGGAAGTGGTAGTGGTTGGAGCCTATCAGATAACAAAGTGACATCATCGACAAACTCAACGCTCGGGAAAGAAACTAAAGCTTCATAAAGATGAAAGAATGGTGACGTGAACCTCAGGGAACTAAAGTTAATCACTACGCTTGCGCCTGAAGCCACCGTTTTGTGCTTAAATTTATATATTGAGGTTAATGAGCCAACATCGGTTCATCTTATGAGTAGAGATCTCATCAGCCGTGTTGGACTTGTAAGAAAGGAATTATTTTCAAAGAAGCCCTTCTGGCTCAGTCCTCTCACAGTTTGGTATGATATATGGGACGATGTCATGCATCATACATGAAAGGTGAACGAAAGGGTCTGTCTACATGCCGCCCGGCACAGATGGAGATATTACCATCATTTCCGTCTACGCCTGATTGCATCTTGGCACTTTCGGGTGAAGGAACTTGCTCAAGTGTCCAACACTAGAGCGTTGTGGCTCGTCCCGGGAACTTTCTGATCGGCAGTTCAACCCCTTAACCACTGAGCCACATCATACATTAAACTTGGAAATAAACCCCAAATCCTAAAAGCATCACCGGCTATAATGGATTCCACAAGCAATCGCTCCTTTCTCAGGGATGGAGGAAGTTCTACTGTATATGAAACCACAACCATCGGGACTGAGGGGCATCAAAGAAAAAAAAACAGAAAACCTCAGTAGGTGTTGCGTCATTGCATGCCAAAGTTTCTCACAACAGTAACAAAGTGTCATGCTCTGACAGGCAGTTAGAAAATCAAAGCAAATATGATATCTGGAAAGTTTGTTTTGTTTTTAGTTTTTTTTCTTCTTCCAAAATCTATAACACACACACACACACACACACACACACACTCTCTCTCTCTCCTCTCCACATCACCAAAAAAAAAAAAAAAACAGTGGGAAAAACTTTACGTGTCTAGTGTCTCATGCTACGTGCAAAATATGATGTTTGTTTTTTCTTTACAATTTTAAAGTAACATAAAACACATTCCGCTCGTGCGCACGAACACACCAGGAGCAGTGTTATCTTTTTGTTTGTTTTTGTTTCATGCTTTAATCTCCGGCTGTCACTGCGGGCACTTACGCGCATAAGAGTGAGCGGAGGGGGGGGGAAACAAACAAACAAACAAACAAGCAAACAAATAAGTAAACAAAACAAGCGCTCGCGGCTGATCCTCACCGGCTTTGCACGGGTCTTTGTAGTCGATCTCCTCTGGAGAACTCATCAGCGCGTCGTCGTAGTAGCTCGGCTCCACCGCCGCCGCCGCCGCCGCCGCGTCCCAGTCCGTGGCCGCGCGGGAAGCCGCGCCGAGGCTCGCGAGCAGCAACAAGCAGCGCGCCGCGAGCTCCATGGTCCGGGGAAGCAGCGCAGGGACGGCACGGTGAGGCGCGCACACGCACATACACACACACATGTGTATATATACACACTCACACACTCACACTCCAGCAGCAGCAGCACAGCGCTGAGAGGGACAGACACTACTTGGAGAGACAGATGAGACAGTGGGGGAGGTTGTATCGGGAGGGAGGGAGGGACCGGGGACCGAGAGTCCTCTCGAGGGCGGGTTTTACTCCGTGATGTCCGTGATGACTCACTTCAGGGATTCGGTTCCCTTTTGAAGTGATTCGAACTCGACGAGTGTCGATACTTTAGTTTCAGACCTGAGGATGTGATGAAGCACGAGAGACTGGGACAAAAGTCTGAGGACATTAGGAGACGTGTGTAAGAAATGTCAATCATTTCACTACTTTAGAGCAACATTTGAACCCAAAAGAAGAAAAAAAAAAAACTACTTATGTTAGTATCCAAGCCTTCCTGGGTCTGAAATAAAAGGACAAAATATACACACACCTAAAGGATTATTAGGAACACCTGTTCAATTTCTCATTAATGCAATTATCTAATCAACCAATCACATG
>JAQQZT010000040.1:26833390-26846956 GCA_030068275.1 Clarias platycephalus
TGTGTGTGTGTGTGTGTGTGTGTGTGTGTGTGTGTGTGTGTGTGTGTGTGTGTGTGTGTGTGTGTGTGTACCTTAAACAACGAGGAGAAATGGACCCCAGTTACGCCTGTGCAGAGCTTAAATAAACCTGAAAAGAATGCATAATGTGCTGTCCCACCCCAAAACCATCAGATTTAGCATGGTTAGTGTTGTTCAGTCCTCTCCACGCCTGTCTGTTTGGTCTGAATTACAAAGTCGGGGTTCTTTATCAAAAGCAGACCATCTTCCCCCGAAAGGCTCCGTTAAAAAACACTATGTTAAAACGCTATGAGGCATAATTGCTGTGTAAGGGCCTATTGATCTCTTTGTAACTGGGATGGTGCTAATCTGTAAGCTACACCGTGTGGCCTAAAGTTTGTGCACACCTGACCATCACAGCCAAACTGTTGCCAAGGACACAAACGTAGGATGTACTGTAGGATGTCTTTATATGCAGTAACATTATGATTTCCCGTCCCTGGAGATTTGTTTTAAGCACGACAGTGTCCGTGTGCAGTCCATGAAGTCAACTCCATAAAGACATGGTTCATCAAGGCTGATGTAGAAGAACTCGAGGGGGTCCGGCAAAGAGCCCTGACCTCAACCCCACATTATTTAATAATAATACATTTCCATGAATTGTACCATCTTAAGGCGGCACGGTGGTGTAGTGGTTAGCACTGTCGGCCTTGCACCTCCAGGGTCCAGGTTCGATTCCCGGCCAGGCTCGATTCCCGTCTCTGTGTGCATGGAGTTTGCATGTTCTCCCCGTGCTTGGTGGGTTTCCTCTGGGTACTCCGGTTTCCAGCAGATTAGGCTAACTGGTATTCCCAAATTGCTTGTAGTGTGTGTGAGAGAGTGAGTGAGAGAGTGAGTGTACCATCATAGGCGACACAGTTTCTTAGCAGTTAGCACTGACGCTGTGCACCTCCAGAGTTCAGGTTCGATTCCCGCCTTGGGGTCTGTGTGCATGTGCATGTTCTCCCTGTGCTTGATGGGTTTCCTCCCACAGTCCAGAGTCATGCAGTTTAAGTTAATTCCCAATTTCCCAAAGATTAATTGTTCCCAAATTGCCCGCAGTGTGTGAATGAGCATGTGAGTGTGTGTGTGTACCCTGTGATGGATTGGCAGCTCATCCAGAATGTACCCGATCTCGTGCCCTAAGTCCCCTGGGATAGGCGAAATAGAAGATGAGTGAATAAATGAGTGAGTGTACCATTGGTCAGATTGAATTGTTTAACAATAAACATGATTTTCACTTCCTCTGATTATTAACTTTCACTAATTAAAATTTGAATTGCAATTTTGCAATAACTAATCCATTACAAAAGCTAATGCAATCCTTTACTAACGTCTATACGCCGTTCTTCATACAGTATATGAGGGGTGTTCAAGTCAAACCGGGACTTGTGATGAAAGGGTGTCTTAGAGCCCACTGCAGTCATGCCTATAAACATAGTATGCTTTAATTTGTGTACAAATATACTGTATGTTAAAATGTGAAGTAAATTATTATCTCATGGTCGGTTCAATTGATTGATTGATTGCAGTTAAAAAAAAATAAATTCCCATAAATTGATTCATTTGGGATCAGTCGTTATCAGTCTGTATCTAGTTTATATAATAAGTCAATATGTCCTGGAAAAACGTCTCTTTCCTGTTTCCTGTTTTCTGTGTTAGATCATGATAGGGAAGTTGATTTCAAACATAGATGTAATTTATTGTAAAGTGAGTCAATGGGCCTTTTTTTTTTAATTTTGACATTTTGTAGACGTCAACAGTGACGGGAAATCCTGATGAATGTAAATAGTTTTTGTTTGCAATTTATGTTGTTACATAATGTCGCCAAAAGAGCTTAGTAAGCTCTGTGAGTAATATGTTGTCCTAGTAAGCAGAGGCAAGCAGAATTATAATAATAATAATCTTGGCATTATTTATAAACTATCGCATCCTCTCGGTGAGTAATGAAGTCTTGCTACTGGGAAAGCGTTCTGATAAAGACGGTACTGTTGAAATTTGGTTGAAGATCCCGTAAAGCTTCTACGTTTGATTTTTCTACTCTGAGAGTCAAAAGTTTAAAGATGCATGATTATATTTGTTATTTTTAAAGACATTTATAAAAATGAAAAACAGTCAAATAATATGTTAATATTATTAAAGGTTAATACACATGAATATACTTATTCCTGATTGTTTCATTAATGTAAAAAACAGTAACTTTTACTGTTACTTATGTAATAGCTTCACTAAAGAAGTAGTTTTCATTTAGAAGCTGATGAATTTGTGTGTGGTTAATGTTCAATTATTCAAATTTTTGTTTGATTTTTGTTTTTTCACTGAAACCAAACAGCAGGATTTCAAGATCAAAAGATATCTTGTTTTATTTACCTAATATAAATGTAGCATGAAATATTAATAGTATGATGGATTGTGGATAACACAAACCGTAACCTTAAATTCCACTTGAAATAGTTATTTTCAAACTTTTAACTTAATATCAACAAACTTTTGCCTACAATGTGTTCCATTGTATTTTATGATGGAAATTTGTTTTCGTTAATTCATTGTATGTGGCACTAAGACTTTACTACAGTGACATCATGAAGACATTTTACTACTGCTTGATTTATTAGCTTGATTTATTTATAGATTCTCATTTACATCCACTATGAAGCAATGTCCACATACACATGTCCATTTATTGACTTTGACACAAAATGTTCATGGCTCAAAGTGACCTTGACCTGGTTTGAAACTGATTACTACAGCGACTGTAGTGTCTCCCAAAACCTTGTAAAAACAGAGCTTTTTAAACACTCCGAGACTTTTCAGAATGAAGAACTTTTCTTTTGTCATGAAAGTTGAGGTAGAATCAGCATGGAGATGAATCTGGATCTATATGTTTACCAGCAGTATACATGAGTAACAGTTTACATAAGTCTTAATGATGATGTTACTGTTTACGCATATTTTTAGTGACTTTCTTAAGATGACCATTATAGTCTAACTTTTATCTAATAACTTTTATAGTGTACCTTTTATAAGCTTAACATATGGTGTAGTGTTTGTAAGGTAACACTTTTTTTAAATAACCTTTATAGTGTAACTTTTGTAAAATACTGTAACTTTTAGAAATATTTTATAGTATGATGTCGGTAAGATAACTTTTATAACATAACTTGTATAATGTTTATCGAAACACTATCAAACTTTATTTGTGAAATAATGTAACTTCTGTAAGATAACATTAATAGTGTAACCTTTATAACGTAGAGTATTTTTAAATTGCTGTTTAAGGTATCATTTCTGAAATATTATTTTTATAGTGAAACTTATATAAGAGAGCATTTATAGTGTAGGTATTGTAAGATATAGTATTGGAAAACTTTTGTAAGATAAATTTTATGGCGTAACATTTAAAACACAACATTTATAATGCAACTTTTGTAAGATAACCTTTAAAGTGTATCTTTTATAAAATAGTGTAACTTTGTTGTAAGATAACCTTTATGTAATGTAATGTTTGTAAATTAACATTTGTAGTACAGTGAAACATTTGTAGTATTAACATTTAATAAGGCACGTTGTAAAGTATAACTTTTGTAAGATAACATTCATAATATAACCTTTATAACAGATTATTTTAAGTTAGTGTTTATATTATAATTTAAATATAATATTATTATAATATAAATGGTGTTGTGTAACAAGATGTGTTGTGTTAAAGATTTTATAGTGAAACTTCTGTAAAAGTTGTATAGTGTATTGATTTTAAGATATCATTATAGTATAGTTTATACATTTTATGGTGTGCGACTTTTGCAAGATAACCTTTACAGTGTAAAGGTTTTAGTTTTTATACATTTTATAATTTAATGTTTGTATATTAACATTTGTCGTATAGTGAAACTTTGTGTATTTGTATGATGTATATTTTGTAAGATACTATTTATAGTATAACTTTTCTGATACAAATGTCATAATGTAGTTTTGTTAAGATAATCTTTACATTATATCTTCTGTAACCCCTGTAACTTTTATAGTGTAACTATTGTAAGAGAACCTCCATGGCATAGTAAGACAATTTTTATGTTGTAACTTTTGTACAAAATCTTTTTTTAGTATGATTTCTGTAAGCTAACTTTTTGTAAAATAGCCTTTGCATTGTAAAATAGTATAACATTTGTAAGGTAAATTTTTATAACATAATGTGTTTGAGATAACGTTTGGAGATAATTTTTATGCTATAACTTTTGAAAAAGAAAATTTACAGTATAGGAAAGTTTGGAAAGATGGAAAGATTTACGTAGTGTTACTCCAGTAACACTATAAAGATTTTTTTTTTTTTAATTCTTTTGTATTCCATTTACAGTAAAGTTTTTATAGTACAAATTTTCTAATGTAACTTTGGTGAGATAACTGTTACAAAGAAATTTCTATAAGAGCACTGAGATACTATAACCTTATAAGTATAGTTATTTTACATAGAGAGTCTTCCAGTGGTCTCAGTAAACATTGAGAAACTTAAATTTGAAGAAACCTTTGACATACAAAAGCAATAGAATAAAACAAAACAAAAATACAATAACAGAACTGAGCAATTAGGGGTTAAGTGTTTTGCCCAGCAGTAACTTGCTAGAAGTGCTGCCAGTTGAGTTCAGTCTTTTATTCACTACCATGGAATCTGAACCACTGAACTCCCACTGGCATATCCAGTGTATATGAATGCTATTTTTGCCAGAAAACCAATTATCCCTTAAATACAGCTTACTTTGTTAGTGCTAAAAGAGACCCACTGAGGAAAAGTCTGTTCCCATGTGTCTGACTCTTTGGAAGCGGAGACGTAGCGAGAACATCAGGTCCAGGTGCCAGAGTTATTTCTCAAATCTTCAAACATGTTGAGTCATCCACAGATGAACAGGGTGTTATTTCGCCACGTCACGTTTAACACGCTGGAGCGAGAATGAGCGTCACAGAAGAGTGATTCTCCAGGACATCACTGTTACTCAGTGCTTCATTTCACAAAACAGTTCTACAGAGGTGCAGAAGACACGTAGTATTTACTATTAATTGAATCATACAGTTGAATTATGGTACATGAATAATGAATGAATCATAGATGACCAGAAGATTTGTAGAAGTGAGAACTTTTGCACAACAATTTGAGTATATTTATGTAATCCTGTTTTTGTATTGTACTCTGGGGCAGTTTATTGTGTAACTGTTTATAGGACTTTGTTTCCGGTCTCTTTGCTATATAAGAGGAAATGAGTCATGAACAAAAAGATAGTTTGGGAAAAAGTACTTTTTACAACATAAAGCAGCAGCTTATTAGCTCTTGCCAAAGTATTTACAGGCCATTCACAGATTTAGACAATTAATGAATGGAAGAGTGTTCACTGTTAAAATTAAAAGTATTATTTATTCATTTATTCTTGGTCACAGAAATTCAGTTTTGTTTTGTACGTGTCCTGTTTGAAAGCCTGCGTGCTCTAAGGGTTTCATTGATTTGGGCGCCACCTGTAGCCTTTTCCATAAAAATCATACCTCGTGCCTAACGTCTGAGAAAGACCATGAAAGTGTTTGATATGGTGAAATGGCTCATACATGCATAAACAACAGAACTCACCCAAAAGCATGACAGCAACTTAAAATCAGTTATCATCACTCTGAAAGTGTAGAAGGCAAGCAAACATTCCTAACCTTTCATTCAGCATGCTTAAGTCCAAGAATGTACACTGAAAACTACTCTTGTAATTTTGACAATATAGTACTGATATCACAATCCAGATGTGCAAAGCTGATTGAGGCGTGTCCCAAAAAATTTGAAGTCATTTTGCTCAATCCAAGGGTTGAATACTTTGACAAACATCAAATATCAGTATTTTTAAACGTTATCTCTTGTAGAAATATCACACATTCTACATGCAATTGTGAATAATATGTGATTACATGTGAACAAACAAGTTAAAAAATAATAATAATAACGTAGAGGAATTTTTTTTTATATCACACATGAAAATAAATGAAAAACTAATCATTTGTAGGGGGAAAAAAATCATATTTGAAAATAATTTGTGTAAAAAAAAAAATCTATGCATATGATCATAAAAAATCATGACAATTTGAATCTAAATAACTGAAATAAATTATGAAAAAAATCACACCTGTGTAAAAATCACATGTGAAAATGAAGCATGTTCAAACATTACATATGAAAATAAATCACATGAAAACAAATCAATAGCGAGAAAATAATGGCAATAAATGAATCGCATGTAATCGCGTACTAAAATGCGCAATGTATAAAAAACATGAAAAACACTTGCAAAAATAAAAATTACATGTGACAATGAATAATATATAAAAACGTAATGTGGAAAATAAGAGAGTCATACAGTAAAAAGATAATTTTAAAAATCTGTCATATAAAACCCACATGTGAAAATAAATCATGTACCTAAAGTACATTTGAAAAATCAATCAATCACATAAAAATAACTGGTAAAAATGCACAATATACAGTATCAGTCAAAAGTTTGGATGCACTTTTACTGTTTTTTGTTTGGTGATTTATTTTATACATTCTAGAACAATACTGGAGATAAAAGTGTGAAATAACACATATGGGATTATGTAATTAAGTAACAAATAACAACAATCAGTTATTTTAAGACTTGAAGGTCAACAGTTCTTCCAAGAACAGTATTGTGTCAAGTGTATTTGCAAAAACCCATCAAGCTCCATGATGAAACTGTCTCTCATGAAGACTTTCCCAGGAAAGCCAGACCAAAACGTTACCTCTGCTGCAGAGGATAAGTTCATTTAGAGTCACCAGCCTCAGAAATCACTAATTAACCTCAAACAGCACCTCAGATTAGAGCCGTTATGAAGGACTTACAGGGCAAAAGTAGAGACACATCTCAATATCAACTGTTCAAAGGAGATTATTGTATATTTCAGATACTTCGGTATTGTTTTACAGTGTAGAAAGAAATAAAAATCAGGAAAGATCATGGAATTATAAGGTGTGTCCAAAGTTTTTGACTTTAAGGGTATAAAAATTATGAAAAATACATATGAAAGTAAATCAGTCGTGTAAACAACTCATGTGAAATCAAGTTATGTATAAAATAAATCACATAAAAAATAAATCATAAATAATCACGTGTTGAAAATGGGTGCATCACATAAAAATTAAATTTAAAAAAATCAATAAGTTTATTTCAGGTTGTCTCACAATGAAATGTGGAAATAGTCAAAGGGAGAGAATACTTTTGCATTCTGTACAAAGCTGACTGAATATACTGTAGCAAAGGACCTTACTGTAAAGCTAAGGTCCTGTAAAAAACAATAAGAAAACGATCCATCTTCTAAACATATTATAATTCCTGTTTTCCTGGACTGGATTCGAGGTTGGTATAAAACCCCTTGACATACAAACACAGCAGTTTTGTGTGTAGTGGAATATGCAGCACTCTCATTAAGAATACAAACAGCGGGATCCGCGTTAGCGGTGCAGATTTGGCACACAGCAGGTTAAGTGCCTGATTAACGCCGTGGGATCCAAACCTGTTGAAAGCAATTTTACCGTCCCCTCTCTTTCCGTCTCCCTAATTACGCTACAATCATGGCAGCGCTATTATAATCATGTAGCGCTGTTATCGCTGCTGTTATCCTAATCATCCTCATTATGATGATTCAAGGACAGCTTCTGTTCCGCAGACAAGCAGTGACTCAGAATAAAAACTCAAGCTTGTACTCCAAATGATGCCACCGAATATATAAATACGTCTCTTTTTAAAGAAGACATTTTTAGATTCTCATTAAAAGCCATGAGATGGCTTACAAATCCAGCATGTGGACATCTGCTCCTGGCTCGGAAAAACGTTCCAGTTTCGGTATGACCTGATTCAAAACTTGCCATCCAAGCGCTCCCCTCATATTCAACGTTCATTCTAGCTTTACATGTATTAATCACAGTGTTTGAGGAAGGAAACTTTACTGGAACAGGAACTCTCTCCAAAATGTTCTTGCAGCAGACAATAAAGCAATGCTTTAAAAGAAATAAAGCCTGTGAATCAGAAACCATTGACTGAACATTACCGTAATTTGACGTCACATTAGATCAGGAAGCTTCGATTCATTTTGTGTAACTACGCCTCCGCAAATAGAGTCACAATTTTGAAAGTGTGATATGGAGAGGAGACACGGATCGAATCCTTATGTCAGGAGTCTCCTGTGTCGGTGCTTATTAACACCAACACACTGTAGAAGGTCTTCAAGGCAGTAGAGTTTCCCTGTAATACGATTTTGTGATTTTCTTTCTTGTATCAAATTAACTTCTCACAAGAGTGAAGAAAAATCAGGCTGGTGAAAGGGCGACTGATTATAGCTACCTATAATGTACAATGCCTTGCAAACGTATTCATACCCCTTTGAGGTTCGTGGAGTGCACGACTAATAGTTGACAGATTCTCCCACCTGAGCTGTGGATCTCTGCAGCTCCTCCAGAGTTACCGTGGGCCTCTTGGCTGCTTATCTGATCAATGCTCTGCTTGTCCGGCCTGTCAGTTTGGGTGGATGACCACGTCTTGGTAGGTTCGCAGTTGTGTCGTACTCTTTCCATTTTCAGATGATGGATTGAGCAGCGCTCTGTGAGATGTTCAAAGCTTGGGAAATTTGTTATAACCTTTCCCTGCTTTAAACATCTCCACAACTTTATCCATGACCTGTCTGGTGTGTTCCATGGGCTTCATGATGCTGTTTGCTCACTAATGTTCTCTAACTAACAGTGGTGGCCGGTCAATAAGGGGCGCTGGGCAGTTAGGCAGAGAAGAATACTACTTTAACATGTAATTATATAACATAATAATTATTTATTTTAATAATGAAATGAAGTTATTTAGTCACAATATTCCGCTGTATTTCTTAATATAATTTATTTACCAAAAAATAATAATAATCGAAACAGTATTACTGTACGTTCATTTGTGTTGGTGTAAATGTTTGAAAAGCATTGAGGCTGAGGCTGAGCTCTAATTGGATTTTTTCAAATCATCCTTGTGGCGCAGCACTGTGCGCCCCGAACCCTCCCACTTTTGTTGTTAGTGAATCAATATTGTTTTTAAATATTTGGGCTCATGTGATTGGACCAGTCTCACCGAGTCTTACAGTATTAACGGTCAGCAGCAGATTGTTAGTTAACCTATTAACGAATAGTGATTGATGTGGAAGCAGCTAAATATGAGAGAAAATTCTGTAATTTCTTTGCTAAAATGCCCCTTCGCAAGGCGATCGGACGAAGAAAAAAAAAAAGTTAAAGAGCTTGGACCAGATCGACCTGATCTTCTAAATAAGCAGCAGTCAAGTGATCACGGCCGAGCTTACGCTCGGCGCTTTTCCAGCACTTATGGAAGTGGAGCTGGCTGACTGGATGCGTTGTGAGTCATGCCTTTATTTTATACTAGTAGTATCAATGCGTAATCACCTGATAAATGGCTATTTACAGGTGATTATTAAAAGTTTAATTTTAATTTTTACACCATTTTTACACCAGCCACCACTGCTCACAAACCTCTGAGGACTTTACAGAACAGCTGTATTTATACTGAGATTAAATGATACACAGCAGGACTCTATGTACTATGTATTAGGCGATTTCTGAAGGGAATTAGTTCCACTGGTTTTTAGCTACGGGGATCAGGGTAAAGGGGGCTAAACAGAAATAAACGCCACCCTTTTTCCGAATTTTAAACATTGTAAACATTTTGAAATCCAATTATCATTTTCCTTCCACAATGATGTGCCACTTTGAGTTGGTCCATCATATAAAATCCCAATCAAATACATTTACATTTCTGGTTGTGACGTGACAAAATGTGGAAAAGTTCAAGGGGTATAAATACTTTTGCAAGGCACTGTAAATGATAATGGGAACTATTTTGCAGTTTGCATCCGTATTAACAAACATGAATGCTACTGAATTCTGCAGTAGCATTCCCTCAAGTATTTTATTCCTTACAGAATTAATTTTAGGCTTTACGGTTATTACTGAAAGTCGAGTCATATAATAAACAGTTGAACAAAAATGAAAGATCCATGATCAATTATTTTTTTCCCCTCCCCAATCAATAATGATAGATTTGGGTAATTTCTTGTACTTTTCTGTTACCTTTTGTTATTTGGACCTACAAAGGATCAGAAAATTACAACTTTTATTACCTCTTTTGATTCATTACAATAGGGGCAGGTTAAGGTCTTAAGGAAAGTTGCACTAATCAAGCTCAGGTGTATATATGCTAGAATTGTTTAACCTATTCTTAAAGTAATGTCATTTAAAATGTCCTCCTTCGTCCATCCCTCTAGTAACCTCTGCAGTCTAACTAGGGACCGTGGAGGCCAATGGTGACCATTGTATTTATTCCCATTTGTACGACCGTGTCAGGACCTGTAGTCAACATTTACACGCGCATTCACGCACAACGGCCAATTTGGAAACGCCAATTTATCTAATCTGTCTTTGAACTGTGGGAGGAACCCGGAGTACCCGGAGGAAACCCACCAAGAACATGCAAACTCTAAGCACACACCCTGAGGCGGGAATCAAATCCTCGACCCTGGAGGTGCGAGGCGACAGTGCTAACCATTATACCACTGTGCTGCCAAAAATTCCTCCACATTATGGATATTGTCAAATTGGTGGTTGTCAAAGTCTAGAGGGAAGACTGCAGGTCTTAACCCTAATTAAGGCCATTGTAACTACAGGTCAAGGAAAAGTTCCAACTAGAATTACCTGGGATGAAATCAAGCCCAAGTCTTAAGCAGTGTTGGGTTAGAGTACTCGGATAACTTTTTTGATGTAACGTGTAATCTAACGCATTATGGCCGCCATTTAAGTACTCAGTTATTTAGTTACTTTTTCAAAACTGCAATCCGTTATTCAGACAATTTATGTAATCCGTGAGCCAGACAGCAGTCATTCCCAATTCGTTAATGTGTGTGTGTGTGTGTGTGTGTGTGTGTGTGTGAAAATCGTTCTATAAGCCCTGCCCCCGATAATCCGCCCCCCCTCTGTTATACCCCTATGCGGTTTGACTATGTGAGGAAACCTTATCACAGCACCAAAACTCGCGGTGAATCATGATAAACCGTACATACGGCCACCGCGCGAAACCACGTAGGTGAGACAGGGGTATTAGTAGTTAACAGATTTTGGACCAACCTTCGCTGAGTGATGATGGTAGAATAATTATAAAGGTCTTGACTAAAACAACATGTATGAGGAATCACAAAGGAGTTTTCATTTTCTGCAATGGAGAAATACTCGAACTAGTTACTTTTATCAGAAAGTAACGCTGTAATGTAACTGATTACTTTTTAAAGACAGTAATTTTGTAATATAATTAGTTACTTTAAAAAGTAACGTCCCCCAACACTGGTCTTACCAACTGAATGTGAGTTAGAGTCAAGATCAAGACCATTAAACCATCAAATTACCATTTTTCCACTGTGCCAGTTGTATTAGGCAGTTTTCATAATAATAGGAATTACTTGACAAATGTTGTACATGTTTAAAAGATGCAGAAAACACCTCTATTTATTATTAGTATTATTTTTGCAAACTCCTGATCGAGACTATTAGTCGGACCAGTACCAAGTCCAAATACAAATGGCAAAAAAATATAAATAAATAATAAAAAGCATTGAGACCAGACTCCAGTCCTACAGCAATACTTTCATATCAGTATAATCTAGGAGAGATTATAGCATTTAAAATACTCTATGTGGACACATGACTATCACATATGGATTTGTAATGTTTTTCTTTCCTCCACTGGATCGTGTTACCATAACAAGCTCCATAAAGACATCTCAAGCTATACAAGACCTGTACGGCACTGATCCGCTGATCATCAGTCTACATATTTATTCATTCATCCATTCTTTACACCACTTCTCCGGTATGTCACAGGAGGCACACACACACACACACACACAATGGGCAATTTGGGAACGCCAATTAGCCTACTCTGCATGTCTTTGGACTGTGAGAGGAAATCAGAGGAACCCCAGCAAGCGTGAAGAGAACATGTAAACTACACACACCATCTTATGTATTATATTTTGCCATTTATCATCAGCATTTATTTATAGATGCTTCATGATTTTCTAATTTACTAATATAGATGTTAGTTGTATTAGCTGACATCATAAAACTGTGAACTTCATAACAGGGTGGAAATGTTAATAATAAGGAAGGACAATAGTAGTGATTTGGTAAAAATTGCCCTTTTTAGTGGTTTTATTTTTACATATAAATATAATTAAAATATATTTTAAATAAGATTTAAGTGCATACGATAATGACTTTGGGTTACATGAGGTTTTTAATCAACACATGTCCTCAGTAAATAAAAAAAATCAAAGTAAGAAAGGCTCAAAAGAGGATTTCAACTTCAGACAGAAACCTGACTTTATTGTTCCATCCACACAGTATCCACATGTGTACAGGATAATTCATTTTTTAAGCTAGCTCTGGGAATCACAATGTCAGCATCGAGCAGTACTCATGGCTCGCTGACTGATCTTACACACATTCAGGATCAAAATTTATGATAAAACACTGATTCATATCCCTGGTGTTGGTGGTAAGCAGCACAAGAGTCCACAGCTGCTCCAAACTCCCTCACGGTGGTGAAGCGAGTCGATGAAAGCCGATCAGCCACGCGGTCAAGATATCAGCGTTTTCCCAGAGAGCCTCAGCACTCTGTTTACGAATCAAGCCGTTCTGAGCGTCAAGAGCACTTCACACAGAGTGAACCTTTCCCATGGACTTTCTGTTCACTGGAAGAGAAGTGCTGAACTGTTACTTGTGTCTCAGTGGTTGTTTCACAAAAGAAATCTTTTTTAAAAAAAATTCTAAAAATGCTCAAAATAAAGACAAATTACAGAGACCTTAATGTAATATTTTTTTTTTAAGGTGTGCAATATGAGTAATGGCGATACATGGGGAAAATAATTATTTGATCCCCTGCAGATTTTGTAAGTTTGTCCACTTACAAAGAAATGAAGGGTCTATAATTATAATCATATTATTATTATTTTAAAAGGTTAGAGACAGAATAACAATTAAAAATTCCAGAAAAAACACATGGTATAAATATTATAAATTAAGTACTGTATTACAAATACTGTATATCAGCCAAGGAAATGTGTACACACTTCAGGAAAAGAAAAATGGTACGATGTATATTATTATATAATGTATATATTTTTATCAAAAATTTATTTAGTGTTAAAATACTGAAATATTTATATAAACTTTTTTTTTTCCTGAAATGTGTATACATTTATTTGGCTGATGTATATAAATACTCAATTTATAACATTTATACAATGTTTTTTTTCTGTGATTTTTAAAATTGTTATTCTGTCACTATCCTTTATATGATTATAATTATAGACCCTTCATTTCTTTGTAAGTAGACAAACTTACAAAATCTACATGGGATCAAATAATTATTTTCCCTACATATTTTATATTAT
>JAQQZT010000040.1:26847040-26858635 GCA_030068275.1 Clarias platycephalus
TATATATATATATATATATATCTACTACAGAATTTATCATCAATCCTTCTATTATGTACAAAGTTTGTAATTGTTCATAAAAGTTTGTTGCCTGTTCCTGTTCCAATTATTTGTACCGTCTCAAAAACAACAATAATTTTTTTTTTTTTTTTTTTAAATGCCAACCTTCAAGGTCATTTCCTAAATCAGGAAATAAGAAGTGAGAACGACTACCATATAATTAAAGGCATCATGCACACACGTCCGACTCCTCTATGAATCCTGTCGTCTCTTTGCACCCGATATGTCCGACACTAATTGGTTTAAAAGAAAATTCTGTCAAAAGCTTATAGTTAAAATTAGTGTTTAAAATGAACCTTTGGGGCGGGGGGGGGGGGGGGAGTCACTGGGCATGTGCCACTCGGTTTGAAATGGCCATGTGTGTAATTAAACTTGTCAGCATTTTAATTAGCTAATTAGCTCTCCATTCCTCTGTGTGGTCATAGAGACTGTTCCTACAGCAACCACTCGAACGAAACCAATCAATTCCGATGCTGGAAAACGAAGGGGCCGTCACTGTGATCGAGTGTGGAGTGGAAATGTTTTAGAGGGGGGTAAAAAAGCATCAGTATCAATAACGGCAGGGCTGATGAGTTTGAACGGGATGAGAAGTGACAGGCAAGAGCAAAAGGATTTCACACAGCTGTCAGCAGATAGAGAAATCTGTAACATGGAGCTTTCGTGGCGCCTCCTCCTACAGGACTCGGGATGTGTGGATGGTACGAGGGGCATTCAAGTCAAACCGGGACTTGTGAATGCAGGCATTTGACAGATTGACATTTACAGAGAAAACAGTACGGCGATGAGTCTCTTAGCTGCAGTGGAACATTCGAACGGTGCAAACGTTTTAAAGACCATACATCTGGTCCCGGCTGAGGTGGCTCGGAGACCACTGCGGTCGTTCTCATCAGTTCTTTTTCAGTTATATAAGTTATTTCCAAGTCCTCTCTACAGTCCTGATCAAGCTCCAAGCCATTTGCAGATGTTTGGGCCATTAAAGGAGTTCCTGGGAGGCCGGCGTGAAACAGGCAGTCTGATCACGCTGAGAAACCTTCTACTGTATGCATGTGCATTAGTGTAGCAGGGGATTATAGAGAGAAATAAAGGGAGTTTTTACTCTCGTAACTGTGTTCAGTTATTCTGCACAATACAAGTCCCAGCTTGACTACGTGCATTTACGTGGACCCTAATATTCCACAAAAAAAAAATGTGACCTGATGCAGCCTGATTGGGTAAACCTTTAATAATTCTTTTGAATCTTTGTCTCGTGTAACATTAGGTAATGTAATGATTATCCAGGAAAATTTTGCTTCCATTCTTCATGAGAACAGATCTCGCTCCCATCATCCACCGGGTCTCCAGTTGAGGAAGGGACACTGTTTGGCTCACATTTCACACGCAGTAAAACATCTAACCAATCATAGATGAGACTGAATTCTTTTAACCAATCATATGCAGAAGGCGGGATTTATCGGGGGAAAAAAGACGAGAAGCCTAATATGACCTCAAAGCTGGAGAAGAAAACTTGTATATTTCCAGCAGATTAAACGCTTCACAGCGTGCATGCAAGACTTATTCTGATCAAATCCTTCCAGCATATACTGTAAACGCACATCTGATCGGATTACATCCACGTAAACAAGAGTGTCTAATTGGAATGGTTTCGGTAGGATTGAAAAAAATGTGTGTGTAAACACAGCAACATGGACATATTATTCTAATTCATTCAAATTCCATTCCTTATTGTAAAACCCTGACATGTGGAAAAGCTGAAGTGAGGTGAAGATGTCTGGAGGGCACGGTATCTTGCAGTTTCACTAACAGGATATCTGCTAAAAGTCGCCCTTTTTATCAGGACTGATTTGTTTATGGATAATATGAGTTATTATACAGTTAGTTCTGATCCACCGATTTGATTCGAGAGACATTCCATGAGCTGCTTTATTTTCCATAACCACACTGATGCACACACCATCAGCCATAACATTATGGCGACCTGCCTAATCATTTTATTTTATTTTTATTGTAAATTCTATATTTTCTTTAATCACTGTAGTGAAATCTCTCTCTTTTTTATGTCACGGACAGTCGTGTAAGCATCTCACTGCATATCATACTGTGTATGGGGGTGTACGTGACAAACACAATTAGAATTTAAAGATACCCCTCCCCAAGCTTATTGGTCAGCCCTGGTGGGCGTGGCTCAGCAGCAGCTAATTCACACGGACGTATTTGAAGCGGCGCATTAACTTCGGGGGAGCTCCGAGACCGGTGTTAAATTGTTAAAAGACGTAGTAAAATATGGGCCTTTTATAAAATCAACAATGAAGACGAAAAAGAAAGTAGAAGGGATGCCAATACTTTCAAAAACACATTTGATAGGAAAAAAAAATTAAATCAATGTGGACGACCTAGATTGCATGGTTTGAAGCGAATCATATTACGGTATACACCATAACTGCACTCTTGTTTGTGAGCGTCCTACCTGCTGCTCAGATGTGTTGTGTGGCGGCAGTATCGCTCCAGCATGGCCCAGAGCTGGGACTCGACCCGGCTGGCCTCGTAGTGTCACCGTGATGGTGGTGGGTGCTTTCAGACCTGCTTAACATACACACACACACACACACACACACAATAGGTTTCAGCTTAAAACATGGCTGCCTTTCCCACAAGGTTAAACCCTGGTCACTGATAAGAGCTTTGAAGTGGACGACAATACACCCAAACCTACACTGCTTTCAAATTAACATAGAACATCTATATTTCTGTCAAAGAGAGAAATCCACACGATACAAACCGGAGGATATACTGGAGTTCTGAATGTAGAAGTTTCTCGTGAATGAAGGTGTAAAACTGATGAGTAAAATCTTGGCCGCAGTAAAACATTTCAACCATGCACACGTTTTAAAGAAGGCTGTACGTCCATGAATGACGAGGTGTCCCGGAGTGCACCGAGTCATTTCCCTGAACATCGAAGGAGTGCAACCCTGAGCCTTGAAAGTACGGATAACTCATCACCAACTTGCGCAAGAGACGCACATGTCTGTGGGAGCTGCTGTACACATCATCACGTACCAACACCACTTGCACGTTACAGGAAATCGGCTGGGAGTTATTGCCACATCTCACCGCACAGTCCCGAACTCACGCCAAGCCATTCCCACATGTTTGGAGAGCTTTGAAGGAGTTCCCGAGAGGCCGGCATTTCAAACATGAAGCAGACAGTCTTATTATGTCTCTGGAAAGACTTTGTACCTGGATAGCACCCAGGCACTAGTGAAAGACTTACAGTAGTGTAGCAGGGGATTATATAGAGAAATAAGGGGAGGTTTTACTCTCATAAGTGTGTTCTGTTATTCTGCCTGAACACAGCTCATAACCGTCTCCAAGCTTAATAAACAAAAGGGAAAAAATGGGAAAAGTCTGTGCTATTATTCCTGAAATATTAATTGTAAGGTTGACACCAATTAAAAAAAAATAATAATAAAAATAAAGTTTGAAGTAAAGAACCAAAGGAGTTGTTGGCAATACTGGTATCTGATGTAGGTACACTTTCACACTTATTTCTTCCTGTGCATAAAAATGCTTTCATTCAAATAAACAGAGTATACAGTCGAGTCCGAAATTATTCATACCCCTGGCAAATTCTGATTTAAAAATTCTGACTTTTTTTTTTGACCGGAAACAACACAGGCGTCTCCCAAAAGATAATAAGACGGTGTACAAGAGGCATCATTGTGGAAAAAAAGTATTTCTCTGCTTTTATTTACATTTGAACAAAAAGTGCCATTTATCCCCTTGGCACAGTTTGTCACAGTCTATGGGAAAATCCAAAGTTTTATACCATTCCAAATAGTCCAAGCTGTTCTAAGGCATCCTAATTACACTGATTCATTGGGAACAGCTGTTTTAATCAACTCAACAGGTGAAAAACAGAAAAGTCCGAAAAGGGCTAGAAGACCATATCTTGGTCCAGTGGCTACAATGCAAAGAATTATTAAAAAACGTTCCGCACTGTGAAAAATCTCAGAGGACATGGTCGGAAGCCAAAAGTGACACCTCTGCTGGCCAGGAGGACAGTGAGAGAGGATCACCACCAAGGCAATCCTGATGAACCGGGGCTCTGCTGGTGGCAACATCTCAAGGTAGACAGTCCAATGGACACTGCACACCGCTGGGTTTCACGGATGCAGACCAAAGAGAACATCGCTTCCCCAGATAAGGAAAACAAAAACCCGCTTGGCCTTTGCAAATGCTCATCTCGACAAATAAGAAAACTTCTAGTCTTCTGTTTTATGGTCATATGAAACAAAAATTTTATTATTTGGCCACAATGATGTCGTCTTCATTTGGCGTAAAAAAAGGAGAAGCCTTCAACCCTAAGAACACCGTCCCCACTGTCAAACATGGTGGTGGTACCCTATTGTTTTGGGGGTGTTTTTCAGCCGGTGGACCAAATCATCGTAAACAGCAGCATGAAAAAGGAGCAATACATCAACATTCTCAACAACAACACCAGGCGGTCTGCAGAGAAACTTGGCCTTGGTCACCAGTGGACATTTCAGCACGACAACGACCCAAAACACAGCAAAAGTGGTGAAGAAATGGTTCAAACGTTAACGTTTTGCAGTGATTCAGCCAGAGTCCTGACTTAAATCCAATTGAGAATCTGTGGAGGTAAAGCTAAAAGATCAGGGTGATGGAAAGGAGACTCTCCAGCCAGGAAAGAGTTGGAGCTCATCGCTAAAGACGAATGGGCAAAAATACCAGTGGAGACTGGTAGCAATTATAGGAAACGTTTGATTGCTGTAATAGCCAATAAATGATTTTCTATTGATTATTGAGAAGGGTATGAATTATTTTGGACATGCCACGTTTTGTTCAAATGTAAGTAAAAGATGATTAATAATTTTTTCCATAATGATGCCTCTTGTACATCGTCTTATTGTCTTCTGGGAGACGCTTGTCATTTCTAATCAAGAAAAAAATTGCTGGTTGAATATAGTTTAAGTCAGAAGTTGCCTGGGGTATGAATAATTTCGGGCTTGACTGTATATAGAGTATAAAATTATACAGTGAGCTCAAAATATCACTTTCTATCCATTTTCCCCATATTAAACTCATCATTTTGTAGAAGAGTGCCAATAACTGTAGACAGCACTGTAAATAGGACACTGATATTCTTAGCTACATTGGGATACAATGTAGGCCACAAATACATAGATAATTTTACTAATATTGATAAAATAATGGATTATTATACAATAACTTATGACGGTAATTTGGTAAATAAAGATACCTTGTATCACGGATGTGATGGAGAATGATGTAGCATTGGGTTGGATTATACGCCTGATTGTCAGACCGTACTAGGGAAATTAATGGAAAGGCAAAAGACATGTACAATGAACAAAAACCAGAATGAGCAGAAATTATATATTTAAAAAAAAAAAGTAAAAACATAAAAATAAAAACAATTAAAGTAGAAAGAAAAAATTTGTTAAGTTTGCTTGGGATTGATCTTAGAATCATTTTATAAAGAAAAGAGAATAAGTCATGTACATGTACAGTAGAGAATAAAATAAAGGTCGTTGAGCGCCCCCTGGTGAATGCGTGATGAGTTGCATTTGCAATCACAACAAATATGATCTCCTTGTAATCTTCAAACAGAAAAAAATAACACCCAAATCTGAAGTGTAATTTATCAGAAATACTTACGGTAGTGTTCACCTGTGAGAAAAACGATACATACATAAGGGGGGAAAAAGAAAAAAAAAAAAACGGGGAAAAAAATGACAAAGCCTGGCATCGGTGATGCTGGTTTGCTGTTATTGTTTAATGAATGCATTTGTGAGTGGATGTCAAACAGTACATGGGTCAAAGCAAACACAAGAAAAATAATAAATGGACAAAACAAATAAGGAGATGAACATAATGAGAATGTGGAAACAGACAGAAACAGCTGGTGACATGAGAACTAGATCAACGATAACTGTAATGTTCTTACAACCTCTATTTGGTAATTTGATTTGTGTCTAAACTGGAACTCGATCTAGTCTGTATGTTGCTTTTCTCTTACACAAGTAATCCTCGCTTATGGTACATATATACAAGAACAAATTTATACATCATTTTTTCTCTGGAACGCAACATACTTTTATCCTCCTCTATCGATCAGTGAGCACTTCAGTTAAGTCATGTCAGTGCTTGACCGGTTCTGGTCAATTCGCTAAGCTGAGTTACAGCCAGTAGTCATGGTAACATTTCCCTGAACCCTAACTCAGCGCGGTCGCCTCTGTTTGGAGGAGCGCGGTGTCGATAAGGACGTACCCGCGCTCTGATTGGCTACGTGGGCCAGTCCTGGCAGGCTATTGGCCAGCTTGGCCAGGCCTCCGTTGGTGAGGAGCTGATGGATGGCTGTGCTTTTGGTCACTCCGGAGCCGGTGGAGACGACGGGAACCGCGCGCACCAGGGTGCCACCTGCTGGACTGAGTGAGGTTAACACCTGCCCGTGAGCCTGAGCCTTCCCAACTGAAGCCTGATGGAGAAAGTGGTTTTAGAAAATGGCGACATCTGTGTATATATACGGGAGAATGCGATGCAATGCAAAGCTGTGGAGCTAAATCTTCTGGGCTTGTACCTGAGTGCTGGAGGGCAGAACCGAGGGCTTGGACGTGATCTCCTGCAGGCTGAAGCTCAGGCCCTGCAACAGGCTACTGGCAGAGTTGACTTTAAAAAAAAGAAAAAAGAAAAAAAGGGTCAGAAATGAACATCGCAACATTGCACAACAGCTTTATGCACTACCCCCAAGTACAGAATCCTAAAGTCAACAAGGTGAAGTCAGGCCTTTTTCTAACCCCTCCTTGCCAACTGGGGTTGAACCACAAACTCAGAGGGTTATATACCCCTGCTACACTAAGACAACTCCAAGTGTTAGAGATTGAGAGTTAAAGTTCATCTTATAGAAGAAGTTCCTTCTTTTTACCTTGTGTAGAAGTCTGGACCTGTGCTGGGCCGGAGGAGGAGCCGGATATCACGCCGCCCTGCAGGCTGTGGAAGGAAGCTCCTCCCGAGCTGAGACCACCAGAGACGTCAGTCAAAGCCGCAGACCTACGAGGACAAAAGGACCGAAAACAAGTCAGGACAATCATATTATAAATATATCTCCCTAAACATGATATCATATTGAGTTTGGACCTTAGTATGAAATATTACAAGCGTCCCGAATTAGTCATCATACCAGTCAATAGTGGGAGAAGTACAGATTACTGACAAACTTTGAATGAATGGTTTTAAGCATTCATAAGCATTTAGCATTACTAAATAAATACTACTTAACAGGTCTTACAGACAAGATTACGGAAAAAAATGCATTCCTTAACCATGCATCATCATACAACAAACAGAAATCTTTTTTTATTTAAACTAAACTCTTCACACAAATCCAAACCTGCCAATGACTAATCCCACAGTGACAACATAATGAGATCGACCTGAACGACAACACTCCGAGTGAGACTATACAGATGCAGATGTGTGTAAAAGGTGTGTCAGAAAAGTTTCCACAAACCTTGCGGTTAATAGTCCAGAAAGATCTTTGGCACCTGTTACGGTTTGGCCCATGGTGACTGTAAGGGGCTTTCCAGACATTCCTACTGTAAAAAATAAAAAATAATAAAAATTAGTATTTTACCTCATGTGCATTTATTTACCATATCTTTACATATTTATTTATTAAACATGTTCTGTTTCACACTTCCTGTCTGTTTACCTTCCTGGATGCCGGAAGGCACCGTGCCGCTGGCTGCGTCGCCGTGGGAGACGATGGTGACTTTGATCTTGGCCCGTTTGGAGGCTTTTGTAGGGATCGTGGGACTTGGCGTCTGCCTCCTCTTCAGATGGAGCCGCTGTTCGTTCTGCTCCAAACCTTCCACCTGTTCGCCGGACACGGGCACTGCGGCACACAAAGAGTCAAAGGTTAAACACAGGTCTTGATATTTACGATTTGTTATGCGACACTCCCACCCCACGAGTCTCTGACTGCCAGGGCCAGATGAAGTGCAACACTTGAATCAAATGAAAACTGAAAGTGTGTTCAAGTTAAACCAGGACTTGTGATTGTGCAGATTAACAGAACACAGTTATGAGAGTAAAAACCCCCTTTCTTTCTCTGGATAATCCCCTGCTACACTAATGCACTTATCTCAGCGTTTCACTGGTGCTTGGATACCATCAAGGTAGAAAGATTTCTCAATACACCGAAACACTGGCCTCCCAGGAACACCTTGAATAACCCAAACAATGGCATGGAAATGGCTTGGAGCGAGGTCAGGACTGTACAGGGCATGTGGTAATAACTCCAAGCTGAGTTCCTGTAATGTTGGTGAACGACTTTGCCTTTTGCAAGCTGGTGAGAAGTTATTTCTGTAAATAGGAATCGTTTTTATGTCCTCATTCACCTGAAATTTAATCACAAGTCCCGGATTGATTTGAACACTCTTGGTTTTTAATGTCTAGTCAGTTATACTGTGATACAAAGAAGCCTAAAACACTGACACCCAATGGTACAGGCGATACTCATAAAGGGCATCAGCCGTCCATCACGCATCCATCATATCCCATCACCAACTGTTAAAAGTGGATTTCTTTATATTTTGAATACAGGTCGTCCCTGACTTACGTCCCCGAGTTCCGTTCCGGGAGCACGTTCGTAAGTCCGAATTGTTCTTAAGTCCGACAAAGTGAGTCTTGTACACCTTCGACAAGAATATACAATGTAAAGCATAACGATCCACTTGACTAAATCTCTGTTCCTCTTCCCCAACACTGCCATCATTTGGCCAAAAACCGTAATCGCGCCAAAGGAAATTAATCTCACAGTGAAATGTAAAATGTAACAGTGTTGTCTCTGTGCCTTTAAATTGTGAGGGGAATCCCAGACACCATTTTTTCTCAAAGTTGTTTTCCACTTTATTGGACTGTGAACTCCAATACAATATTTTCTGAAATTAGAATTATTCTCAATCAGGACATCCACTTTCCATCATCGTGCCCAACAAGTGCAAGTTTCTTCAAAAACAGAGGATTAGAATATCAAAAAGGTTAAAAAAAGAAAAAGATTTAAGATGAGTGATGCAGAGAGAGAACGAGAGAGAAGGAGAAGGGAAACATACTCACCAAACAGACAGGAGGGGCTGCCAGGAGGAACGCTCTTCCTCACCAGCATGTTCTGTTTCATAAAGGCAGCGAACTGAGCTGCAGCGGACGGAAGACAAAGGTACACAGAATGAAGAGGGGGGAAAAAAGAAGAAAGAGAGGACAGGAAAGGAAGAAACACTCCCGCACACACGTCATGGGGAGGTGGAATGAGCTGAGGAAAGGTGACTGAATGCTTACAATGGACACTACTGACATCTAACACAACTACAATTCAACAACATAAACATGCAGAGATCATGCACCAGGAGTCTGTGTGAACCAACTGTGTGTGTGTGTGTTTGCATGGTTTAATGCTGTGCTTTTAGGGATGTGCACCCCCCCCACACACACACACCTTGAGCTTGTTTGTGTGTGAGCACGGTTCCAGATCGCTGCATGTGTGTTTTGAGGAGCTGGGTGGCGGTGATGAGACTCGACTTCTGAGCTGGAGATAAAGTCGCGGTCTTGGTTTTGGGACTGGCTGTGGGACTGCTGCAAACACTGGACATGTCCTGCAGGGGGCGACAGCACCACAAAAATCCAACATCAGTACTCGTTTCCTACAGTGAGGTGCCAAAAGCTTACATCCCAAAATCCGATATGGTTTCTGTAACAGCAGCTCTGACAAAACTGTCGACTATTAACACAGATCACATGTGACAACAGCATGTGGTCGTCCTAACACGCCGTCGTTTCTATAGTAACGATAAGACGGGCGCTCGATGTGATCCGAGAATATACAGACAGGCTTCGGGAAAGGAACTGCACTTTCTGCATAAATTAGAAAAACAAACACCTGGTATTTATTCATTCAACTAACCTCTGATCCTGACGGCGAGATAGGAACCCTGATGGCTGGTGAGGAAGGTCGCGACCTTTCCGTATCGAAAGGCAACTCGCGACGCGGCTTCTTTTTCTTCTCCGCGTCAAGGTCCCGCGTTTCACCAGAGGTGAGGCTGGAACTTTCTGCTCGCATCAAAATGCCCGTCAGGAAGTCTACGATCTCATCCTAAAGGAAACAAACGTAAATCCCGACAGATGGTCACCGTCTCAGGAAACTTGCCTTTTTTTTTTTTTTTTTTTTTAAGATTCTGGATTAATGTTGATTAAAAGTGTGAACCTGAATGCAGCGATCCACCATCGTCTGCGTCAGACCTTCTGTCTTCATCTTGGAGGAACCGATCCTGCAACATGGCCAGAGAAAAACATATGAGGAGCGGAACTCATCTGCGGGGCGGAGCTCTGAGACAGAGTGATATTTTAATGTCATCTTATCGTACACCGTCTCGACGAACAGACGCTACCTGAGGTTGTCGTCCGCCCCTCCTACCACCACCAAGCTGTTGTCCGCTCGGATCTTCTCCCTCAACTCCTCCATGCTCTCGGCGCCGCACTGCAGCGCGTTCTGACCCACCACAAACAGAACGGGGGTCTTCATGTCCAACAAGGGGTCGTCCACGTCCTACACGGAATGAAGTACATTTAAAAACTGCCTTACAATGTTACTTACAGCCGACAATAAATAATAGCAGGTTTGCCTTTCGGTATTTACCCCTCGGGGTCCGACGACTGTCTGCAGCGGGAAACCCAGACACACGACGGCAGTCACATGCTCCATAAGCGACACCTAGATAGAAATCGCAAAGATATTCAAATATTTCCTCAAACACACAGCGAAGTGAGCATTTCACAAGTAACAAACTGACTCACGTGGCAAGCGATCAGCGCGCCTACGTTCCACCCCACCAGGACGATGGGCTTGTGAGGGAAGTGACTGTGAACCTGAAAACCAAACAACCCAATCATTTACTATCGCAAACTGAGCGCAGCTGAAGTGTTTCATCGATCAGATTTCTGGATCTGGGTCTTCACACCCTTCGCCTCGCTCACCTCGATGACTTTTCCCCTGACCGTGCCGATCAGGTGCTCCAGACACTGCGTGATGCCAATGTTCGCCCCGCTGCCCACGTGAGTGTTTATGGGAACGACCTGACAGATGGAAAGCATGATGCTGGTTTAGTTTTGATACAAATGGTGGAAATGTGTTGGCGTGAATTTGTAAAACTGGAAAGAGAAAGGCAGAGGCAGAGAGAGAGAGAGAGAGACTTACTTTGCCTAAGCATGAGAGCTGTGATTGCCAGAATCTCATTCTGCGAGAGGTAGATAAGGAGGGCACCGTCGGCCCTGATGGGCAAAGCAGGATCAGAGGCGAACCGGGAAGTTTATTCTGAACACATTGAAAACAAAGACACATCAAAAACAAACCTCGAACCATAAATCAAACTAGCTTTCGTTATGACGTCAGACGGTTTTTTTTTTTGGGGGGGGGGGGGGGTTTCCCACGTACCGGGTTTTTTT
>JAQQZT010000040.1:26858645-26874119 GCA_030068275.1 Clarias platycephalus
CCCCCCCCCCCCCCCCCCCACGTACCGGTTTGTTTTGAGACAGCACACCCACGGCCGGATCCCAGGGCCGCTTCAGGAGCAGGGAGAGCGCCTCAGCACCCGCCCCTCCCAATTTAGTGGAGGTCGCCGGCAGCATGCGCTCAATCAGGGAGGGAACCTGACGGGTCACGTGAAGGCACGATGAGTCAACGTCTTTGCTGTGGATTCCGGGAGTCTTTAGAGACGGGTTAAGCGTTCTCACCTTGCTTTTGAGCGTCTGCAGGACGTCCAGGTAGGCAGCCAGCATGGCCAGGCTCAGAGACTCTACCAGGGTGCTGTGGAGCCACTGAGTGAGCTTAGGATCCCAGTTCACGCTGGCCAGCGCGTGACGAACCTTACGGGCGCATTTATCCACCGCGATCCTGCGCAGGACGGGCTCGTTACACACCTGATGGAAGATTGAAGACACGTGCACAGGTTTAAATTCTCATAAAGAAGAAAAGATCCAGATAACCAGAGCAGATCTTTAGCATGCCTGATAAAATAATTAGCAGTAAAAAAATTATGTAGATCCCATCCACCATAATGACTTGTACACTATTTGATCATTAGACTGTAATTTTTGAAACGCACTACCCTTGATAAACCTTTTTATTTCTGGTGGAAGCTTAATTATGTAATGCTGAAATTAAGGATTAGGCTGAATGAAAATAAAAATAACTAAATTAGTGTAGGTCTCTCACGCTTTCATTAGCCAGTCTGGCCAGTCTCTCCGCCTGCAGCGCCTTCAGGACTTTATTAAACAGCTTGTTTTGCGCCATCGTCCACCCGGTTCTAAAAGAAAAAACATCAACAACATCTTGTTATATGATGACATGATGCAAGGAATATTACTAGAAATACACCGATTGCAATTTTCTTGTGATACAGCTTTCTGTCACAATTGTCCTTTCCAAGCATGCAAAAATATTGTTTTAAATCAATTCTATGTATAGCCTCAAACTTGAACTATTAAATTAATATTCTCTAAAATACTGGTCAGTACGGAGGGGAATCACGAGGGACCAGCCGACATGATATCATGATACCCGGGTTGTTGTTGTTAGTCTTTCGGCTGCTCCCGGCAAGGGGTCGCCACAGCGGAATATCCAGTCCGCACAACAACTTGGCAGAGGTTTTACGCCGGATGCCCTTCCTGACGCAACCCTCCCATTTTTATCCGGGCTTGGGACCGGCACTGTGTCCAGTGGCTGGGGGGTTTGGGCACTGGCTGGGAATCGAACCCAGCTCAGACTCAGATTTGCTCTGACCAAACAGAACAGTGTGCTGCACACTAATGTGTGAATAGTTTAGAGTGTAGGATTAACAGAGGACCTGTAACATATTACCACCTCAAATGCAAACATATACAAATTAAAAATACATAATTTTTTTTATTTTATTTTGGAGTCACTGTGGGGCGATACATGAACTGCATCACGATTATCTAACTGAATAAATTATCACACATCTTTACTCCAACTGAAAATTTAAATCCATCATGCGCCTCCTCTGAGACGAGCGCTCTCGAACTGCTGTGCACGCAACGTTAGAAGGGTGGGAATAAATCTCAGATGCACATGATTGGCTAGTGTCGATATGATTGACATTAACACAACATTAAACTGAATGAACTGTAACTATACATGGAGAAATATTACACAAAACATGTATTACTAATAACAAATTGAGTCTGTGGTAAATTGGCGTGGCACTTGTAACACCTCAGGACGGTCACTGCTGATTAATTTTACTATAATAACCAAACCTGAATCAGGTATCATTCCTACACACACTGAATCATGAGAGAAAAATTCTTACTTGTTAATATGATCTTCCCAGTCGTCTGGGGGCAGCGGGCCATCAGCAACGGTCCGAGCGAACAGAACATGGCGCTCACACTCGTTCATCACGCTCCGGGCTTTCTGGTTGTCGTACAGAGGCATGGGAGTGGGAGTGACCGTCTCAACATCGATGGACATCTCAGACTCCCTAGAAAAAGCATTGAAAAAAATAACCTGTCGTATACTCTAATGGATGACCGGTCGATGTGATTATCTACAAATAGTCTTAAACCAAATAAACGATCTAATCACTCACACAGAGGAGTCCTGCTGTCGACGCGGGGTGACGAATAGCATGCGGGTGGGCCGGGCACTGCTGGCGTCAGGGTGGGCGTTCCAGGGCTTGGCATAGCTGTGGTCCAGGAACACCAGGTCCAGTTCTCTCTCGTGCACCGACAGCTGGAAGAGCAGAGACGTGCCCATGCGGCGGGCCGACGTCTGAAAATCCCGCTCTCCGCTGCCACGGTACATGGTTCTCTAAGGGCAATCGGGGGCGCTTAAGGTCCCAGGATAACGAAGCACCTTAACATGAGATCGACAGAGCTGCGGAGGAAAGATGAGAATTATCACCAAATCACATACCAATTTATCTGTTAAATAAAAAGCATCTTTTTCCATCAACCCCATATCATTCTTTTTTTTTTTTTTTTTTTACTTATTGTATTCTGAGATGAATAAACAGTCGGTTTGAGTCTGAGGTTTGAAACCAAAGATGGTTTCCTTGCATAAGAATCTATTTTCTAATATTTTAAGTGTCTTCTAATGTTTTAAGTTTTCCTTCTTATGTAATTTCATGTGATATGATATCAACTGATGACTTCTCTTTCCAGCCTGCATCAGCTACTTCCTCTTAAACGTGTTACATTTATGGCTTTTTTCAGACACCCTTTGATCTCTTTAAAGCCTCCATCAGTGTATCCTCAAAATTGTTTCAACATGTTATGCTAAGGGCGTTTTCACACTGGGCACAATTAATCTGTACCATACCTGTGAACGTTTACAATATTTTTTGTCTCTCTATTCTCTTGGTACACTTGGATTATTTTTACACTCTCTGATTTACAGCATGTGGTAGTACGCACCTACTTGTTTTGTGAGCAACCATTAAACACTAAAGAAGAAATTAATGAGAAAGTCAACCTCCATGCCGTACCCAATATTACTGATATTACGGGGGGAAAAAATATCAAGAGCAACACTCTTGTGTATCTTCCTACTTTATCAGCTACTAGAATGTACCCGACGCCTGTATGTTCATGCTTCATGCTGCTCTAATGTTTCATCAGCCTATAATTCTGCCTGTCGTATGCGCTGCCTACTGTTACATTCAGTGAGGAATGAACGCCTGTGACACATACAGTGTGACATAAAAGCTGATGATGACGCTGCCTACTGAAACATACAACGAGGAACACCAGGACAAAAATATGATTAACGTGTTGGAAATTGGCAATATTTTTGTGTGGCTGAAACGAATTATCTGCATGTACGTTACTTCCTATGGAAAAACACATTTCACGATACAAAATTCCACCTTAAGAACTTGCCTCCGGAAGAGATCAAATTCGTATGCGAAGGTCCCGCTGGACAGCAACTTAATGGATTAATAAATGAGGTGTTTATTCGTCCTTTGCACTGAAATTCTTAAGTCTTCATATATCCCACTTATTTTGTCATGAGGCTAGGATCAGAGCACAGGGTCCGTCATTATATACCGTCTATGGAGCAGACAGGGTTAAGGACCTTGCTCAAGGGACTTGAACCGCAGACCATCAGATCAGTCTTTTGTTGCAGGTTTGAGTCTATGGTGTCGAGATCCGAGGGTTTGAGTATTCAGGGTAAGAGTCGAGAAAAATGGTGCACAGGAAGTGCGCTTTGTGCATAAACCAGATGTCAGGAGATCCTCTGTTAAACCTGATCTACTTTAAGATTGGGGCTTAAACAGCTGAGGCACAGGATCCCATAACCATCTCTGCAGATCAACAGATCCTGACAGCTTGGCTGATCTTTGGTTTAAAAGTTAGGATAAGGAGATGTGCTGAATGAGCTACACTGATTGTAACCTCTCTGTTATTGTATATAATGTATATATTCCTGCTTCTGCATGGTTCAACCACCTTTCCTGTGACGTCAAGTCGAAAATATCGCGATATTTCCCGATATCGCTAATCAAGCGCACCTCCCCGCCCATTAACCGACACGTACACAAGAACGCTCAAGATGCAAAATGTTGTTTTTCTAACACTGCATATTGTCTAACAAAACTCTAAATTCAATAATTCCACCTAAAAACGCTCAATAATGCGGTCTCTGCGCACGCGAGCTAGCAAACAAGCTAGCATGTTGCTACAGAGACATTAGCATACATACCGAATCCGGCGTTGCTACGACGCGAGCCTTGACGGCATTGTTGGTTTTTCCTTTCCTCACGTCATTAAGATGAGAAAATAATTCTATATAACACAGTTATAAACTAAGTGAAGCAACTTTTAATAGGAAATGTGGTGATGTTTTAACCTCGCGGTATGATTATGGCCGCCTCGCTTTTGTTTTGTCACCGCGCCTCACAGGGAGAAACCTAAAGCCCGGACCGGATCACTGAGGAGAACAGCGTAGTGAGGTATAACACCCGGACTGCATCACTGAGGAGAACAGTGCCGTGTGATATAAAACCCGGACCGGATCATTGAGGCGAACAGCGTAGCGATACATACAACACGGAATGGATTTCCAAAACACTGAGGATGCAGATTAGCATCACACAAAGCCACATATTTAAGAGTTTTTATATATAGCATTTTCCCCCCTTATTTAACCTTTCCTGTGTTTGGATTATATGATTATAGCTTCATATACCTTAATGCAGTTGTATTCTCAAATCTAATTACTCAGAAAGTGCATTAATTTTCTGAAAAAGTCGATCAAGTCAAACCTGGACTTGTGTTTGGTCGTAAAAGCAATTAACATTTACAGAAGACTTCACATGAATGACATCTGTGAATGACGTTCCTGAATTAAGGCGACACAATGCATGAACATTCATAGAGCGTACCACCTGATTCTCTCGAAATTTGACAGATAAATTGTGGTCAAATTCCAAAAGAGACACGTCTGTCTGTTGGAATTGTACACACGATCATTCACTAACACCACTTGCATGTTACAGGAACTTGGCTGGGAGTTATTGCCACATCCCATACCGTCATGATCTCGATCCAAGCCATTTCCACTTGTTTGGCCCAGTAAAGAAGCTCCTGGGGGGTGGAGCAAGCAGTCTGATCATGATTTCATTGTACTAAGAAAACTTTCTGGGATAAGTGCATTAGTGTTGCAGGGGATTATATAGAGAAAGAACGGTTATGTTACATTTAAACAACAAGAGGACTAAGATGATGACTATTATTGATGATGATTTACAAAAAACTTTAGTTAAATATGTAGTGTTGTACTGTAGGTATTAATCTACATACCTACATGACAATGATGTAAATCAACTTGAGCTTGATATGATTCCTTAGGTCTGAACTAATTGTACAGGTGCAAATAATTCTCAGTCATATGACTAAAGGTGCTAACTTGCCGTCTATGTGACTACTGTATGTATGATTTAAAATACGCCAATCAAAAATAAAATAATGGCTTTATTTTGTTCAGAAACCTGAAAGCAGGGCATGTCCCTTGCCTAATATGTTCTGTGATACAGCACATGCACACAGCTACAGTACATAGACATTTTGTCAGGATGTTGGGGGTAAAGCCACTTATAAATATCTCATCCATATGAATGGTCTGAATCTACAGCTACCCAAGAATTCCCCTCAGTAAATTAGAAAGCGTGTGTGTGTGACCAGCCCAGCGAGTACTTTTCATTTGTTTTTACTCTCCTAACTTTGTTGTGTTATCATGCACAATCAAAAGTCCCAGTTTGACTATTTTTGTGCATCATCATCATCATTAAGATAAAGTGAAGGAAAATATTTTAATAGATGCACTAATATAATAATAATAATAATAATAATAATAATAATAATAATAATAATAATATAAAAAGTAATAATAAAAAGTATGACATCATTCTTTAATAAAGAAAAAATGTATCATTGGCAAATTGCTGCGGTGTTAAAGGAATAAAATATTCTGCTGCTCTTTTGTCGAGTACATAATGTTTAAATCACTGTTAGAAAAGACAAACGTCACATAAACAACGGAGGTACTGAACATTAAATACATTAAAGCTCATATATTTACTGCACCACTGTGCTATCTTGAAATCAGTTTTCAATTTCAAAAGTTTATATTTGATTTGTGAATTTTTCATTTGATATAAATGCCACTGATGCGTGGATAAAACTTATCAGTGTAACGGGCTGGTTTAATGGGTGTGGTATTCTGAGTGCTTTTTGGTAGCATATTTAAAGAAATGCAGCAAACACATACTGGTGTAATAGGTATTTAATGATCCAGATAAAGTATAAATCGTTATCTGCAGTGACCTCGTTGGAGTCCGGCTCTGGCATTAGCACGGTAGTGACGGATCATCTCTGCTCACGACTTTGGCCTGGCACGCCTCGTAGTCGTACGCCACGGTGCAGAGCTGAGGACTGGGGTTGTCCGGTGGTACAATTCTGAAAGCACACAGTACCATTTGTAGTGTTGAACTCTCTTAAACAAGTAATGTTAAGAGTTTATAAATCATATTTCAATAGTTACTTGAGGACTTAATTGCAGGGTTTATTAATTTCATGTTATGATGTAAAATGTATTTAATAAATGAAAGTAAGAATGAAAGACAGTTATATGACTAATTTGATATACAAGTTTTATTTCTCTTCCAACAGTTTTGGAATTAAATAAAAGACTTGCACGTTTGTAACGCTGAAAGTCTTATTTAATGTCATGAATATTTACTCGATGGTGTTTTGTACTTATTATTCTCTCTCCATCTGTTAAGTTAGATTAGAATGAGAAAATGAGGATATGGTGAGCTTACGTGTCACAGCAAGTCATGCCGATGGAAGAGCAGTGACATTTGTAGCACTGAGAGTTTGTCCAAGTAGTATCCACATCATGCTGTTCCCCGTCTGTTTTATCGATGCAGTTTGTTTGACCTGGAAAGAACTTATTTGTGATCTATCGTATCAAGTCAGGTTTGTTTTGCACTATTTTGGCACAAAAAAAAAAATCTATTGATAATATCATATTTTATTAATTTTTTCAACAGAATTAAGAAGAATGCTTTAATCCTAAAATAGTTCTAAGCACTTTAATGAACACCTTCCAACTTGTGATAGAAACATCATGCATTTTTATTTTTATTGAACCAAGAATCTAAAAATATGCATAACTCAAATCCCCCAAAATGTGACTTAACACCTGATTTGATGTGAAGGTCTCGTTCATTTATTAGCAAATGTTACTTGCTATACTGTATCTACATAATAGCAATATATTTATATTCATATTCATAATGTGATCATTTGAAAGAATGATGCACGTTGTTTTTTTTTTTTTTTACCTGCGTCCAAAAATGTTGTTTCACAGTCTGGAAACTCTCCACTGATCAAAAGAGGAGCCAGACACACGACCACACCGAGGAGCAAACTCTTCTGCAAAGATGAAGGTGCAGTTCCACATGCTTAGAAATCTCCTTATCTTGACAGTAATGTTCAACATTAAGTAATGTTTAAGAACGGGGTTCAATATGGTTTAAAATCAACTCCTGCATCTTACCATGTTTGTTCGGTAGTTCTCTCAAACCATGAGACGCGAACTGAGTTTAAATCGTTTAGTCACATCCCTTTATACTCAGCAGAAATGAACAAATAAAGGACTTGAGCAATCGGCTCTGTTTGTCGTTGCCTTATACAGGTCGTTTCATCTGACATGAAGAGATATGAGAAGAAAAACATGGGTGGTTCACGGATTGAGAACAAGAAGAGTGTGATTATTTCCGTGGGTCTGATAATGTAATACGAACAAACGCATTAGTGTAGTTTTATTTCCTTTTTAAATATTAATGGCACTTTCATACCGCTGATAATCTGGGCTGTGGCCTGACTTGTAATCAGTGTTAGGTTGAATATTAAATGACTTATATTGTGGGAAACTGGATTTCTGTTACTCTTTGCAAATAAAAGTTCAATGAGAAGTCGGTAACTTTTGGTTCCAAGCTTTTCGCTCTAAAATCTATAAAATCTGAATGACCTTTTAGAATGATAAAAAAGTAATGCAGTGAAATATAAATCCAATCAAATGTTGAAAATGTCTTAAATATTGTACGTTATGAAATCTTTTTGTCTACATATACATAAATACACAGGACAGTGCTGAGAGTCATCTTATTGAACATCTGGATTTTCTTGAATCATTTAATGTGCACTGGACTTGTAAACAAAAATAAAAAGCTTAATTCTTACACATTATGGAGTGTACCTAATAATTAGGCAATGGCAGGTCAGATGGTTGGACCTTGGGGTACTGATTGAAGAAACTGAGGTTTTGAGCCGCGCCCCCTTCAGGTTGCCACTGGTGGGTCGTTGAGCAAGACCTTTAACCCTTACACCCCATACCATTAACCCAGCCAATGTATGCGGTGCGGTGTATAGGCTCCAGGTCGCGGGAACCTGGAGCCTAACCAAGGAGACTAAGGGCACGAGGCGAGGTACACCCTGGATGAGGTGCCAATCCATTGCAGGGCACACACACACACACACACACATACGCCAATTAGCCCAATTTGCAGGTCTTTGGACTGTGGGAGGAAACCGGAGTCCCCGGAGGAAACCCACCAAGCACGGGGAGAACATGCAAACACCATGCACACAGAGACGGGACTCGAACCCGGACCCTGGAGGCGCAAGGCGACAGTGCTAACCACTAAGCCGCCACTAAGCAATTCTTTGAATCATTAATCAGATTATCATTGTACGCAATTACACAATGAGCCACAATGAGAATCTGCACAATGTTTGAGAAATACTGCTAGAAATCATGCAATTATGCAACCAGGTAATCATAATGTGGCAACAAAATGCGTTTACAACAAATATCAGAAGGACAGACGGCCAAGTGTTTCTGTGAGTGGACTTTGTGTGGTAATAAGACTATAAGGTTCATTCCGGGGACGGGATGCTGTCTCATCAGTTATAGCTGCTGTCTGGCTTTAGGTGGCACTACAGAGCTACACTGCCTGGACATTCCCATTCTTCTGCCTAAATAGTTTTATTTCTGTCTGTGTTGGAAAAGGAATGGAAAGTGTGGGGCTAAAGACTGAAAGACAGTGATGAACAATTACACACACACACACACACACACACACACACACACACATCCCTCCCCTCTCTCTCTCTCTCTCTTTTAGTAATGCTGAATAGAGAAACTGGGTCAGTGAGGTGCATGATTCCGTACCCTACATGTCAGTGTATACATGTGTTCATTTGTGCAGGAAAAAAATCTTATTGTTGTTGTTTTTGTTTTGTTTTTTTCCAAGTAATTAATTCCATTAAAATGGCTCTCAGCTCACCATCCATCCTGGATCAAGGCATCTTCTGTTAAAATTGTGCATTTTTTTTCTCATCTACTATCTAAGCGTCTATTAATACTTCTGAAACTTTAAAGACGAACAAAACTCTTTTTAAGGATGATTTAACCTGATCACTGGAATAACTGCAGTGAGGAAGACATCACTCTGAGACACTTTGGGACTTATGGTTTGAGTTTTCCTTTGGTTGTCGTGTAGTGTTTTTTTTTTTCTCGCACCGAGACCATGGCTCACACCAAGTGGAAGTGCTGGTGGATTGTGCTGTTGCCGTGTCTCTTGTTGGTATGGACTGCTGACGGGAATGTGGGTTTAACTCCGGATAAAGGAAAAGCAACGCCATCCTGCTATGGAGGCTTCGACCTCTACTTCGTCCTGGATAAGTAAGTGCAGCCCATGTGTTCTCTGCACATACTGTAAGTAATGATGGTGGAATATATCATAAACAGGATCCTGATCAAATCAGAGCATCAGACTACTTTCATTTCTAAAAGAATATTTACAGAATATTTGAAACAATTTATTGTAAAAAAAAAAAAAAAGTTCAGCTGTAAGGACTGTAGTGATTTAGAGGCTTTTAAAGGCCATCTGTATGTAGAGGTGGATGTAGGGGTCATAGCATGCGACCCCAGAATTTCGTGCATGACACCATCAACACTGAACCGAGTCAGCACCATCCTTAAACCTGGTATGCAGGATAAATGCATTACCTCATCTTCAGCTGAGGACATTATTCCTTTAGCGCCAACCACTTCCTGTTTGTTATATTTACTGCCTCCTAAAATGATGATGCCTTTTACGAGACATATCGTCATAGCGACTTCGTCGTGCTAGTGCCCCCTATGGCTGTGATACACTATGAAAATATCAACTTCTCCATGCAATAAAATAATCTACAGTAAGTGACCTCAAACCTGTAAGAGCCAGGAGGCAAATTATGAGTAAAATAAATTTAACAGGCCCCCTGAAACAGATTTTTGTCAAAATGGAAATAATCCAGTTACAGATATAAGCCTCATATTGGAGCTCTGGAGCATTTTTAATTGCTGACATGTTAACTGACATTTGGTCAATAATAGATAATATAATTAATAAATATAATCTGTTTGGAAACTGTGGTTTGCGGTGTCCTAAAACCTAAAAACATACATTTACTGACCCTCTGGGACTGGAATTTACATGCATTTTATTGAGGTTCCTCGGGTTCCTCACAGCTTATAGATTGTCTACAAACCAAATTGCTCGTAAGTGTGATTGTATGAAGTTGTGAATAATGCCCTCTGATGGACGTCTTACTGACGGTGTATTCCTGGCTCATGCCGATGATCCTGAGACTTCAGTATACTCCAGATCCACTATAATCCTGATCTGGGTAAAGCTTTCTGATGATGAAGATGATGATGATGATGGTGATGATGATTATAATGATGATGAGGACAATGAAGATGATGATAATGGCGATGATGATAATGATGACAATGTAGATGATGATGATGATGATAATTAGGACAATGATGATGACGAAGATGATGATGATAATGAGGATGATGATGATGATGATCTGTGCATAAATCATTACCCAACATACACAGTATTAGATCTTTTTACTACTAGATAAATTCTAGTATCAGAAGCTACAGTATATAGTATAAGAGTAAAAGAATATATAAAGTATATAGTACATAGTATATTGTATAAGAAACCTTACCATGGTACAGATACCACAGTAGTCCATGGTATTTATGACAGTACCATTGTACGTACTGTATTTGCTGATACAGTATGAAGTACTTTGGTGCTGTAGTATAGTCTATGGTTCTTCCACGTGTACTAATTTGGTTTTATAGAAAATGTACCAGATTACCATCAAAAATATATATGTTATACATATTTATATACCATAATGGTAGTATTTTTATTTAAAAAAAGTTACAGTACTCTCCAAATGTAAATACACAATACTTTGGTGAATACCATGGTACTTATTGGGTACCACAATTGCTACCAAAGTTCAGTATGTAACTAATATGATATATTTCTACATACTGTACCATGTTAGATATGTTAGAATATACTATTGGCATGGTACGGTACGGTATGGTATGGTACGGTATGGCATGGTATGGTACAGTATGGTATGGTATGGTACCATATTAGATACCTGCTGAACTTTAGTAGCCATTATAGAACGCTATAAGTACAATTGCATTCACTAAAATTGTGTAGAAACCTTTGGAAGGTACCCTAACAAGTAAAACTGCTGCAGAGATTACAATATAAATATTACCAATATGAAGCGATATACCAAAGTAAACCACAGTTTGGTATCATGTACTATGGTACTGTCAAAAATACCATTTTGCAGTTACCATAGAACTACCCTGGTCCTGAATCTTTGCTGTATATTTGAGAAAATTGAAAAATCTAAATCATAACATGATGCGATGATGTAAAATGCATTTCCCCGGTCATTTAATTTCAACCTAGCTTTATTTGTATAGACTGTTTAACAATAGATATTGCCAACAAAGCAGCTTTCATGAAATCCAGATGTGGATTTGCATCCGAGACCAAGTCAGAGTTGACACTGGCAAGGGAAGTAATCCCTGAGGAGGAAACCTAGAGACTGAAAATGGAACCCATCCTTGTTTTCATCTTGAGATTATACTGTAAATCATCATGCTTCTATAACAGAATAAAGTCAAACGGTGTGAAGTGTGATGGAAGGATGTTCATTATAAACAGACTGTGAATAAGAGTCATGCAATGAGCACAGGGTAGTCTTTTATGATGACAGCAGTAGTAGTTTATAGGTATAGTCATGCACAGTTTTTAATGCTGCTTCTATAATGTATGTAAAGGATAGAAACAACACTTCAGAAGGTTAAAATTATTGACCTGTAACAAGCAAAGCAAACGTTAAAGTGATTGCAATTGGTTTAAGACCTGTCCAGGGCATTATTAAAGGTTAGTGCCGAACCATCAACTGTATGGAAGAAATGTGGTTAGAAAAACAATCATAAATGGAGATCACTTAAACAACAGGTGACGTTGCATTGAAATAAAGTGGACCATAGAAATCACAGCTATGTACTGTATAATAGTGAAAGTAAGAGCATTTCCATGCACACACACAGTGTGAGGGGAACTTGACAGCTGCGTGACCATAAGAAAGCCACTTGTTAGTGAGACTCATCAGAAAAATATGCTTGAATTTGTTCGGGAGCCTAAAGATTGGACTTTGGAGCGATGGGAAAAAGGTCATGTGGTCTGATGAGTTCAGGTTGACCCTATTCTACTGTAAAGTGATGTTAGCGTCACATGAAGCACATGCATTGTGTTATGCTTCAGTTGCTCAGGGCTAGGCTCACCAGCATTATGTGGCAATCAAATGAAGTCAGCTGATGACCTGAATGTAATGAAAGACTAGTTATTACATCTATGGAGCTTTTTTTTTTTTTCCTCTGATGTCACGGCCATAATCCAGGACTCAAATTGTTCAACTTTAATATACACACTTAGCAGTTCTCAGTAGTTCTATTTATGGTGCTACACGGAAAGGAGTTAGAAGATCATATAACAATCTAACTTTAACTATTTGAAAAGTTTCATGCTTTCATTTTTATATAACACTTGTAACACTTTCATTAAAGAATTTTTGTTCATTTCACTAGTATGTTATTGCCAGTGGTGTGCGAAGTACACAAATACTGTACTTACGTAAAAGGAGACATGCAGTATCCTAGGTAAAACATTACTCAAGTAAAAGTACAAGTCCGCCAGTATCATTTCTAGTATGAAAGTACTTCCCGTCAAAATGTACTTGAGTATCAAAATTCCTGAGCTTGTATTTTAGGCAAGACTTTGTATTTTAGACTTACTGTAGGCTTTCAGGCCTGGTAAAATATTGAACCATTCTCTCTTTTTCTAATTTAATTGTCTAATTTCAAACACCTGCTATGAGTGTTATGCGTTTTACAGAGGGAAGGCAAATCACACAATTACATACATTATAACAGTCAGCAGGTGGCGATATTACCGCTTCAAATGCTACACAACACTGTGGTTATGTAATGCAACGCCATGCAGAAATGTAGTGAAGTAGAAAGTACAGACATTTGTTTCTAGGATGCAGTGGGTTAAAAGTAAAAAGCATCTACTTTTAAAACTACTGAAGGAAAATACAGTTAATACTTAAGAACAGTTATGAAGGAAATGCACTTAGTTACCTTCCACCCCTGATTATTGCTGTTGGGAAATATAATCTAACAAATGCTCGTTGCATCCCACTAGACAGAACTGCTATTCTTTCTTTTTCATTTCTCTTCACACACTTCATAACTCTAACAAAGAAAATATCTATTATCTTATTTTTTTTTTTTAATACTGGATGGATTCATTTCTGCATAGCTTGAGGTTTGGTATTATCATGCTGACTTGACATCTTGATTTCATTATAGGGTTGACTGTTAATTGCATAAGCACTCTAATACGGCCTGTTTTTGGCAATAAGAAAGCGAGGGATTAAAGCAAGGGACCGATCCAGGACCTGAGGCAGGCTGAATTAATGGATAGACAAATGGAACAGCATCTGGTTATAATTGCAGAAACTGCTCATAGGCAATCAGAGCTTTACGCTACAACACTTTCATATGTGTATCAGAAATGAGCGTATCACAATTCAACCTCGAGATTCATAAAATACATCGATATTACGTAGAAAATGTTGTACAGTATAGCGATTAAGTACTGTATGTTATATTTTACTATACAAATAAAATCGCTGAATTCTGTTGAATGATTTCTGATTGGTCAGAATGTAGTGATTTTTTTAATACAGTTATGGTTTAAACCACAGGTTTATATTAATGCACTTGTTCTAATATGTTAATGTTTATATACATATTTATGGTGGATGCTGCACATTTTTTTTTCTATGAGGCAACAATGTTAGTATTTATTTAAGACGGAGTCTCAAGCTGTTAAAAACTGTTTAAAAATCTGTTTTAATCCTTAAAAGTCCAATATTTTACTATTTCTTTAACAAGTTTTTAATAAGTCTTTATTTTACATTTCTAAGGTCACTGGCGGTCGTATTAAGCATTTCACTGCATTTCGTACTGTGTATGTGACAAATAAAATTTGAATTTGAAGTTTAACCCAGATCTCTAAACGATACCAGAATCTATTAATGCTTCAGCTGAAAGACTCCTCAGATTATACAACTCCTTCTGTTTCACTCCTCTTCCAAATGCACAGATTTAGTGTCTATGTAAATGAGCCACAGCCACTGCCAGGGGAGTGGGTCTTATTTTATGAGGTCACATTTGGGGGGAAATCTATTTGGCTTGTTAAGACCTCGGCCAATGCAAAAAAAAAAAAAAAAACAATGGGGCAAAAATGCGTTAAAATGAGTTAAAAAGTGGATTTTGCATAATAGATCTCATTTTAAAGGCCAAACTATGTACGGAAGCTTCTTATCTGAATAACTAGAGAAGTCACAATTGTTTAGTCATTTAGCAAGTCATTTAGTTAGCTTAGCTTAAAAGCATTCCATAAAACACTACATGTCCATGTCAGATATATCATCAAAATAACATGCCTTGTAGCTCTGTAGGTGTTGATGCACATAATGGGTGTTACGCCCCCCAGATGTAGAGTCCTCCATCTTGGGATACCACCGGTGTCTGTATAGCTTTGTTCTGGAATCTTGAAATTGTTTACTATTATATGCAAATTGTCCCTGGATGTGAACACGCATGTGTATGATGTCCTGCAATACTTTTGTGTCCCAGTAAGAGCATGCCCCGAGTGTCCCTGGGGTATAATCCTGATCCTCTCCCATCTTGACAAGTATAAAGAACTGAAAGATGAATGAATGAATAAAAAATGTGATGAGCAGAATACAGTATAATAATGTGTCCTGCAGCAGTATTTGCCAAAAGGTCTAGGATGCGGGAGCAGTTAGGAGCTTAAATGAGTGTAAAGTGAAACACTTTGTACAAACCGGATTCCAAAAAAGTTGGGACACTAAACAAATTGTGAATAAAAACTGAATGCAATGATGTGGAGATG
>JAQQZT010000040.1:26874219-26898608 GCA_030068275.1 Clarias platycephalus
CTCCACATCATTGCATTCAGTTTTTATTCACAATTTGTTTAGTGTCCCAACTTTTTTGGAATCCGGTTTGTATTACATCATAGACACAATAAAGTACTTGGTGATTTATGAGTAGCCGTCACAGAGGTCGGTGTGTTCATAATATTTCCTCTCTTGCCTGTTTTTGCTTTATCTTTATTAAACATACAGTATTTAACATCTACTGTATCTCGGGTATGTTTTTGTATAATATTGAATGTTTCCTTTTTGTCCATTTTGAAAGACAACATCTCTTACCTTGCATTTCTTTGACATTTCCTACTGTATCATTCCTGCTCTTTTGCTTTTCTGCTTGTCTTGAACCCGTTTCACCATGAGATCCAGATGTTCCAATGTTTTGGCCCCTTTTTATTTTTTTTTGGCAGCTGGCTCCGAATAGGGACTTGTATCTTAGTAACAATGGGGGAAAAAAACACAGAAGAGAAGAGTTGAATGAGTTGGTACATCTGTTTGAAAAGATTTTGTCTTTTTTTCCTAACCACATCAGTTTGTCCACACTCTGACCAAGCATTTTTAGGCTTTGTTGGTTAATTTGGACGTAGTGAGAAGAAGGCCTGCTGTTGCCAGGGAAACACAGTGGTGTATTACAGATCTGAAACATCCAAACAATAAAAAAATCGATTGACCTACTTTTAAGTATGCATGCGTGTACAGGGTTCATCATTCTTATTAGGTCAGTTTATAATGCATTGCACAACCCTAATGATCAATATTACTCTATATCATCATGACAAGCTTTTGCTGTGTGTAATGCATCCTTTAAAATAAATAAATAAATAAAAAAATTAATCTCTGACCCAACCCGAGAAGTCGCCCATCCCTGAAAAAACATGATTTGGCTTAATTCAGTAGATAAAGCACTCCGAAAACTACAATATAGCTCTGTTGAATAAAGTAATCACTATACATTATTTTAGGATTAATATGAAATTTTATATCAATATAGTGTTGATATTTCACTTTTTACTTGGACAGATGACAAGGTACACATTAGCTCTGAATGTCATGTGTGTAATATCATACTACAGTATATATCATACTACATGCTGCACAGATCACATTTTAGATTCACATCTGGCTCAGAAAACTTTCGGTTCCCTTCACCAGCCTGACTTCAGTAATTACTATAAGGACAAAACATAAACCACAATAACGAGACTATGAAGTCATTCCATTTTTTTCCCCCCCGAGCAAGTGACATTTAGCTCAGACAGTACAGCAACACAATTACTCAATATGGAGCAGACAGAAGGCTGAGAGTTGTGTTTAACATATGGTTGCATTACATCACATGCTGTCTGGATCATTTTAAAAGGTCATGTTTGAAAAGGGAGAAAATATGGATCGGGGGCTGTTTGCTTTGGTAGAAATGCTTGGCCCAAATATAAATGGCCTACTTGGTGGGGAGCCAGTGTCTTTTTCAGTAAGACTGGGATTCGGTGGTGAAGATTTATTGGTATTCAGAGATTCCTTGAGGACTTGAAAGGAGGAAAAATGCCAGTTGTTCCACATCAAAGCTAGAAAAGATGTCTAGACTGAGTGCTAGTACTATAGAAAATCAGAACATACAATGAAACTGCTAAATCACATGTTTCTGATTTGGTCAATACATTACGAGCGGGATTCAAGTCAAACCGGGACTTTAGGTTGGACAGAATAAGAACACAGTTATGAGAATTAAAAACTCCTTTTATTGCTTCATATAATCCCCTGTTACACTAATCAAGTTATCCACAAATGATTAATCTCGGAGGATTATTGAGCATCAAAAATCACGGTTTGACTTGAATGTCCCTCATATTAACTTTATTATTATTATTATTATTACAAATATTTATGTTTCAATATATTGCCTTAATAAAGCTCTCAATACTCTGGTCCTCTCTGCAGGTCTGGAAGTGTGCAGCATCACTGGACTGAGATCTATAATTTTGTGGCACATCTGGCTTATAAGTTCATCAGGTAAGGAGATTTGTAGCACACAAACAGCATGAGCAGGTTTCACATGAGTGATTCACATGATTGTTTGATTAGATGAGCTGCGAGTTTGATTGTTTCCTTCAGCCCACAGCTTCGGATGTCCTTTATCGTGTTTTCCACCGACGGTCGGATTCTCATGCCGTTGACAGAGGACAGGTGAGTGTCCTTGCCACTATCAGCTAAGAGGTTTTTCTGTAATCATTTTTCTTAACGTGGGGCAACATATAACCTTCTTTAATAACAGTTTCTACCATACACTTCAAAGTTTTTTACTTTCACACCAAGACCAGGGAGGCTAGAACTGTTGGGTCCTGTGTTAGCTTGCTAAACCTGCTAGGTTCATGCAGGACATTACACTGGAAAAGATTGTAGTGAATTTTTTTCCAGAGATGCTGTAGTATGTATATAAAATGTTTTATATATATTTTATTTTTTACTGCAAATAAAAATGTATATTGGACTACTAAAATGTATGAACATGTACAGCATTCAATGGATCAGGGCTCCCTCCCTCCCTCGCATCTTCCTCTTCAAAATACCAAATAGATTCCCTATGGGGTTTAGGTCAGGCTGGTCGGGTCGAGCTGGAGTCAGCGCTTCAAGAGCCACCACACACAGACATATCCAGGACATGGGCTACAACTGTCGCATCCATTGTGTCAAGCCACTGTTGAACAAGAGACAACGTCAGGGGCGTCTTACCTGGACTAAGGACGAAAAAGGAGTGGACTGTTGCTCAGTGGGCCAAAGTCCTCTTTTCAAATGAAAGTAAATTTTGCATTTCATTCGGACATCAATGTCCCAGAGTCTGGAAGAAGAAAGGAGAGGCAGAGAATCCACGTTGCTTGAGGTCCGGTGTAAAGTTTGCACAGTCAGTGTTGGTTTGCAAAACCCTTTCGTCTGCTGGTGTTGGTCCACTGTGTTTTATCAGGTCCAAAGTCAGCACAGCCAACTACCAAGAAGTTTTAAAGAACTTCTTGCTTCCTTTTGCTGACCAGCTGTATGGAGATGCTGATTTCATTTTCCAGCAGGACTTGGCACCTGCCCACACTGCCAAAAATACAAATACCTAGTTTAAGGACCATGATATCCCTGTTTTTGATTGACCAGCAGACTCGCCCGACCTAAACCCCATAGAGAATCTATGGGGTATTGTGAAGAGAGAGATGCGAGACACCAGACCCGACAACGCTGAAGAGCTGAAGGCCGCTATCAGAGCAACCTGGCCTTGCATAACGCCTCAGCAGTGTCACAGACTGATTGCCTCCATGCCACGACACATTGCTTTCAATTTGAGCTACACTACTGTAGCTCTTCTCTTGGATCAGACTACACATGCCAGCCTTCAGTCCCCATGTACATCAGTGAGCCTTGACCACCCATTACCCTGTTGCAAGTTTGGTTTTAGTGGACTGGGTCAGAGAAACTCTAAAACTGCAGTTCCTGGGATGTTCCTGGTCTGTAGTGGTCAGGACATACAAAAAGTGATCCAAGGAAGGAAAACTGAGCTGGCGACATAGTCCTGGGTGACCAAGGCTCACTGATGCACATGGGTATTGAAGGCTATGTAGTCCGATCCAGTAGAAGAGCTAGTGAGGAAAAGGTTGGATGTGATATAAAGGTGTCAGAACACAAAGTGCCCCACTGTTATGGTGGCAAAAGAAGATCTACTCAATATAAGGAAGGTGGTCATAATGTTATATGTGTGTGTCCAAGCTATATGTCTTTGTGTCTTTGTTGAAGCTTGGACTCTGTACCACTGATAGCAAAGCATCAGGTTGCATGCAATAAGCATTAAATGCATGAGAAATGTTACATTTCCGTTGCCGGTGCATGATTTCAGCTGGACGGAATACGCTCCGTGTTTAAGGTTAACGACCCATGCAGTTTGAGGCACAATAAGACAAATGCTCTGAAAATGGCCCTGACATTATGATCAATGCCATATGCTCTTACTCTCTGCAAGCCACGGTGTTATCGTATGTCTAGGAAAAGTCAGAAATGTTTACTGTCTTCCTGCTTTCCAGTTTCATACATGCCTGCTTTCCTGACCAGCTGCCCCTCTAGTTTCGACACCAACGGCAGCTAGCAGCAGCGACATCTACAGCTACAGCCGCAGCTTCTCTTAGCTGCAGACACCATTATTCATTTGCTTGGAGTTAAGAACACATAAGTTTTACAGACAACGGTTGATCCGCTAAAAGGGATAGCATGAGACTCGGTCGCATCCAGAGAGTAGCTCCTTTCCAAACCGAATGGCTGGAGACAGATTTTTGACTCTTTCCTCCAAATGCAGTTTTATTAGGGAAGCTTTCCACACTTATCCGAGCCAAGCTGACGTGGCTCCTGAAGCTCACTTTTGATTTTCAGCCAACCGATAGCCAAACTCTGCTGAGAGATGAACAGAATGTGTATAAGAATAAGAATTAAGTGGTTCACATCAATAAATAAAAAAGTCTCCTATATAGAGGTACAGTTCTGAGAACTACACAAAGTGTTTATGGGCTCTTCTCAGTTTTGATGAAGATGTATTGGTCAGGAGAATCTCAGATTCTTTGATAGTTGATATCTGATGCTTTATACTTTTTTTTACTGTGACATGTGGCTTTTCAACTCTAGGAAATACCACTTAGCTAAGAAGGTTTGTTGATGCACTGGACAATCTGGACAGTGCCATCCATTTTAAGGATGTAATTCCTGGGGGTTTTCTTTTGACAGAGATAAAATTCGTAAAGGTCTGGAGGAGCTCCAGACGGTTCTGCCAGGAGGAGATACTTTCATGCATGAGGGTATCCAAAGGGTGAGTCAATGGTGCCATCCATCTTGGCTTAACTACAGTAAATGAAGTTGGATTTTCATATCTGATTTATTGCTGTTGAAATTTTCACACCGTTCATCAACTTTATGGCGACTTCTATCTTCTAGGCGAGTGAACAGATTTACTATGGGAACACAGAGGGTATGTTCATCATATTAATATTAGTATCCTCATATGAAATCCCTACAAAAGTTATGAAATTGATCTTTTATGATGTCATTACTAAACAGGGTACCGCACAGCGAGCGTCATCATCGCCCTCACAGATGGAGAACTGCACGAGGATCTTTTCTACTATGCTGAAAGAGAGGTATGCAAAAAAAAAAAAAAAAAATCACTGAATATCCTGTTGACCTTGGTATACAATTCTGTCTTTAACAGACGTTTTCTGCATGCCTGAAGCACCGACTCTTTTTTTCCGATGTACACACATGAGGAAAGAAGAAAAACTAATGAAAAAAAACAATGAATCCGCTATGATCTAAACACCAATACAGCTGTCGTTCATCACCTGCTAAATACTTTGATGCCTTGTTTTGGACATGAGATAAAAAGTCTGATCAATTTACGTTCCATTCGTCTGCCAAGCTTGCAATGAAACAGAAAAGCTACTTACTGCACATCTGCACAGACAGGAATTTATCTCAATGAGAACAGTCAAAACTGCTACGTTCAAGAGTATAATTCGCAACACTAGAAATTAAATGAACAAAGTTTTCTATCTAAGGTGGAGTTTGGATGAGAAAAAGAAAATATTGTAGCAAATGTGCATAAAAAGTACATATTAAAAACCGTATGTTTAAAGATGATTGGTAACAGTTCAGTATAACATCTATTCACTACTACTAACTACTTATAAAAACAGGGTAATTACTCAATTAGTAACAAAAACAGTTTTTTACTGAAATAGTTTCGGAAATCTCATAACCATTAGATTAATTTATAGTCTTCCATCAGGTCTTGACATCACACCTCCCCAGCACCACATGTCCCATTCTCCTGAGTACCAAAATACTTCAATAGCTCTTCCTCTTTATATATTGTACCTTAAAGCGAAGTCAAACTAACAAATTTTTATTTACATTTACATTTCTGGCATTTGGCACAGAACCTCATCCAGAGCTTCTTACATTTATCTTAGTAATACGACTAATCAGATGAGGGTTAAGGGCCTTGATCAAGTGTCCAGCAATGGTTCTTTCGATCTGATCTCATTACTTTCTCATCAGTAGTCCGACGGCTTAACCACTGAGCTATCCACTGCCCCAATGCCGAACCTCCAAGACCTCTTCGTACCTCACAAAATCAGCCACCTGCCTAATACTGAGTAGGTCCTCCTTAAGCCACCAAAACAGGAATGACCTATGTATTCTGACACAGTATTTTTGAAACCATGCATTATCCCTTTCCTCAATTTGAGCTACACTAGCTCTTTTATTGGATCGGACTACATGGCCCAGCCTTCGCTTCTCAAGTACAATGACCCTTGCCCAACTCATAAACCTGTCAATGGTTTACTTGTTCACTTTTGGTAAGTCCTGACCACTGCAGCCTGGAAACATCCAACAAGATTTTTGGGGTTGCTCTGACCCAGTGGTCTAGACATCACAATTTGGTCCTGGTCACAAGAGGTACATGTACAATATCTCAGGTTAGCCGCACTTGAAAGTGGGTGGGATATATTAGGCAAAAAGTGAATCCTTTTTCCTTAAGTTGGAAGCAGAAAAAAACAAGCAAAGGTAATTATTTGATCGACTTTGACAAGGGCCAAATTGTGATGTCTAGACGACTGGGACAGAGCAATTCCAAAACTGTAGCTCTTGTTTTTATGGTCCTGGTCGGCAATGGTCAAGACCTACCAAGAGTTGTCCAAGGGTGAATAGGATCATGGCAAGCGAAGGCTGGTTGCAACATTGGTTCCAAGAGAAAGGTGCATCGCTGTTTTGGCGACAAAAGGAGGACCTATTCAGTATTAAGCGGGTGGTCATAATGTTATTTTACCTTGTGCCTCTTATACATGCTGATTCACAGTCACTGACTTCTTCCAGTGGTTCTTCCCACCAATCCTACTTTTGTGTTGCTTTGTCAGGCCAATCGTTCCCGAAGCCTGGGTGCCTCAGTCTATTGTGTCGGGGTGAAGGACTTCAATGAAACACAGGTGTGTGTTGATTCGCTGTAGATTAGAATAGACTTGAATTCATTCAGAAATTGAAAGCCTGCAAATGTGAGAGCCAAACATAAGACACAGCAGCTTGTTTTGCTGCAGAATATGACTGTTTTTGTAATTTGGTTACAGCTTGCCAAGATTGCAGACAGCAAAGATCATGTTTTCCCAGTGAATGGTGGGTTTGAGGCTTTGCAGAGTGTGATCGATTCGGTAAGGGTTTCTGTGCTGCATTACCAGTGACAAATGTACAAATGCATGAGCTATGACTTACAGTTGTTATTAAGGGAACTTCTACCAAATGCTTTGAAATTAGAAGGCACTGACAGTGGCTTACAATGAATCATTACCAACTTACACACATACTACACAAGAATTCTGAACTCAGCATGCAATGGTTGTGATACATGGATAAAGCAAAGGAAGAGGGTTTAAGAAGATGGTGCAATTAAATTTGTATCTGCTATTGAAGATGTGTAATAATACAAAGCAAGCTCGGTATCTATATTTCCATCTGTGTTCCTTTCAGATCCTGAGAAGATCCTGCATAGAGATCCTTGCAGCAGAACCTTCCAGTATTTGTGCTGGAGGTGAGCCATGTAATGTGTCCAACCTCCATTCATACATCTATGTTTTTCACACACCATGTTAAGCTTCAAGACTAGACCATGTAAAAAAAAAAAAAAAAAAAAAACTGTGCTGCTGCCGTGTAAAGCTTAGTGGATAGCATGCTTGGTGGGTTTCCTCCGGGTACTCCGGTTTCCTCCCACAGTCCAAAGACATGCAGGTTAGTCTAATTCACATTTCCAAATTGCCCGTAGTGTGTGAATGTGTGTGTGTGCCTTGCATGGGATGGACACTTCCAGTCCAGGGTGTACCCCACCTCGTGCCTTAAGTCTCCTGAGATCCAGGCCCCCTGCAACCCTGTATACAGGATTAAGCGGTATAGACAATGAGTGAGTGAGTGAGTGTTGCTATACTGTATATGCCGGTCGTGACCTGAGACAAGGCCTTGACGTGACCATCTGATGTGAATTTTGGGATCACTCAAAATCAAACACCAACTCACAGTTATAACAGTTGCAGTCACAGTTCTGGGACCAGATGAATAACTATGACTTCAGCTAAAGCTTACTGTCTGAATTGTCTCAGTGTTTATGTCTGTTGGAGACAATAAGCGCTTCACTGAAGTTGTCTGGTGAAGAATGTGCTTATGGCTTGAACTCTTAAAAGCAAGCTTGCGAGATAAAAGAAGCCTCAAGGATCCTTTTCTTTCAAGTCTGCAGAATAATGCTGAGTATGAAGAACAGAACTGAATCAAGGATCTTCAAGCAGAGACAGCTGGATAAAGTGAGCTGAGAGTGAAGAGTTTTTTATAGGCAGATTATTGGATTCTGCATGTCTCTTCGGTTTTCTAGCACTCTGGGCTAAGATAAGAGAGTAAATCAAAAACAAAATGTTGCCGTCCAATTCACGTCCTCAAATAGATCTGTGGAGTCAGCATTATGGAGAGCAGCTGCTCTCATTACTTTTTTGATAACTGTCTGCAAATTGCACCCTCTTCTCAAGGTTTTGTGTCGTTTGGCTTTGGTTATGTTAAATTTGTTATGTCATCAGAGGAGCTACAAATGTCGCTCGCCACAAAGTGCCTCTCAAAGTCTCTGGTGAAACACTCTTTTTCAAAACCACAGTGGTCAGAATGGTGAGGTTTTCAGGGGATCGTGCTAATGTTTCTGACCTTGAAGAATGCTGGAAATCTGGACTAAAAGCCAACACACAATCTAAAGTCCCAGACACAGACGCTGAAATCCAGTGATGGCTTGCTATGCTAAAAAAAAAGTCCTCATTCATGACTCTATACATCTTCATTACATACAAATTCCATTAAAACACCAAATACATCTTTTGAATGAGCAACAAAACAGGTTTGTGGAAAATGCCACTTGATTTAAAACCTGTTTCGCTAATTTGCATACCTTCCAAAATACTTTGCAACTGTGATGCAGTGACCAAGCTAGAGATGCATTATATGGGCAAAAGTGTTCGGCCAAATCTGCAATAACATTGTATGCAAATACATACACTTCACTATGGAGTTGGTCCCTCTTTTGAAGCTATAACAGCTTCCATTCTTCTTGGAAGGCTGTCCACAAGATTCTGTGGAAATTTGTGCCCATTCATTCTGTAGAGCATTTATGAGGTCAGGCACTTATGACAAGAAGGCGTGGCTCAGAATCTCTGTTCCAGTTCATCCCACAGGTTCTCGATGGGGTTTGGGGCAGGAATCATGCTTGCCTATTCTCGAAATAGAAGCACCAGAAACGAGATTGCCAGGTTTTACCCCAAATTAAGCTAACTTGTCAACTAACCCTGGTTAATGATTTTTTTTTTTTTTTTTACACAGCTAAACAAAGGTACTGCTATACTCCTATGGTATAGCAGCCTATAGCATAAGTCAGGTGTGTGTTTGTTTGAGGTTATGTCATTATTCATTTCATCCTGCGCCACCAAAATTTTGGGTCACATGCTGCTGCTTATGACAATACCCAAATCCTTAGCATACCTGTTTAACTACCATCATAATTTATGATACAGGACCAGACATATCAGCCAGACATATCAGACTGCGGGATTTATCATCCTTTTTTTTTCTTCATATAAATTCTTGAAAATCTCATTCTGTAATGCCTTTGTTCCTCCTTCTTCCATAGAGTCATTCCAGGTTGTTGTGAGGGGGAATGGCTTCCTTCATGCCAGAAATGTGGATAAAGTCCTGTGCAGCTTCAGAATTAATGACACCCTCACCAGAAGTAAGTTTGATTGTTCCATGATAACTTTGCTAATGCTAATAACCTGATTAATAACGTCAAGAATATTTGATTAGAAATCAGTACCATGAAATTAGGTACCTACTTAATATTGTTATATAATGTAATTATAGATTTGTATAAACTAACATGAAATTAACAAAATCTCTTGGTATGACTAGGAACAAATATTTTATAGGCTTGTTAGACATATTTTTTATCACATATTAAAATATATACAGTACTGTATATGTAAATGTATACATACTGTATGTATGCTTATAAAAAGGTTTAACTATAAGAATTTCATATGAACTTGCACCAAAAACAAAAACCAAACATTATATCAATTTAAATTTATAATTCATATGAAAATCATTTGTTACTGTTTCATTCATAGCTAGCAATTTTTTATGTTGTAGTGGGTTTTTTGTACTTCTATGTGGTTCTGGGGTAATGAACCCAGCTTTATAACATTAGGCAGTTCATTTAAACAATTTGTACAGTATACTACACATTAGCTTGTGATCACCAGTTATGCCAAAACTAAAAATATTTTAGTGGTTAAAAATCTTACCAACTTGTCTATATTAGGTTCAATAGTAAACTTTTATTGGCCACATTGCTTTCTGTCACCTATGCATTCAAAAACACTGTTGGTAAAGTTTTTAGTCTGCTTTTCAATCTATTAAATAAAAAAAGGAGAAATGTGAAATTAGCACATTTTAATAGCTTTTCTAGCTCTCCTCTAAATGTCTAAGCCCGAATTTCCACTTTCATGACAAAACATGTCATGTGATAAAGCATGGATTTAAGTGACAGCACGGAGTGCTTCCAGATGGTATCAATGGTAAATGAGCTCTCAGCACTTTGTCTGTAATTTTTGTTCAATGTGCATATTAATATCAGTACCATCTGCAAGTTTCATCTGCAAGTTAATGAAGAGTGGGACTGATTATTTACTAATACTAATTATTTTAAGTCAGAGCATTTCCTGAAAGATATAAAGCACTGCTGGTTATCACAGATGTCTCCATAAAAATCTATATATCCTTTTAGTGTACCTTAAAACTATTTTTAAGTAATGTTTTTTATTGTACTGTACCAAGGCATTTTCCATGCCTTTACAGTATTGCCTTAGCTTTGCCTTAGTGCCTCATTGCTGTGCAATACCTAATGACATCAGGGGATATCAGAGCCACGGCAAGCATTGATATTTACAGTAAGCCATAGAGTTTGTTGCAAAAAGAAGGAGGTGGGCTTAATGAGGCATGACTGTATTAAGCTTTGAATACATAATTTTACTAAGCAGACATTGAATTGCTGAATAGTAGTAATTGCATAAAATTGGTTCAGTCAAGAGTAAAGACCAGTTCTGCATCTGTTCTCAATATTACCATCAAGCACTAGCTTTAACGGCTGCTTCACTCTCCATTCTGCCATCAAACAAAACAGTTTGTTAATCATTTGTAATATTATCCTGTCATCCAGTCTCAAGTTAACCTTCCTAGCCTGAATTCTCCCAAACCACTTTTATTCAGCAATTCATTCAGCATATTTGTAAAGACACCTTTTTTTTAAAGGGCTCAAAGGTGAGAGGAAACTTAAAATTTTGGGGGAGGAGTACAATGCTCCATCTCCCACAAAACAAATTATGGGTAATTGTTCATTAATATGGACTTGCCAGTGGTGGCTCAGGCACCTGAAGCTTTGGGTTGCTGATGGGAGGGTTGGGGGTTCAAGCCTCACCACCGCTGGGTTGCCACTATTGGGTGCTTGGGCTCTATGCCCATATACAGTATAATACCAGGAACTGAGATGCAGGGCATACTTAGTGCCAGTCCTAATCCTGGAGAAATGGGTGGGTTGTGGCAGAAGAAGTATCCGGTATATGAAACCTGTGCAAAAAACAAATGATCTGATGTGGAGAAGGCTCAAGGAAAGGGAAAAAAAACAAGAACAAAACAATTCATTAATAAGAACCACATGTACAAAATTAATAATCTCTGTTTAAAAACAGTTGAATAAAATTCAATTAATAAAATTTATTGCGTTAAAATAAAAAAATCCTGGAATAGGAATAGAATCTTGTTTTATGCTAAACCAGAAACATTTACCCACATGCAATAATGGGAATAAATCAAATTAAAGGAATCATACTCATCTGATAAACACATTTGTTCTCAAATCCTCCTCTCAGTCTCTTTTTCATGTATTCATTTTCCAATCCTTAAAAGGAGTAATTAAAAGGCAAGGAAGAGACTTTAACGAGGAGGCGCAATAAAACAAACCAGCATCACCTCTCTTCTGGCACTGTTGATTTTCGAAGAAGTCACCTGCAGCTCGTTTGTCATCAGGCGCTAAAAGAATTTCTGTAAAACTCCGTTGAACGTAATGAAAGCATTCATAAAGAGATCATATTAATCAAAAAGCCGAAGTTTGCATTATCATGCTACTGACCTTCAGTTCACTTTGGTGCATCACTCGGTAAACAGACTGTGGTGAAATTTTGCGTGGTCATTTTCCTCAATAATATATCAAGAACGCTTGTGCACATGTTTTTCATTTAAAAGTAAAATAGGACATTCCTCTCTGTGCTATGAGTAAACAAGTCAACAAAGCAAAACAACACGTTGCAGGACCCGGTGCCAAGCGCGTCCTGGCGCTGCATCAAAGTCACCCAATGATCGAATCCTCTTGAAACCAGACTACACTCTGCATGAATACATGTTTTGGGACTTGACACTCAGACCCCCCATTACAATAACCGTTCCTTTTACCCAGTTCATGTGTGTGACCGAGGTGATGACCTTCAGAATGTAATATCTCAAACAATTTGTCTTGGCCCTCATGATCTCTTGGTTCCCCATATCTTTTTATTCTTTTCTCTCTGGAGCACTTTATCCAGCACGATCACACAGGCGACGTGTCGTTTCCTCAGACGTGTGGTATGTCAAACTCCGGCCAGAATAAACAGTCAAGTCCTGGCCTACAACACAGAGAGAATCATTTTCCATTACGATTATTAAGCTACAAAACAACTGCATCCACCACTCTGACTAGATTTTAAATATCCTCAAGCCTAAAGGTTCCATATAAGCAATTAATATTGTTAGTTTTACTCATTCCATGCTTTAAACACTTAACATTCTTCTACTTTTTTATTTTGCAGTGGAAAAGCCATTAGTAGTGGAGGACACGTACCTGTTGTGTCCTGCTCCGGTACTTATAGAAGAAGGAACGTAAGTCATTTTCTTTATAAACAAGATAATATGTTGTTAGATTTAACATAATTATCAAACCATATATAAAGGGTGTTCAAGTTAAACTGGGACTTGTGATGAAATTTCTTCTGATGACGCGGTGATGAGACTCTCAGTCACAGTAAAACTTTTGAATGGTGCAAACGTCTTAAAGAAGACCATACTGTACACGTCCATGAATGACCATCCTGGCCGAGGTTGTTCAGAACCCACTGTAGTCGATCCCATGAACATTCAGAGAGTGAAAATCAACTGAACACTTCTCGCCAACTTGCACATCTGTCTGTAGGAACTGTACACACACACTCATTCACCAACACCAGTTGCATATTACAGGACTTTGGCTGGGAGTTAGTGCCACATCCCTCCCATACAGTCCTGATCTCACTTCAAGCCATTTCCACATCTTTGGGCCATCAAAGGAGTTCCTGGGAGGCCAGCGTTCCAGATATGAACCAGTAATCAGTCTGATCATGGCTCTTGGATCTTGATGGTATTCAAGCACTAGTGAAATTTTGGGATGAGTGTCTTGGTGTAGCAAGGGATCATTTAGAGAAATAGTGTTATTTTATTAGAATACCAAAAGTCCCGGTTTGACTTGAACACCCAACGTAATTCTCTGAAGTAACATGTGTGTTGTTCTAGGGTGGCTTCCCTTTATGTGAGCATGAACGAAGGTCTTAGCTTCATCTCAAGCTCTGTGACCATCACCACCGTGAGCTGTGTAAGTCATGCCTGCTGTGTAATTGGGAATGCAGATCCTTTAAATGAGTTGAACAACAACTCGTTGAACAAACTATTCTTAAAATAGGTTACTACAGCCATTAGAACAGTTTTTTTGTTTTTTTTTGTTTTATTAGACCAGATTTCTAAATTGAAGCTTGATGTAAATCAGCAAAACAAATAAATGTGTCTCTGATGATGATAATAATGCTTGTAAATTAGTTCCTTTCATGTGTTTTTGGAGAAGTACAATGGGCTTTTCACATGCCACAAATGAAGAACTCCAAAATAAGCTCATAAGCTCTGTTATGTCACAGGTCTCATCTCACGCATTTTATATTTCATTCAAACTGTGTTTTTTCTTCTCGTAAACACTACCTTTCGCTAAGCTAGATGTCCCTCTGTTGTCTTTACAGTCTGATGGTACGATCCTGGCTATAGCGCTGCTGATTCTGATGCTCCTCCTGGTGTTGGCTCTTCTCTGGTGGTTCTGGCCTCTTTGCTGCACTGTGGTATGGAGTCTTGACTGTAGAAAATTGCATTTCGGAATTATTGTTTTCGGAAAATAGACTCTGATTTGTTGATGCCTATTGGTTTATCTGGGGTACTGGGTCGCCTCAAGACTAAAGCACATAAAGCAGCCACATTAGAAAAAAGATGCACATAGTAGAACAGTCCATCCATCCACCTAAGAACCGCTGTAGACCAACTAGAGACAGTGAAGGCCACTGGTGATCGCCATTGTATTTATTTCCATTTTACAACCATGGTAGGACCTCTGTTCAACATTTACACACACTACTGGCAATTTGGGAACGACTGTGGGAGGAAACCTCAGTACCTGGAGAAAACCCACCAAGCACAATGAGAACATGCCATCTCCATGCATCCTGAGGCGGGAGTCGAACCCCAGACCCTGGAAGTGCGAGGCCACTACGCTGCCATGCCGCCAGTAAAACAACTCTTGAAACAAATTAAACTGATAATTCCTTTTTTGTACATCCAGGAACCATGGGTTTCTTCTGGGTACTATTGTTTTGTCTCACAATTCAAAGCGATTCAGTGTAGGCTGATGGGAGTTGCAATAAAATATACAGTGATGTAATTACTGTGCCACCACACTTTTCCCACCATGTAATGTGACCCTCAATCCAAGTTGACAACCTGCAAGTTAAGAGTGGATAAAATGTCACCACGTAGTGGTTCGCACTGTCGCCTTGCACCTCCAGGGTCGGGTCTGTGTGCTTGTATGTTCTAGTTGGTTTCCTCCAGGTACTCCGGTTTCCTCCCACAGTCCAAAGACACACAGATTAAACTAATTGATGTTCCCAAATTGCCTGCAGTGTGTGAATAAGTCTCCTGGGTTAGGTTCCAGGCTGCCCGTGATCGTGTACAGGATAAGTGATATAGACAGATACACCATGTGAGCTTCATTGGTGAGATGTCTGCACTCGATCTTGGGCCTCTCCCCCAGAGATCTCCAAACTTTAAAACTAGTTTGTTGGGGCATCAACCAGCCATCAAGGAGGCAATACAGCAAAGAAAGCTGAGGTGATTTAGGCAAGGCTGCAGAATGAACACCAGATGGATATTGTACAAACATCTGTGGAAGCAACAACCTACTAAGTTGAAGATCCAAAGAGTCCTTACAGGAAAACCTGGTCCAAACATGTAGAAGAACTCAACCTCCCCCATGCCAGAGCCATCACCACTAATCTCACGACATGGAAATGCAAGAAGTTGCGAGATCCAGTGGCCACCACAGCAGCTTACCTGCTCAGGAGAAAATTCCATCCTGACGCCAGCTGACGTAGAAATGGAAGAAGAAGCTGCACTGAGCAAAGGGAAATCAGGTTCTAGTAGTTAGTCATTGGCATATTACGACCTTAAACGATGTCAGGTGCCAAATGCTTAAGTGATTTAATCCAGGTTTGTTTTGGTCTTGCCATGGCGCAAGGCCTGAATTCTGCCCAACTGAATTGCTATGAGCTTCAGCAAAGTGAAATGAGACCCAATTTCATGGCTTTTTTACATTTAAACGGGTTGTTAAACAACCAATTTGACTCATACGCAGGGTCAAATTGGCGTGTGACAATTCCTGGTGTGTCATGGATTATTTTAACCTTTGAATAGTCAAGGTCGTTGAGGTCACAGTCAAAGGGAATGTGGAGCTGCTTTTGCAGTTTGCTATTTTAGGAGTATGGAAAAATGAAGAGAAAACTAAATGCAGAGGTGAAAATTTCTCAGAATTAGTTTCGAAATTGTACACCTAAAAAATAAGATCCTTCATTTTATTACAGAAAAGCTAAATATATGAAAGTAACTGTTCATATATGGCAAGGAAAGCGTTGTTTGTAGAGCATGTCTAAAATACAGGTGGCACGGTGGTGTTATGGTTAGCACTGTCGCCTTGCACCTCCAGTGTCCGGGTTCGATTTGCGCCTCGGGGCCTGTGTGCATGGAGTTTGCATGTTCTTTCCATGAAATCCCCGCGATGGATTGGCATCCTGTTCAGGGTTTATCCCACCTCGTGCCCTGGGATAGGATCCAGGCCCCCCTTTAACATGTATACATGATAAAGCGGTATACTGAAGAAGATGAGTGAGTGAGTGAGTGATTCTGAAGTACACATAATGCTTTTCTTCTTCTTGTTTTGAAATCCCATTCCCAATCTCCTGATGATATTTATTCACGCAGTAGCTTAAGCTGAGCTCGAACCAGTTTGGAATGCGTGTCTGGAAAGATAAGATGTTCTGAGAAAGTGTTTCGTTCTTTGGTAATACAACTTGGAAATTAGCTAAGAGTTTTTAGAGCAAAGTTCACACATGGCCATCGAAGCGAAAAGCCACATGTTCGAATTCCCAAAGCTGCTCTTTAAAACCAGGAAAACACATTCTGTGTTACACGCTGAACAGTTTCTCCACTAGGCATTTACAGAAGCTCATCTCTACTCATTATATACAAGTAATCATGTTTTGTCTTTTCTTTTTTTTTTTTTTAATGATCCCCCACACCCGCCCCTCCTGCTACTGGAATCCTTTCCATTTGTTTGAAGGCAGCGTGATTTGCCTAGCACTGTTTCGGAAAGTTGTGTTTTAGCTTTTGGAAGGATTGAAAGGAAAATATTTCAGTTTTTTCACATTCACGGATATTTATTCCATTGGCAAGCACCAGCTGGCTCAGATGCCATGCGCGTAACCTTAGCGTTAGCAAACCGTGCGACTCAGGAGACATCTCAACATGTATAAGAAAGCCTTTGAAGATTCGAAACTCGCAAAAACACACCCTGGTACTTAAAAGAGTATTTGTTGAATGATACAGCCAGAGAGATCCCAGTAAATATGTCAATTAGTCAAAATAACTTGCTTTCAAAGCCGAGTGGAAAAACACATTGCAGACGGCCTTCTGTCACCATAACATGTTTTTCGAAAATACGTCTGATTCTCTGAACCGTTGCTCAAGTGTGATTCTCTGAAGTCCTCCAAAACAAAAGCAGATTGGTTAAACCCACACAGGTATCATGTGATTTGCTCACAACAGAGCTTCGCGTGCGGTAGAATTCAATCCCAACCCCCCTCTCTTACCTCAGCCTCACTACCAGTCTCCGGGTTTACTGATCTGGCACACACATTTCTGGGTTACTCCAACTTGCAACTTGTAAATAATCTAAAGAAACAAAACCACAAAAACACACACACACACACACACACACACACACACACACACACACACACACACACACACATGCAGACAGGAATTCTTCATCCATGTGTTTTGTGCAGTCCGGTTTCCTGGCACATACCGAACACATTACTCCTGATATGTTGGTGCAAAAAGATATAAAGCGTGTTTTGCCTTCAGGGGAACATGTGGTCTGGCATGGCATTGCAAAACCATTCACGTGAGGTTGTTTATCTCCCTCATGTCTCACCCATTCCTTTATGTTTTTTCTCTCCTCTTTACCTTGTCTGTCTCTCCAGATTATCCATGAACCCCCACCACCTCCAATAGAGGACAGTTCGGTAAGTCCCTTATGTCAGTCTGTTGTGATTATTTATCATTTATACTGTATAGTCTTTCCTCCACAGGAAAGTCTTCAGGATAGTAGACATGGTGTTTTCTAGTTCCCTAGTAAAATGACCAGCTGTAGTTTTTGTTTCTTATCTGATTACCGGTATGAGAGGGGCAAAGAACAGAGGATTATAATGGAACAGATGTTTCTAGCTGCTTTAAAGGGCACCTGTTATCATTTTTTTTTTTTGTCATTGTTAGACATTCAGTCTCCAGCGTGCATATACAGACAAAAGGGAATTACAAGAAAGTCTTTTTGTCCTTTTTCCATTTTAATATTGACTGTGGTTTAAACAAGCCAGTTAGATTTTTCCCTATTATGACCTCATATAAGAACATTCTCTCCCCAAGCTTGTTGCTCAGAAGGAGTATGAGGTATGACAAAATGCATTGCCCGAGAGATATTTCAGCCAGATCATTAACACTCCCATCCTTTAAAGGAGCTCTGAGACCTGTGTTCAATTATTTAAAAAAGTACTAAAATATGGGGGCGGCGCTGAAGACTCCCATCTCCAGGGTTGAGGATTTGATTACCGCCTCGGGGTCTGTGTGCATGGAGTTTGCATGTTCTCCCCGTGCTCTGTGGGATGGCTCCGGGTACTACAGGTTTTTTTTCATGACCCATTGGCGTTAACAAAGGGTGTGCCCTGTGATAGATTGGCACCCTGTCCATGAGAATATTTTTCAGTGTCCAGCTTTTATTTTTTATACCCACACATCCAGTAATAGAGATATTTTTCACATAAGCAAATCATGTGAGAAGGCTACATATGATTAAGCTTAGGCTGCAGATTAGTGTTTACTTTTAATGGAATCCTACACGTGGGATCCATGGCTGGTTTTAATCTCATTTCTGCAAGAATAATGGAAGGTGACATTTAGAAAACTACTGATTTCGCCCTGGAACTAGGTGTATTTCGGACATTTGGAAAAGATTTGCAAATTCTTCCTCATCTAAGGCAGTCGAGTTAGAGAGATGTTATGCAGTGAGGTATGTTGAATATCCCAGTTTTTGGTTAGTAGGCTGGGGTCAGACATTATACAGCATCCCTGGAGTAGACAGGGTTAAGGGCCTTCCTCAAGGGCCCAACCTGGCAGAACTGGGGCTTGAACCGCCAACCTTCAGTCTCACCACTGCGCCTTTTATCCTGTAAACGTGTAATGTTGATAAATTGCCATAAAGCACAATCCTGCGTTTCTTAATTGCCCTCTGTAAAGTCATGTGACACACACTGTATTTGCCACCACTTAGCCCTACAGTAATCACTGTCCTCAATGCACAGTAAAGCATCATAACAAACAAGCGATTCAGGTTTCTTGTAAAAGGTTTTAATTAACAGCTTCAGTTCATGAGCATGTGGTTTGGAGTTTTATTGAACAAAGATGACTGGAACAAATTTATGAGGTTCTTTGAATGGATATGGACTAAAGATGAAATTAGAAAAAGAGAAACGTCCTTTTATCTGATCTTTGTACTGTATACAAGTAGAGGTTGTGACAAAAATAAAGCATAAGAGTGTTGTTGTTTGTTTGTATGTTTTTACATTGGATGGATCGTAGAGATTTAGTAATTAAAAGTATTATGTTTAATAGTGAAAGTAGGAGCATTTTCAAATGCACACAATGTGGTGGGGACTCATAGGATTGGGACTAAACAGCTGTGGTTGCATAAGAAAACCACTTGTTAGTGAGACTAATCAGAAAAAGGGCTTCAGTTTGCTACGGAGCATGAAGCTCAGTCAGGGTAAGAAGGGAAGCGCATGAAGTGATGCACCCATCATGCATAGTGTCCACTGTACAAGCCTCTGCATGCAATGTTGTGATCTGGGGTTGCTTCAGTTGCTCAGGTCTACAGTAGACTCAGAAACATTATGTGGCAACAGTGCAAAGTCAGCTGATGACCGGGTTATCACATCTATGGAGTTTTTTTTCTTTCCGGCAGCATGAGAAATCATGTTTGCACATGAATCAGCCAACACATTGCACATCGTGATCAGAAGTCAGAGTAAGCTCAATTAAGTCATTGGACTTTGGTTTGGAAGGTCCCAACAGGTTCAAACCAATACAACCACCAAGTTCCCATTGTTGGGGCCTTAACCCTCAACTGATCAGATATAATAAGAGATCAGGTATAATAAGAAAAAAAATGTAAGTTGCTCTGGATAAGGGCATCTGTCAAATGCCTAAATATAATTTTTTTTAAATAGTTTTAATAAAAACTAAAGGCTAGTGAATTAAATCTTAGCATGTATGACCTTTTAAAGTTTTTATGTTAGAAGACGTTCAGTGTTAGACGTTTAGACAGACTAGTGAGTTTTATTTTTTGTGAGGAAATGTCTTACATAACGGTTGCTTTGACCGAAGTGATAACAGGAACAAACTGGTTTTGTGGAAGTTTCATTAAATGTAACCCAAAACAATAAAATGTAATTAGTCATTACTTCAGGAACTTGCTGTTTCTGGAAAGCGATCAACTTCGGGGTGGTAATAGTGACTCTGATTCACTTGAAGTTCTAGTCCATAAATTGCAGAATAAAGTATCTATTATACTGTAAATCACTTGGCGGGATGCATTAACTTAGTATCTAACTTTATGGGCTTCATTGCAGCTTTGCATTACGGATACGAGCTCTGTAGAGAAATGTTCTAAGTTGAGAATGTTCGGGGAAAATGTTCTGATTTCTGCACGATCCGAGTTGGCTTTAAAGCCAGGGGATTGTTTAAGTCTGGTTTAAACCATTACAATAAGAGAGAGAATGAAAATCTTTTAGCTTTAAGAAACAATAGGAGTTTAATGTTGCTTATAAGTAAAAAATACTTATTGTGAATAAGTCGTAGGTAAATAAGCATTCCATAAAGGATGAATAAAAGATGTACGGCTGGGTGGCCAGGTGGAGCCTGGAGAACGGATGAAAGGATGTAAAGGATGAAATTTCATATGAGGCACAAATGGAAGAACGAAGCCTGTTAAACACTGGAAAAAATGATGTCATGATTTGGGCGAGTCATGTCGAGTTGCAGTTACCGCATTAAGGAGGGAGAGCAGAGGGCCGTGTGGCTCGACATCTGTATAAAAGGCTAACAAATGAAAATGTCAAAGAGAAAGAGTCACACCTCATTTCTGGCAACATGCTGGGGCCATTTTGTGTAAAGAACCCAAAAAACATAAATAGCGCCATAAAATCCCACGCTGGCACAAAAAGTGTTTCCATTGTCTTGGAATCATTGTCTTTTGCACAAACAATAAGTTGACTAGTTATTTAATTCTTGCAGGATGACGAGGATGATGGAGTGCCGAAGAAGAAGTGGCCGACAGTAGACGCTTCCTACTATGGAGGGCGTGGAGTCGGGGGGATTAAAAGGATGGAGGTGAGAACACGTGATTATGCAATATGAAAAAGAAATACTATACATTGTACACATACATGCCGATTTACTGTACATACTTTTTAAACTATTGGAAGCAACCCTGACTTCAAAGCACTATTCAGAGCCAAGTGCTAAAATATAACATATTCCAATGCAGACATAAAACCTCTATTTACAATGCAAACTTCAAAAAGTACATATGAAATATCCAGCTGCTTTCACCCAGATGTGTAACCAAAACTTGCAGCCCAAGAAAATAATATTACCATTCATAATTTACAGTAATGGCAAATGACCAAGTATACATTGTGTAATGCTGTGACACCATAACGTCTTCTTTTTCTACAAGCACATAGTCAGCATCCATCGCAAGTGAGGTGCTGCGTAAATGTGATGACAATGTATCCAAATACATATACTGTACTTTAATATGGAGTCGGTCCCGCTTTTTTATTTTCTGCTATAACAGCTTCCACTCTTCTTGGAAGGCCGTCCACAATATTTTGGAGTGTTTCTGTGGGAATTCATGCCCATTCATTCTGTAGAGCATTTACAGACACAAGAAGATCTGACTCTCAATCTCCGTTCAAGTTCATCCCAAAGGTGCTCGATGAGGTTGAGGTCAGGGTTCTGTGTTAGGCCCAGTCAAGTTCTTCCACACCAAACTCATCAAACCATGTCTTTATAGACCTTGCTTTGTGCACTGGGCTCAGTCATGTTGGAATAGAAAAGGGTCTTCCCCAAACTGTTGCCTCAAAATTGGAAGCATAGGGTTGTCAAAGATGTCTACTGAAGGATTAAGATTGTCCTTCACTGGGGATAAGGGGCCTGATTGAAACACCTGAATTTAATAATTAACAGGTTTGGCCAAATACTTTTGTCCAGCTAGTGTAAGTATCTTTGTCTTCCAGGTACGCTGGGGAGAGAAGGGATCAACTGAAGAGGGCGCTAAACTGGAAAAAGCAAAGAATGCCAGGGTGAAGATGCCAGAACAAGAGTTTGACGAGCCACAGACCCGGGTCCTGAACAATGGCATGCATAAACCCATGGGTCGTCGAAAGTGGTACTCTCCAATTAAGGTAGGCATGTTTTTCGTTTTTTGTCAGATAAATAGGATGCCTCAAGGTGACATGGTGGTTCCGGGATTTGATCATGAGTTTGGGTTACAGCCTTTGCTGGGAGATTTCTATGTTCTTGCTGTCTTCTTAAGAGCGTCCTCAGGGTTCTTTGGTTTCATCCCACTTCCCAAATCCACAACAAGTGTTGCTTCAAATCGGCGACTCTAAATTATCCCCCTGTTGTAAGGCTCATATTGTGCCTTTTCATGGACAAACCTTAACCTGGATTATGGCACCAGTGACCCCGATCAGGATAAGGTGCTTCCTGAAGAATAAATAGGGGAAAAATTAAATAAGGAAAAGGAAGAAGGAAGAAAAATGCTACACCTTCTTCCAATGGCCTGCCTGTGATGGTTAGGTGTTCACATACATTTAGCATATTGTGATGATATGTGTTGTCCATCAATCTGTGTAACAAGTGCATTTTATGGATAATTAAAAAATAAAAATAAAACCTTTGTAGGGGCATTGGTGGCTCAGTGGTAGGTCTCTCACTTGCCATGCAGAAGGCTTGGGTTTAATTCCCAGCCAATGCCCAAACCCCATCCAGTTCTGGATAAAATCATAGGGTTACATCAGGAAGGCCCTCCAGGATAAACCCTATGCCAAGTTGTGTGCGGTTCAAATGGTCCACTGTGGCGACCCGTTGTCGGAAGCAGCTGAAAGATTAACAACATATAAAACCATAATGAACACATCCTTATCATCTAAGCCTGCCGAATTTCTCTAGAATCTTTGTGAATAAGATTTTGGATCCTGCTTGCGTTTCTTTCCACTGTGCTTTTCTTTCACTAATCGGCCTTAGTCCACTGTTTGACCCGCAGACAGGATATGGTGTGTAAATATTTGGAAATAGATGGTGGATCTAGTCAAGCAATTGACACGATCTAAGGCTTTTTCTGTTTAGGCTTACAAAATAGTCAAAATAGTGTTTAGATGGTTCTCGTGTTGTGTCCCAGATTTTTTTCACGTCATCCTTTTGTGTCTATTCTACGGAGCACCTAAAGTAACACAAAAGAAAAAGGGAAAGTAGAAGAAAAAAAAATTATGTTATTGCAAAAAAAAAAAAAAAAGACAATCTGTCAAAGTGACTCATATACGTCTTTTAAACGCACTTGAAAACATGATCTAAGTTCGGAATTCATGACGAGAACAAATTTTCATAACCAAAAATCATAACGCAAAAGGCAGGATTTCTTAACCACACACAAGCTGACAAACAGTTTTGCAATCATCATTATTATAAGGTGGTACAATGGCGTAGTGGTTAGCACTGTCACCTTGCACCTCTAGGGTCCAGGTTCAAATCCTGCCTCAGGGTCTGTGTGCAAGGAGTTTGCATGTTCTCCCCATGCTTGGTGTGTTTCCTCTGGGTACTCCGGTTTCCTCCCACAGTCCAAAGACCTGCAGATTAGGTTAATTGGTGTTCCCAGATTGCCTGTTGTGTGTGAATGAGATGGATTGGCTCCCTGTCCAGGATGTACCCGCCTTCCTACCCTAAGTCTAATGGGATAGGTTCCAGGCCCCTCTGCGACCATGTATACAGGATGAAGTGATATCGGACATGAGTGAGTAAGTGATCATTATTATTGATAAATCACTCACTTATACTGTACATAAATGGACACAGATATTTAGCAATTAATAAACATTGTGCTAAACTGTGATAAAAACACAATGATTTAAATCCTGCATTCATGTTCGAGGTTTCAAGGCAAGAATTCTTAATCTCACACCAAGGCTTACAATTTTGCTATATACGCTACTTTACAAAGAAATCAACAAAACATAACTTTACAATCTCGGGAGGTTTTTTTCCTTTGTATTTTTCCCTGTAATGTCTCATTTGTATTTCTTTTCCAGTGTCCGTTAAGAGGCTTAGCAATATTCCATATACAGTGTGAAAAACTATTTGCCCCCCTCCTGATTTCTTATTCTTTTGCATGTTTGTCACACAAATTGTTTCTGATCATCAAACACATTTAACTATTAGTCAAAGATAACACAAGTAAACACAAAATGCAGTTTTTAAATGAG
>JAQQZT010000040.1:26898708-26913738 GCA_030068275.1 Clarias platycephalus
GAAACATTTTGTGTGACAAACATGCAAAAGAATAAGAAATCAGGAGGGGGGCAAATAGTTTTTCACACCACTGTACAGGACATCTAATTTTATTTTTCATATATTATTCACACGATACATGCCACATGTCAACTTGAGATCACATGAGTTACTTCAGGAACATGTCAGACATTTCCATGTTACTCACATAAACAGTTGTCTGACATGAGTCCCAGCTGACAGACATAGCGTACGACAAGCTGTCCCGAATTTCCTTCACCTTTTTTACCGCACGACCTAAACTGCACATGTGGTGAAAGGAATTTACATTATTCCATATGCATGCTTCCAACCGGTGGGGGTCGGTAATGGAGAGCAGGCAGACTAAGTTATAACTTCCAGGAGAGCAAGACGGCAAAGCCAAAGAACTGGGGCTCTCTAAACTATGCAATGGTTGTCTTTCTTCGATGCCTACATTACACTTTCTTTAAATATTGATGATTTTGACTTCTTGCCATCATGTTTTCATAAAACTTTAGAAGGACTAACCAAAGGAAGAAAGAGACATGAGTTCTGTTCTATTATGAGTTTGCATTGCAACAGGGTAAACTGATACATGGACATATTTCTCCTACATCTTGGACACCTTGGAGTGGTTGTTATTAAGGGTTTGTTCTAATTTTTGGATTCAAATTTGGTGGGTATTTTGTTTGGCCTTTCATCTAGGACAAAGTATGTTGTTCTTATGACGAAGTGCAAATCCATCCATCCATCCATTAAGGAACCACTGTAGTCCAACTAGGGACCGTGAAGACCAAAGGAGACCATTGTATTTATTCTTATTTTTAGGACCTCCATTCAACATTTGCACAATACAGGCAATTTAGGAATGCGAATTACCTTATCTGCATGTCTTTCAACTGCGAGAGGAAACTGAAGGTGCAAGTCCACAGTGCTAATCACTAAGCCATCGTGTCGCCCAAGTGCTAATGCTTCCCCAAATAGTGCCTACCGTAAAATCTGACTTTCACATAAAATGCCATGAGATCCTTTTCCTGCACTCTGGCCTAATCCCGTGTATATATTTTATGTTTTTCCAGGGTAAACTGGATGCCCTGTGGGTACTGCTGAAGAAAGGCTATGACAGGGTGTCTATCATGAGACCACAACCAGGAGACAAGGTAAGGACCTTAAAAACAAACTGGTAATTGTCAAAGTTGAAGAAATATTTAATTAATTTAAATTTTAAAAAAAATATGTGCACTAATGGGAAAATCATAACATCTGACATGTTCAGTGATGCCACAGCCATGCAGGTTTTATCAGCTTGTTCCTTTTAATCACTAGATGAAATATAATACCCCATTTTTGGATGCCATGCCTTTCAGCCAGAACAAAAGTAGTAGATATAGGAAAAAGTTTTGGCCCTAGAACTGAGCCTTGTGGCACACCAAACTTTTTTTTTTTTTTTTTTTTTAATGCAAAGAGATGCCTCAAATTTCATTTGTTAGAGAGGATCTTAGCAAAATTACTATATGATATCCTGCATTTTTGGATTGATTGAATGATATCTGGGAAAAGATTATGCAGCAGTTATGCAAAAACAAAAAGGTATCTAAATATATCTTACTGTATATCTGCAACCCATATGTCATCTAAACCTATATTTTCCTCCTGGAAATACTTTACAAATGAACCAGTCTACACATCTTGCAGCAATTGAGGATTTTAGGAAAAACTACTATAGATACAAAATTAAATCCATTTTATTTTCATCAATGTAAATCTTCTGTCAGCAAAGGGAAAAAAACTTTTTTAAAGTGGGTTAATCTATTCATTCTGCCTCTTACGCTATAAAACTGTCAGTCACCGCCATAAGACTTGGCGTCATTAAGTCTTCGTGGGGCCAGATGAAAGCAGAGGAACTCAGCAACATCCTACAGCTAGAGGGGAAATGAATACCAGATTCCCTCAGCACAGAAACACTCACATGTATATCATAGGATAGATCTAAGGGATTATCAACGCACACAGCTTATATAGCATATTCTCTATAGCATATTCAGCATGATGACAAGATGTTTGAAAATTTGTGAGATGTTCATGATGACTTCCATTTATATTTAGTTCTAGATATAAAACATTTGGCATGGGGGCTGTACTGGTAATGTTAAGGCAGAATATGTAGAATATGTTTGCCATTTAATGTTTGTGTCTTGAACGTGAAATTTACATTAAACAATTGCTTATAGGTTATATATTATGATCTAAAATTAATCAAGACTCAAGTTATAGAAAAATGCAACAAATTTACTTGTAACACATTACTCATTAAGCAATATTAGAATTAAAATCCAAAACTTTTAAATTAGAAAATTAGTGCCATGGACAGGAAATGACTTAAAGAATTTGCTTCTGGTGATGGTTACATTTGCTTTGCAAAGCTTAATCTAGGTGTAAATACGAACAAATCGTCTAACGTCCAGTATATTGTACAGTATGCGTGTGTGTGTGTGTATGTGTGTTTGAGGATGCGGGAGTAATGAGTCGACCTCATCGGTTTCAATGAATCGGTGCAGGAGCATGATGATAGAAAATGTCTGCCCTGTAATGGCATCCGGGGTTCCCTTCGCGATTTAAAAGCACAGAGACAACAATGTTACATTTCACACGTGTGAGATTTATTTCCTTAGGTGCGGTTACAGTTTGGAGAAAGGGGACAGAGATTTAGTCAAGTGGATTGGTATGATTTACATTGTATATTCATGTCAAAGGCGTATAATACTCACTTTGTTGAACTTAAGAACAAATCCGACTTATGAACATGCTCCCGGAATGGAACTAACAGATGCTGTGAGTAGTTTCTCACTTCTTAAACTACAAAACCATGTCACAAGATGCAACCCATTGTCATGGAAAAGATGTTACTGTGTTTCAGAAGCATCAAATTATTGGCTTGCCTCATGCAAAGACAACAACTAAGGAGATTGATGAAATTATTGGAAACTGGTTGATAACAGTGCAACATGATTTTTATTTCCTGGACAAAATTCCACACGCTGATTAAAAAAACATGTTTTTTGTTGCATCATGTACAGTTTTAATGGAAATTATGGGTTTTTGACATCATAGATAAGGAATTCTCAACCCTAATCCAGGGGGACCACTGCCTTAAATATTTAAAGTTTTCTTGCTTTCTAGGTATTTTAAGTGTTTTCCCTCCTCTAACACACTAAGAAAAGGCTGTTAATTACTTGGACGTTGATTAGAACAGCGCCGGATACTGACTATAAGCAGAAATCTATGACAAAATGTTTTAGATAGCATTTAACTATAACCTGCTGACTAAATTAGGCTACTGTGTAAATACATAATGCTGTTGTCTCTTGCAAACCCCATGCGATAGAAGAGTTCGGAGTTCACCAACATGTTTAGCAAGTAAAATTAAACCAAAAGACGCTGTTTTACTTTCAAGAAATCCTAAAATCCTTAGAAAACCTGTTCCCTGGGTGTTATTAAAACCTTTTTCCTCAACTGTCAAGAAGAATCGTAGTTGCAAAAGAATCATGAAAGATTATGATTGGAGATCACTTGAAGTTGCATTGTATAAATCTAAAGGCACTGTGTTGCATGACATGACATGCACTCTATGTAAATATCTTTTAATATTTTTATAAATGTATTTATTCTTAAATAACAAACAGACTATAAACAAGTGTCTTATGTAAAGCTTTAAATGAGGTATGTGGGTTAGCCGGTCTCAGGGCATGTGCTTGTCTTTGCCAGCTTGTTGTTAAACATCTCTCTATCCATATTCAAAGATAAACATCCAATGGACTTTCACATGCCAAGCTTCGTTTCCCAGGCCAAGATACATAACAGAAAATAGTATTCGTTGTTTGCTAATGCCAGTGCCAGTAATGGCAGCCATTAAATTTTTGCTTGCGTTATAGTTCTGGCTCACAGCATGGATTGGCAAGGAGATAAAGACGCAATCACAGCTGAGTTGAACTTTATATTAAAGAGATGCAACATCTTCCAAAACGTGTGCATCAGTTTCCACTCTGTAATTTGGACCTGTATAGAAAGGAGGGGGAGAAATTACCACCCCGTGACGGTCTCGGGCCATGTAATTTGGCATCAAATGAACGTAATCTGTGGTCACGTTGTGCAATCTCAAAAGAGATTGATTTGAGAAAAAAGGCAGAAAGCCACTGTGAGCTAATATAGATTCGATTTAGATTTAAATTGTCTGCTGCATTACTCAGAAAACCAGTGCACTGATTCTACACAATGCAACAATACGCTATGAAGTGATCTGCTTCGAACAGAAATGCAGAAAGAATAAAAGGCTTTATTGGTTAAATAAAGCTGCAATCGGTGCCAAAGCCACAAGGGACCAGTTTGAACAATGAGACGCACCCTTTAAGGAGTGTGCTGGACGAGCTGTCATTGTTATTACAAAATGCACACACACCCACACTTTCTCCAGAGAGTCAGTGCTTGGTTTCATATCCGAGCCTTGCTGTGAGTCAGGATTGGCCTCGGCTGTACGCTTAACCAGTGGACATTTTTCTGTTACGAAGCGATTCCGCTGAGATTTCCAAATTTTATCGACGTATTTGTGTTGGACTCCATGCCTGAGACCATCCTTTGTTTTCACAATGTCATTGTAGAGTAACTAGGCATCAAGGACAACCGGACAATTACTCATAAATGTAAACATAAAATGTTGATTCATTCATTCTTTCATCTTCTGCACCGCTTACCCCATACAGGGTCATAGGGGTCGTGGAGCCTGTTCAAGGACACTTTGGGCACAATGTGGGGTACACCCTCGACAGGATGTCAATCCTTCACATTGACATTGAACACGTTGAATAGTGTGAATTTGGTGGAATCTTGGTCACATTCAGTCAGGTTCTGATATCTGTGTTAAGGGTTCAGGGGTAGCAAAACCCTCTACCAAACTTGAGCAAGATCCTTAACCTTTAACTGCTCAGATGTATAGTGTGTATATATATAAGTTGCTCTGAATAAGAGCAGCTGCCAAATGCCAGCTTATCAGGTAAGCATCTTGCTTCCTGGATGTTCTGTAACATTAACATAGCTATAAATGGATAAACGTATGATTTGTCATCGGGTGCGTTCCGATCGGCTTGAAGTTCACACAGGGTGCGCCGGGAGTTCAGCGATGTTAAGTGCGATTGCAGACTGCAGGGCACGAAATTACTCAGTTCAAAGGGAATTGTGAATGGTGTAGGGAACAAGTAAACAACAGGTCTTTACTTCAAGAAGGATTTTCTACCAGCCACTGCGCCTCACTGGAGCACAAAAAAAATGGAGGTTGAAAAGTCATTTATATATTTATTATCATTATTATACAGGTCGAAGTATCGTCATAAGAAACGTTGTACACATTTCAATAGTATACATTCCAGCAGCAGGTATCCGAGGTGCCCAAGTTACCAGGGTAACAGGTTACCAGGGTAACCAGGGAGGAAGTGATGGCTGTGCTAGTGATGTTGCGGAGTTTCGAATGGTGGAATTTTGTCAAGAAAAGTTCCCCTAACCGACATTCCCTGCACAGGGAGTAGGGCGCACTGTTTGAAATATACTGTGGAACGGAACACAGGCATTATTAAGAAGATTATCATTTGTAATGTTAAAGGAAAATAACCTGTGGTATGACAATATCAAAGCAGAAACTCTAACATTGAATGAGTTTTGTAATATAGTTGTAACAACGATGTAATTATGTCCACTGTCCAGTGCACATCCATGATCCCTTAGGTTTCTAACAGGGTTTAGAATTCCGATTAGAGATGGACCCAACAGCTTCCCGCGCACATTGTGTGTAACACGTGTCACACATCTCTTAGTGTTGTGATGATCTTAATGGCTTCTATCAGTAAGTCTTGGTACATCTTTGTCTTCATTGAACAAGTCTTCATTCGTCTTCTGAAGTCTTCAAACAACAATTCCTCGACTAAGTCTTCAGTTCTAATCAATGAGCCTTTGGTTTCAATCCATAAGTCTCATCAAGACTCCATAAGTCTTCCCCTTCAATGAAGAAGACTTCTTAAGTCTTCGTAGGGTTTTGTCTTCATACGGCCTACAACAGGCCGTATGGAGATTTCTGACGAGCTACAAAGACTTGTTGCTTAAAGACATAGACATATGAAGACTTGATGAGTGAAAAAGACTTATTGCTTGAAGACATAAACATAGGGGCTTTGGTGACTTGGTGGTAAGTATCTCACCTGTCATGCGAAAGGCATGAATTCAATTCCGAGTCGATGACCAAAATCCAGCCACTAGATGTGGTGACGGTTCCAAGCCCGGATAAAATGGGAGGGTTGCGTCAGGAAGGACATCCGGTGTAAAACCTTTTCCAAGTTGTGTGCGGATCAGATGGTCCGCTGTGGTGACCCCTCGACTGGAGCAGCTGAAAGACCAACAACAACATTGCTTGAAGACGAAGACTTACAAAGACCTGACAAAACTGATTGAAAAGGAAGACTTCTTTGTTTCTCTCTGTTTCATTTTCTTTCCAAAATATTACCATGAGTACAGTAGCATCTTAAATCACTGTACTGTAAGGCATCTAAACTGCATCACATCTTCTACAGAAATCATCTGAACAGTATACCAGTAGATCCAGGGGTAAGCAGGAAACACTCTCACAGAAGCAGCCGGAGTCCGACTCAGGCCATCGGTTTGGTATTAGCTTTGTTTTGAGGTTGTTTTTGCAATGTTGTTTCAGAGGCATTATCCATTTGTCATGTAGTCGACGTTGTTTTTCCGACGTAATTTCATCAAAGTAATTCTAACTTTCAAAAACAGATGAATACCGACACTCTGTGAATATCATAGCGTTGCCAAAGTAACGTCACCACAACGTTTTTGACAGACAAAAATACCTCTGCTTTGTGTTAGGCCACAGAACACCACCTGACTCTTGATTATTTTCCTATACCTGCATGTCTATATACATTCTGCACATCAGTTGCGTATGTTAAATACCTCTGATGTTCCAGAGTGTGTTAATTTATGTGAGCAATGATGGTCTGTTGCTCCCTTGGAGTTTCATAGGTTAAATTATGAAACAGGGTTGTTGATCTAGGCTAGAAACAGCTGTGAGCTTTTACACACACACACACGCACGCTTGCACAGATGTGCTGCGAGGCGTCTGTTCTGTGTTGGCATTTGGATTTCTTTCAATACATAGAGTGCACAGAATGTAAGCACTTCATTCACGGACTGTCCAGGAAAACCAGTACCGAGGTCCTCTTCCAGCAGTTTGCTCCAGTGTGAGGGGGGTTTCACTAAAACATTAATACACACCCCCTGCTAATTAGCTGCAAGAAATGAGTAGAAATAAGTCTAGATTTAGCATTTGGCTCAATATGAATACTTTATTCAGAAACTTTATTCACAAAACAAGGGCCTAGTCAGCAGTTTAAGAGACCTGGACTCGGTTTCGGAATATGATGCGTGAAGATTTTTTTTATAAATCATCGAGCCTGACCCAGATTCCAAACATCAGCGAGCAGTTGTGTATCTCAGTCGGTTTACACGAAGCAGCTGTGCTCGTGCATGGTTTTAAACATGTAGGGAGATTATCTAATTTTTGAAAATTGCTGCCTGTGAACGCGACCATATGGCTGTCTGTGCCATGCGTGCCACTTACAACGTGTTTCACTTTAACGTTTCCCGAAGTGAATTTGTTTTTCACATTTGAGGAATATATATGTACAGGGGTTGGACAATGAAACTGAAACGCCTGGTTTTAGACCACAATAATTCATCAATATGGTGTAGGGCCTCCCTTTGCGGGCAATACAGCATCAGTTCGTCTTGGCAATGATAGATACGAGTCCTGCACAGTGGCCAGAGTGATTTTGAGCCATTGTTCTTGTAGAATTGTGGCCAGGTCACTACATTATACTGGCGGAGGAAAACGTTTCCTGACTCGCTCCTCCAAAACACCCCAAAGTGGCTCAATAATATTTAGATCTGGAGACCATGGGAGGCCATGGGAGATGTTCATCTTCACTTTCATGTTCATCAAACCACTCTGTCACCAGTCTTGCTGTATGTATTGGTGCATTATCATCCTGATACACGGCACCACCTTCAGGATACAATGTTTAAACCACTGCGTGCACATGGTCCTCCAGAATGGTTCAGTAATCCTTGGGAGTGACGCGCCCATCTAGCACAAGAATTGGGCCTGGGGAATTCCATGATATTGCAGCCCAAACCATCACTGATCCACCACCATGCTTCACTCTGGCCATACAACAGTCTGGGTGCTACGCTTCTTTGGGGCTTCTTCACACCGTAACTCTCCAGGATGTGGAAAAGACAGTGAAGGTGGACTCATCAGAGAACAATACATGTTTCACATTGTCCACAGCCCAAGATTTCCACTGCTGGCAGCATTGGAACCAATGTTAGGCATTGGCACGAGTGACCAAAGGTTTGGCTATAGCAGCCCCGCCATGTACACTGACCCTGTGGAGCTCCAGATGAACAGTTTTGGTGGAAACAGGAGAGTTGAGGTGCACATTTAATTCTGCAGTGAGTTGGGAAGCTGTGGTTTTATATTTTTTGGATACAATCCGGGTTAGCACCCAGACATCCCTTTCAGACAGCTTCCTTTTGCGTCCACAGTTACTCCTTCTTCGTGGTATGCTGACATTACCCTGGGTAGCGTGGCTCTTGATACATCACAAAGACTTGCTGTCATGGTCACAGATGCGCCAGCGAGACGTAATTAAACCTTCACACTCTGTACATTCCACCAGTAAGAGCAATCAATGAAGATTGGCCACCAGGCTGGTCAAGTTTAGCCATGAAACTTACAACACTAAATGTGTATATGTCCCACGTGATGCTTTATTGTGGAGCATAATTGTCAGCAATTTCCAAAGAATATTTCTGCAAATTATAGTTTAAATAGTTTCTACAGAGCTCTATTTGGTGACACTGTGGGTTTGCATCTCCGGAGTCGGGTGTTCGATTCCCACCTGTATGCATGTTCTCCCTGTGCTTGGTGGGTTTCCTCTGGGTGCTCAGGTTTACTCCCACAGTCCAGAGACGTGCAGATTAGGCTAATTGGCCGTAGTGTGTGAATGCGCTAGTGAATGTTGAGTCCTAAAACAGGAGTAAAAGCAGTATTAATCAACATTGTCCTCTACGGACTCTAGTGGGACTACAGAGGTTCCAAAATGGATGAATGGAAAGAGTTGGATGTTATTTTGCAAAAAAAACTAAATTATATTCATAGTACATATAGTACTGTATAAAGAAATCTGACTGCGATGAATTGAATATTTAATAGAATTTGTGATTGGACTTGTGGATCGGTCAGACTGCCTGATTTACATCTGAAACACTGGCCTCCCAGGAACTCCTTTATTAGCCCAAATATGGAGATAATGTGCAAGTAGTGTTGGTGAATGATTGTGCGTCTCTTCCGCAAGTCACAACAAGTTATCCATCATTTTTCAAAGATCAGGCGCACCCCTCACTGAACATTCAGGGGAAAGACTGCAGTGTGCTCTTAACCACTTTGGCCAGGATCGTCGTTCACAGATGTAGACTACCACGCTCTGTAAATCCTTCATAACGGCTCTAATCTGAGGTGCTGTTTGTTAATTGGTGATTTCTGAGGCTGGTGACTCTACATGAACTCCACAGGTTTCATCATGGTGCTTTCTGGGTTTTGAAAATGCACTTAAAAATATTGTTCTTGCAAGAACTGTTTCACAAAGGGTGACCTCAATGTCTTAAAATAACAACTGACTGTTTTTGTTGTTTTTACATAATTACCTAATACCATATGTGTTATTTCATAGTTTCGAAATTGTTGTAGAACGTAGAAAATAAATCACTTAAAAATAACAAAGAAATTAAATCTGAACCCAAACTTTTGAGCGGTAGTGTATGTCCTTCTTTAAAACCTTTGCACCATGCAAATGTTTTACTGCGGCTAAGAGTCTCATCAACCGATTTATTCATAAATATGCATTGCATATTGATATATTGATAAAATGATGAAACATTGTTCACTTGTTCCCACTGTTCTACTTTTTAAACTGAGCAGTTTCACTGCCTAGGGGGTTGGACTTCACAGGGGACGACTATCCAATCAGAATGCAGTCTTCGTCTCTTCAAAAACTCTTACCATGTTGTTAAGTATAAGTCGTAATTCCTCCATGCTTGGGGTTTTAGTTAGTCTTGACCCTCGCTGGTCCATCCTTTTCATCATCTGTTCATCTCGAGTCAGGTAGAAACGGTAAAAAGGTCTCAGTCGAGGGCAAGGTTTTCATCGGGATACACACAGAGACTGGAGGATGAAACCAGTGGAAGGACACGTCCCTCGATATTATATAACTCCTGAAACGAACCAGGGAGGAATCTAGAATTCAGAAACAGTATGAAGGGAAACTGTGAGTCTCTGACTGAGAGCCAGAGAAAGAAAAAGAAAAAAAGCATGGCCTGAAGGTTGGAAAATAGAAAACGGAGGCTTATAAAAGGAAATAAATAATTGCTAGGAATATCAGAGATGTAGTGCAAAGGCAGAAGTGATGGACAGAATTCCTGTTGCTTATAAACAAAAGTCCTTATTTGTATTATTACTGTTTCTGCATCATTAACATCTAGTGGAGTTTGAGACAGAATGAAGACTTCAGGCTTTGAACCCGTTTTGGGGTTCTGCTCTGCATAAACTTCTTCATTATCTTCCAGGAAAGCCATGCTCTGTAATTTGCCTCCAGTGTTTCGGGAAATCAACAAGCCACCTCTTCCTGTCGGTGTGATTAAAACCAAGCTTAGGCCTGGCTTGTTCAGGGTAATTAGTGTCAGCAGCGCAGCAGGAGGCTCTGCTTCAGACCCATACTCTCGAATAACTTTAGGCCAACAACAAAATCTCTCATGTGTGTGCTGCTGTTGGTACCCTTTTTACACATCCTTAGTGTGTGAGTGTGTGCTTGTGCCCTGCGATGGACTGGCACCCCATCCAGGGTTTGCCACATCTTGGGGCATGAGGCATGGTACACCCTGGATGGAATGGTACCCCACTTAAGGGTGTACCCCACCTTGTCCTCCAGGCCTCCCGCAACCCTGTACAGGATAAGCAGTATAAAGAAAGTGAGAGAGCTTTTTTGGGTTGGAGAAAATGGATTGAATGGATTGAAACTATTTATTGGGATTTAACACTTTTCCCATTTTCTTCTAGGGCCGCTGTATGAACATCTCCCGCATCAAGTCAAGCTCGTCTCCGCACTACCCGGCGTACAACCGCCACACCCCAATCTACACCCCCCAGCAAAGCTGCTCCACTCCTCCTCCTCCACAGAGTCAGCTACCCCCTCCTCCTCTCCCCACCAATCCGTCTCCACCAATCACGCCTCCTCCATCATACACCCCTCCGTCGGCCTGGTCCTCTTCATCATCATCATCATCATCATCGTCGCCTGTTTTCTTTGCTTCGCCTTCCCCTCCCGCCTCACCTACAGCACCGTTGCCTCCTCTCCCACTGGCCGCACCTCCGTGCCGGGCCCCTCCTCCTGACCGCCCTCCACCACGCCCTTCCCTCTAGAGCTACGAAGGTGAGTGAAGAATCAGGAAGTCTATCTGAGACTCGAGTCCCTGTCCTTCACCTTGTTGCGTGTGGCTTTTGACAATAAAAACTGAACGATTGGCCCACCAGCGGGAACAAACAAACACGAGTGGACGCACAGACTACGTCTTCGGCTAGATTCAGCTGCGAAACTACAGGAAGCGCAACATTATAGACCACACTGAACATCAGGCACAAAGCAGGCTTTCGCAACAGACCACTACTACTTAACCCCATGTGTCCAAACGGCAGGATGGATGTTCATCTGATGCCATTTGCAGTGCAGTACAAAAAATAATAATAATAAATAATGGACCGGTGAATGTTACATTTAAAGAGTCTATTTAAGGGGAAAAGTTGCAATATGCACGCATTTCTTAATTAATACAGCTAAAATGCATTTGTGGGTCATTTCGTTTTAAAAGAAGAATCATACATAATACGTAATCATAATCGTATATCTGGCTAAGAAACTTCAGATAAGAAAAACAGTGCTAATTGCTGTAATCTGATATTAGGCATATTTACAAATAACGTAATCACGAGTGTGTGATTTTTAAAGAATCTATGATCACCATCATATGATGCTCTTTGCTGTTGCACGTGCGGTTGCGTCACTGTTAATTAAGGCAAACCCACAGAACAGACAAATACTGTACGTGTTCTTTTGCTTATTTGAGATACGCAATCACCTACAAACCCTGTTGACTTTTTTTTTAAAATAGGTTTTATTAAAATTTGCACATAGACTTTTAGCAAAACCAGGCGCACAGGCTTTTAAACGTAAATCTCCACGCCCATATTTGACGATGTTAGTCATAATGTAATTCAAATGTTGTAGGTTTAGGTTTATTGTTGTGTGATATTTTAAAAATATGTTTCACTAACTATAGGTATTTGCTTGTGCATTTTCTTTAGTCTTTCAAAATAATCTCATCATTTTCATTTATGACGAGGGGCGTTCAAGTCAAACCGGGACTTGTGACGGAAGTTATAAAAGCGATTGATGTTTACAGAAGGCTTCAGACGCAGTACGGTGATGTTTTAAAGAAGGCCGTACGTCCGTGGATGACAATTTCGGCCAAGGTGGCTCGGAGCCGACTGCAGCTGCTCCTGTGAACTTTCAACAAGTGGAACCCCTGATCCTTAAAAAGGATAACTAGTGGAGGAAATGCATGTTTGTGGGAACTGTACACACGATCATTCACCAACACTAGTTGCATATTACAGGAACTCGGCTGGGAGTGATTGCTACATCCCCCGTACAGTCCTGACCTCTCTCCACTCGCTTAAAGGAGTTCCTGGGAGGCCAGTGTTCCGGACATGAAGTAGGCAGACTGATCATGGCTATGGTGTACTGAGTAAACTTTCTACCTTGATGGGATCCAAGCACTAGTGAAACTCTGGGATAAGTGCATTAGTGTAGCAGGAGATATAAAGTGAGTTTTTTACTCTCATTAATGTGTTCTGTTATTCAAAAGTCCTGCTTTGACTTCAACGCCCCTTGTACATGTTTTTTCTTCATTTTTTTTTTATCTTAGCACCACATTAAATCCTGATTTCATTCTTGGGTAGAGTACAATAAGCTTTCTAACTACCCTTAATACTAAACATCTTCCTTTAGAAACCTGACCCAGATTCATCCACAAGAAGGTGGTGATGGAAATCCTTGTTTCTTGCCAAAAAAAGGAAAGCGATCAGCGTGCCAAACGTGTGTTTGAAGGATGCTTGTTTTCGCTCTGTATCTGTTGTATATAACTTGGTGTCGTTGCGGTATGATCTGTGCTTCTGCGTGGTTCATTTTCAGCTTTGACTTTCAGCGAATTCGGCTTCAGAACGAAGCCGAATTCAGAATGTGTTATGGGCGTGTGCGAGTCTAATACAGGACTGTGTGTGATGGTCCTAATACGGAAGACAAAACAAACTAAATGATGATTGAAGTGGTTTTGTCGCAACATTTTCCTTTTTTTGTTTTTGACACATTTGTTCTGTATCAGTGATAAATAAGAGTTTGATTTGTTTTGCATGTGTATTCCTCGAGTGCTGCGGTTGAATTTAGAGAGGATGGAAATCGAAAACCTCATATCGGCGAGTGGAAAAGGACGAGATCGTCTTTTTCAAAGCAGATGTGAAGCACTTTGCAGGGACACGAATACTGAAAATGTATCAGCTGGTACATGTGTGTAGGTGTGTGTTTATATATATATATTGAATACATGTGCTTGTGTGTGTGTGTTTGTGTGTTTCTCTTTTTATAAATGCATTTGATAAACTGGTTGCTTTTCTTTTTCAATGATATCTCTACACAGTGTCTAATGCACCACCCTAAAAATAAAAAAAAGTTACCTTTGGGATTTGGCCCTGTATAGCTCAGGGTTTTGTCAGAGCTCTGGTTCGCTCGTGAACAGCCAGGCAGAAGCGTGACCGGCGCCCCGGCACTGCAGCGGCAGCCGACAGCCCTCAGGATCCTGTGCTCACTCTTTCTCTTTTCAGGAAGGATTGAATGAACTTCTGGAGACCTTTTCTGCAGCTGGTGTCAGTCCACTCCCTTATACGAGTCAGATTGCGCAACCATTCGAGCCATCTCCTACCCAATCCGTGACTGCACTGGTTAGATTTAACATCGCCCGAAGCTCATCGTAACAACACTGCTAACTTGTAACACATGCTGAAGAGGAGCACCAAGAATAACTAACCTTAATACACAGGACTTGAATCTGTATTCTGTATCCGGAGCTGTTTAGTGCCCTCGTGTTCGACTTTACATCCGAATACGCCACGTTCTGTTGCGCTGGCTGTTCCTCAACCTCAGCTACGTCGGGCTTCTCGACCTATATAGAGGAGAAAAAGAAGAATGATGAAGTAAGGCTGGTGTTAGAGTGCGGTTGAGTTTTGGTCGCTCTTCTGGGTGTGAGCTTTTAGTCTGAAGTTTGTCTGATATGGGTGTTTTTGGGTTTGGGATGGAGCCGAGTACGAATACCTAAATGTCTGGAATGAAAAGAACTGATAAAACTAACTCGTGCAATTTGCAAGCAAACGGTGACAGAAACGTTGTGTGTCAGGATGCAATAAAACGTTTTTACTTGTGTGTGTGTGTGTGTGTGTGTGTGTGTGTGTGGGCAAGTTCTCATTAAGGTGACAAAAGGCTGGAAAGAAAGATGCAAGGAAAGAAAGAAAAAAAAGAAAGAGAGAAAGAAAGAAAGAGAAAAGAAGGAAATAAAGAAAGGCAAAATCTACAGTAATTGAAAGAAAAAGAAAAGCAAAGAAAGAAATGAAAAATCAATGAAGAAAGGAAGAAAAGTAGCTAAGAATGATGGAAGGAAATTAAACAAGAAAAAAGAAATAGTAGCAAAGAAAGAAAGGAACATACATAATCCAAGAAAGAGATGGAAAGAAAGAAAGAAAGAAAGAAAGAAAG
>JAQQZT010000040.1:26913838-26923939 GCA_030068275.1 Clarias platycephalus
GAAAGAAAGAAAGAAAGAAAGAAAGAAAGCAGGAAATAGCAGCTAAGAAAGAGACACATCTAGCCAAGTAAACAGACAGTCTAGAGCAAAAAAAAAAAAAAAAAAAACAATGTCTAAGAAAGAAAATTTGAAAAAAAGAAAGACAGTCGAGCTAAGAAAGGAGTAAACAAAAAATTAAACCTACTGTATATACAGTAATGTAGCTATGAAAGACAGATAGAAATTATAGCTAAAAGAGAAACAGTCTGAACTAAGGGACTGAGCAGGACTGATTTTTTCTTCTCCCACTCGTTTGTTCCTGTCGGTTCACTTCAGCTTCCTCAATTCCCCAACAATATAAACACACTCATCGCCTAATTTAAACCCTGTGACCCTGACCAGCCTTTTTTTCCACCTTAATGAGAACTCACTAGCTCTGACACACACACACACACACACACCAGTAAATCTTGCACTATTTTTATTGCATCCTGACGCACACCTCGCGTCCCACCATGGGGGCGACTGTAGCCATTTCTGGCACGTTTCCTTAATAACACCAGATTAAAAATGCAGTAGCTCGTTTATCAGACCCAGGAGTCTCAGACCCAGGAGGCCAACCAAACTCCAACACACTCCAACACCATCCTCACATCATCATCTGTTCTTCCCCTACATCTCAGGATACTTCTAGATGTTGCTCAACAAAAATGCCCATGAAGTGTTTGGAGCAAAACTGGAAAGCATACAAACATGTCCACAAAAAAATATGCTAAAAACCTTTGACCAAAGCTTCCAAAACGTTAACCTGATAACAGAAAGAGTGTGTTTTCAGTTTTAATCTCACTTAACCAATGTTGATTTGACGTTATAGTGAAACTCAGTCCAGTTCTTTCACAACTCGCTCCAATAAACTTCCACGTAACTGTTGACACGAGCATTTACTGAGTCCACTTTATTCCGGTAACTCCAAGTGCATGAGACCCTCCAGACCTGTGTTTATAAATCCTGTCTGCTTTCCTTCTCGAACAGTCTCGACTCCATTAACAAGCTCTTCATGTGTCAGAGACAGGAAGTGGACTAAATGAGCGGAGGAGCCGCGCGCAGCCCACAGATAACAGACCAACTTACAGTGAAGTGCAAATGTGTGTCTGTGGAATGATGATGTTCTGTGGAACACCGGGGTAGAAAGCAACATACTGTAAATAGAAGAAAAAAAATACTTCTAAGTTTAAAAAACAAATAAATAAATAACCAATCCTGGGAGAGAAAAAAAAGACTTCCCTTAGGAAGAATAACTAATAAAGAAAGAAAGAAAGAAAGAAAGACAAATGTAGCAAGAAAGAAAAAAAAGAAATAAAAAGAAATAAAAGGTAAGACAGAAAGAAAAATATAGCTAAGAAAAAAGAAAGAAAGAAAAAGAAAAAAAGAAAGAACGAACAGGAAGAAAAAAGAAAGAGACAAAAGTTAAGACAAAAATTTAGCAAGAAATAAAGAAAAATATAACTATGTAGTTAAGGAAGAAAGAAAGAAAGAAAGAAAGAGAAAGAAAGAAAAGGTAAGATAGAAAGACAAAAAAGAAAAATATAGCTAAGAAAGAAAGAAAAAAAGGAAGAAAAAAGGCAGAAAGAAAAATGTAGAAAGCAAGAAAGAAAAATATAACTAAGAAAGAAAGAAAAGGAAAGAAAGAAAAATGTAGGTAAAAAATAAAAGAAAGAAAGAAAAGGAGAGACTGAAAAAGGAAAGAAAGAAATAACTAATAAAGAAAGAAAGAACGAAAGAAAGAAAATATAGTTAAGGAAGAAAGAAAGAAAGAAAAAGAAAGAAAAGGTAAGACAGAAAGACAAAAAAGAAAAATATAACTAAGAAAGAAAGAAAAGGAAAGACTGAAAGAAAAAGAAAAATTTTGTAAAAAAATTAAAAAAAAAAAGAAAGAAAAGGGAAGACTGAAAAAAGAAAGAAAGAAAAAGAAAGAAATAAAGAAAGAAAATATAGTTAAGGAAGAAATAAAGAAAGAAAAATATAACTAAGAAAGACTGAGGAAAGAAAAGGAAAGACTGAAAGAAAGAAAAACATTTTACAAAAAAAGAAAGAAAGAAAGGGAAGACTGAAAAAAGAAAGAAAGAAAGAAAGAAAGAAATTTGAATAATCTGAGATTTAATTTTGGCAATGAATAACTAAAAAGAAAGGAAGTAAAAAGGGAAAAGGAGAAGTGATGAAAGGAAGAAAGAATGTAGTGGAGGTTTTGCAGAGACGTGAATGTAGGCCACATGAAGCTCAGAAACAATTAGAGCAGCTGTTGTTAAAAATGAAAAAATGTTAAAGATGACAGTTGAGGTCATGATACATGTGTAAGTGTGTGTGTGTGTGTGTGTGTGTGTGTGTGTGTGTATAACTCTCAGTAATAACAGCTGTAAGGACAATGACATGGCCATTATGTAATTTAAACACTACTTACTGAAGCTTGAAGGTTTTCCTGCAGCTCCACAGGCATGTTACTGGGTAAACTGGTGTAAAACTATTTGAACCCCTCTCCCTGTCCGTCTGTGTGGAGCAAAAGTCCCATGCGTGTGATGCACTGGCACGTCCTCGAGATTCCTATTAAAGACGAGACTTGCCAAGGAAACGCTACATGACCTTACTGAAGAGTCACAGACCCAGTTAACAGCGTTAAAGGATCTTTATAATACGGAGAGTCGAACCGCTGCGTAAAGTCTTCTCCAGCACATCCCAAAGATTCTCAATGGGGTTAAAGTCTGTCTCACGCTCACGAACCACTCTTTCACAATTTGTCCCTGATGGATCTTGACATTGTTATCTTTGTACTGAATGACCAGGTTTTTCCATCAGTGGATTTTTTTTCTTCCCTGATGTCAAGGATATATTCATTCAGGTTGTCAGCTGACCTCATTTTATTCATTCATTGTCTCTACAGTCTACATCCTGTATTGGCACTGTAGAGTCGTGGGCGGCCTATTCCAGGTAGGCTTAGGTCATGAGGCAGGGGACACTCTGGACAGGGTGCCAGTGCATCACGGGGTACACACTACGGACAATTTGGGAACGCCAATTAGTCTAATCTGCATGTCTTTGCACTGTGGGTGGAAACCGGAGAGCCAGATTTTTGTCAAGCACGGGGAGAACGTGCAAACTCTACACACATACATACACTTACCCGAGGTGGGAATTGAACCCGGACCCTGGAGGTGCAAGACGACTATGCTACCGCGGGGTCGACCTCATTTTGTCGTCACATGATGTTGCTGAGCCTAGACCCGACCAACAAAGGCAACCCCAGATCATAACCGTGTCAGTAGTCACCCTGAACATTCTGTAGCACAATGGGAGACCACTTTTTTTTGTCGCAGTTGATGATGTCATCATCATCTGCATAATGTTTTACAAATAAATAAAATTTTTTAAAAATAAACATCTTTTGTCCTGACAGTTACAGCAGCCATGTGGTTGTCTGGGCTTTTTCCTTCAAACCCCTTCTTTGTTGATCCCAATTTCAGCTGACTGGACAACAAAAAACGGGTCTGTCGTCGATTTGTCACATCAGCCGACTGTTCTGCATAAACCCAGGCTGGAAAAATAAAAAAAACCCACAAAACTTTGAGTTTGAGTCGAACAACAACGATCTTTGAACCCATTACCCTCAAGATGAACAACTCAGCTGTTCTCCACACTCTTACACTGTGTGTGTAGGGTGGACACTATGAACTCATGTGGCAGTAAGAAAAAAGAAAATCTGTTGCTAATAACAAAGAAAAATAAGTAAACAAGCTTAAAAAAAACGGAACAAAGAAAATCTTGGTAAGAAAGAAAGCTGAATAAGAAAAGCAAGAAAACGAAATAATCTAAAAAAAAAAAAAAAGAAAAAGAATGATGTAAATAAGCAAATGGTTAAGAGCCTTCCATCGGATAATTACTGCAGGTTCAGTTGGGAACAAGTTATTTAACCCTAACTGATGAGGCAAAGATGTTACTCTGGTTCAGAATGGTTAAATTATCGTCCTGCACCTAAAACAACGAAGGAGATTGCTGAAACTGCCAAAATTAGGTTAAGAACTGAAAAACAAATCATTAAAACCTGGAAGGATAAGTGGTGAACTATAAACTTTAAGGAAGGAATGTGATCAGAAAAACATCCCGAATGAGCGTGATGGGAGTTCACTTAAATGCTTAGTGAAAGAAAAAACAGTAGAAAACTCTGCACAGTGTGAAGAGAACTCAAGAGATTGGGACTGAACAGCTGTGTAGCCATAAGAACACTAAGTAGGTGAGGTTAATCTGAAAAAAAAAAAAAGGCATCAATTTGCTGGAGAACATAAACAATGGACTGTGGAGCATTGGAAAAAAAAGGTCATGTAGTCTGATAAGTCCATCCATGGGTTGCTTCAGTTGAAAATGAAATGAGGTCAGCTGATGACCTGAATGACCAGGTTTCTCCATCAATGGATTTTTTACTCTTCCCTGATGACATGATCCAAAATAACAATGCCAGGATTCATTGCCAAAGAGTGGTTCAGGGAGCATGAGACATCATTTTCACACATGGATTGGCCACCACAGAATCCAGACCTTAACCCTATTATAATCTTTAGAATGTGCTGGAGAAGACTTTACACAGCGGGCCGACTCTACCATCACGAATATGCAAGATTATGGAGAGAGATGAATGAAACTGTGGATGGAAGTAGATGTTTCGACATTGCCGAAGCTTATCAAAACAATTTTACGATCATAATCGAAGCAAAAGGTGGATTTTGCTGGATTGTGTAGGAAGGAAGGGACAATCTAGCTATCTGTTACTTATAAAAACAAATAAAAACAGCTAAATAATGGGGGGAAAAAAGAAAAGAACTGGATGTCTGGATGCTGTAGCGTTGCATTTTCTTTGCATTGGAACTGGAAGAGGCCCAGACCTGCTCCAGCATCACAGTGCCAATGTGCACACAGCAAGCTCCACCAAGACCTGTGGGACTAGAAGAACTTGAGTGTCCCTGACCTCAACCCCACTGAACACCTTTTCAGGGCCCTAGCTCGCTAATACCCCTGTTGCGTAATCCCCATATCCCCAGAGCTCCACTCAGTGCAAAGAAGAGTGAAGGTGATTATAAGAGTAAACATCTGGAATCGGCATTGGTCGTATACCGTATGTAGTATATTACATAAATAAATATAAGCAAACTCTCAGTACTGTGATCGCAACACTGTCTAGCCTTTGGAATATTATGGACCGTATTTGGGAACGAGGATAAAAATGTCCTGATCTTGAAATAACTAAACAAATGACACCATTATTACAGAGTGATCAATGCTGAGGAAAAGAATTCAGCAGAAAACAGTTGTCAGCAGTCTCAGCAACACGAGTTAACTGAAATGTTGATTACTGTTTGGCAGCTGGAGTCCGGTTTCTACACAACAGGGCAGTAAATCTCTCTGTGTTTGCACGGCTGTCTAAACGCCCGACCGAAGATGACCGATAAGTGCTTTTCTCGAGAATGAAATATCGACTAGCTTAAAAAGAAATAGTGGTTAATTTATTTTTCAGAAGAACTAATACAGATGTTTATCAGCTTTGAAAAGCATTTGACTTAGGAATGGTGTGTAAAAAGCCTAGTGCCAAAGTTGTCCAAGCGTTTAGGAATCCAGCAGGCAACACTACCTTATGCTACTGCTAAAAACAACAGTGATAAAAAAAAAAAAAAGGTTTGAAAACAAGTGCCGATTCTCCCCGTCTACAATGACCTGCTGAGCATCAAGTAAACAGGTCACTAAATTCTCAGCGAGCTTCCAAGCTTTTCCCAGAAAGAGTAAGATGTTACAAAGATCTTCTAGTTACTCAAAGATACTGATCCTCTTGTATAGCAAAACAACGAGAGACAAACTGCCCCAGAAAGCTTATAATTGAAACTAGTCTTTTTCCTGGAACTCAAGAAAGCACCACCTTCTCCCCAGTTCGTAAAATTCAGGTTTCATCCAAAATATGCAAGGAGAAAAACATACTAACAAAAAAAGAAAAAAAGAAGAAGTGCTGCCACTTGCCACTTCCCTCTCACATGCATCATCTTGACAGACAGTATCGGATGTGCAGGAGTAATATTCGAGTTCTAGTAATGCAGTTTTATATGCATTTTGAAGTCTACTGTAACTTACATCAGAGTTTCACAGTCATGGAGCACATCAGGCTGAATAAACAGTCCTAAAATATTGTTTCATTCTATATATATATATATATATATTTTTTTTTTTTTTTTTTTTTGTGTGATTGAGTGTGTGATATAAATGTGGCAAGTAACAATATACTAATACTCCATTGCAGTATTTTTTTTAGACTTAAGTATGGTCCATAAACAGAAATGACATTTTGAAAGTACAGATTGTTTAGTGCACCAAAGTGATTGACGGTTACCTGGGCAACTGGAACCTTTGGAATATAAAAATAAATAAATACATTTTTTAACTTCCACCTGGTCTCTGGCCGTAGATTCTTCTGGCTTCTTTTTAAAGCCTCACAAACAGGCGCATTGAGTTAAGGTGTTCAAGGTAAAATTAGAAGTGATCTAGCTAAGCGGCGAACATACTGAGCAAAGGAGATGCAAACTCTTAATTGGTTTGTATTTTCCACCAGTAACAATGTTTTTTTTTTTTTACAAAAGCCTATATTTCCTAAAATATATTTCCTTATATGAGGTCACATTAAGGGGAAAATCGAAAACGGGAAAAAGAATTCAAAGGAAGTCAAAAAGTCTCTGATAGTGAAATGACTAAAAAGTGAATTCTGCCTATTAGGTGCCATTTAGAGGTTGTATGGATAGTTGATGGCTTCAGCTTTCTACTCTGAAAAGGAAAACGTTTTACCAAACAAAAATATCAGTACAGATTTATTTATTTATGAATATAATTTGAAAATTGGGCCCACTGAAACCTGAATGACACTTTCTAGTCAAGTGACCAGTAGAAAGCTAATATCTATTATGAACTTATAGTAAACATGAGGGCTGTCCTGTAACTTTCTTTTATTAACTCATAGATTATCATTTAAACAACCCGCGTTCGTTAATTAAAAAAAAAAAAAAAAAGAAAGGTTATGCACACTTTTGCATTACTTTCGGTACAGCCCTCTTATAATAACCTTGATAATGCTGGATTTGCCCACTGAAATAAAAAAAAATAAAAAAATCACAAACTGCACTTTGGGGGAAAAAGAAAAAAAAAACTTCAAACTGAAATTATAAAAAAAAAAAAAAAAAAAAAAACAGACAAGAAAACAATCAAAGGATTATAGATCATTTTATTGCAACTACTCGGATTGTAAATAAAATCCCATAACCACATTCAAAACACCACGGCTTGATATGGCGGTGTCATTTCAATCAGGAAAGTAAGGCTCTAAAACTCTGTTACAAGAGACTTAGCAGCATTTATTAACAAGGATTGTTTCCCTATTAGGTTCTAATCCCATAAATGTATGGTTTCGCCCTTCGGTCTGCCTGCCCGAATAAACGAGCCGGCTCTAAAAGAAGGGAATTTAAACGACTAACAATAAATAGAAAATGTTTGGTAGTCATGTAGATTCTGACGAAATGAGAGCGTGCAGGGTGTTCAACTCGGTGCTAGATCAGAGAAACTCCCACAAAGAGCCCGAGAAGCACTTAAAATCTGATAAAGCCGCAGGTTACGTGCAGGTACCTCAGCATTAAACCTGCCTGATCCTTCTTAACAAATCACTCAAACAAAAAAAATCGGTAATAAAATAATAATGATGATAAATGATTTAAAAAATAAGATGAGATTTTTACACTTCGGTATATAGGCATTACAGTAATAAAGAATATAATTTTAAAAAATAGTAATAAACATTAATAAAGAACATGAGAAGAAGAAGAACCCAAGAACTAAAGCACATGTATAAAGCATATGGTCCCATCATGGTAACATTCAAAGACGAGGAAGGTGGCAAGGTACGGATTAGCTGTGTACACACATTTAACACAAAAAAAGAAAGAAAAAGAAATTATCATTTTACTTCATGTTCTCTGTGATTTTTACTTCCATTGGCAGTCAAACAATGTAAACCTGAAAATCATATTCTTTAAAGTAAAAACAAAACAAAAAAAAGCAAACAAATAAAAAGAAAAATACTTCTAAATCATTATTATGAAGTCAGGCTCATAATTTAGCACATCAGCTCTGATTCTGTAAAACTAATTTATGAAGTGCAGAAATGGGTAAGGGTAGCTGAGTGGTTAAGCTGTTACAGACTATTGATCGGAAGATCGCAGGTTTAAGCCCCCAGCACCTGGGCCCTTGAGCAAGGCCCTTAACCCTCAACTGCGCATACTGTATGGTTAATGAGATAAAAATGTAAGTGTCCTGAACTCTTTCTTCCCCATTTTGGTGGGAGGAAGAAAAAAAAAAGAAACCTGACTGTTAAAAAAGTGCTGACTGTGGAGACGTAAACATTCAAACTGTTCATCATTCGTCTTTAGATTGTGCACAGTGACATCCGAGTGAAAAGAAAATGAATCCACGACTTCAGATTCAGACGACGCTGTGGTATGAACAGGTGTAGGTCTGAGGAGCTTAAAATAAGTTAAACAACTATGATCATAAAACGAATAAGATAATGCACGCACACACACACCAGGTAACAGGTAAAGACAGTAACGGTACGATAAATATCTGCGGCAAGATTTAAATTCAAGTAAATACAGAAAGATTTCAGTAACAAGTTGAGAACATGTGCCAGATAAGGCACCGAATGGCCACGAGGAGCGCGTGATTAAGCTCTGATTTCTCCACTATGAGTATGTCGAGGTATTAAATCAGTGTGTCTGGATGTAGAACCCACGCTGAAACAAACTCAAAACTTTAAACTGGACAAGGTTAACGTCAAGCTGCGAATGAGAAAGGGACGATCTCTATATAAATTAGCTAGCACGACTAAAAAAAATTTTTGGTGTCCATGTCAGATTACTTGCTGTTACTGTAAAAAAAAACAAAATCAAAATCAAAGCGTAATTATTATTAAAGCCACGCATTATGGAGGAGGAAGTGTGTTAAAGACAGCCGCTCTGCACCCTGCCACCACCAACGAAAAAGGACGATACAATCGACAGCTGCTACTGTACTTCTCACGTCGAGGATCGAGAGGAAACAGGGTTGAGACTGAAATCATGTAGAAAAGCTTTTTCTTTTTAAATTCCAGTATTTGCGTATCTGTATGTGTGGGTGGGTGTGTGTTTGTTTGTTTTTTGTTTTTTAAAGGTCACATTCTGAAGGTGTTCACAAGGGAGGTGTTACTCCACTGTGACTGACTTCGCCAAGTTCCTTGGACAGTCCACCTGCATCGAGAAAACAAATGGGAATATACAATAAATAAATAAATAAATAAATACACACATTTGGTTAAATTCAGTATTTGGCGTGGCCGTCTGCAGAAAAATATGTTGGACAGTACAGTGGATGAATCCTGGGGGATAATTAAGACATCATGGGATCGTTTTAAACAGTCAACGCCAAACAATAACCGAAGAAAGAAACTTCACTGGCATCGTTCCCTCGACAGGGGAAGGAAAAAAAATAAAAAATAAAAAAGGTCAATCATTTTGGCTTTTTCTTTTCTCCTCTTTTCTTCACTCAGCAAGCAGAATTTTATGCTAGACCGTCTGGCATGAACCTTACATCAGTTAAGACAGATATTATATTAAAATATGTCAAAAAATAAAAGCAAAATCATGAAGCAAAATGATTGCCTGGCAAAAACAAAAATGGTAAAAATAAATATGTTTGTTGTTACAAAAACAAATAAACAAACAAAAAATAATAAGAATATATACACAACCGTTCAAAAGTTTGGGGTCACTTGCAAATTTCTTTGTTTTTGTTTAGTGATTTATTTTTTTTACATTCTACAACAATACTGGGGATTTCAAAACTTTAAAATAACACATATTGGATTAGGTAATTACGTAACAACAACAAAAACAACAGTTAGTTGCTATTTTAAGACACAGAGGTCAGCCTTTCTGTAATGGTTCTTGCAAGAACAGTATTGTCAAGTGCATTTGCAAAATCCGTCAAGCACCATAATGAAACTGTCTCTCATGAAGG
>JAQQZT010000040.1:26952952-26967946 GCA_030068275.1 Clarias platycephalus
TTCTGAAGGCGAAAGGGGGTCAAACACCGTATTAGTATGGTGTTCCTAATAATCCTTTAGGTGAGTGTATATATACACTCACCTACGGCCCGGTACCGGTCCGCAGCCCAGCGGTAGGAGACCACTGACTTAGAGCATCTGTGCTCACATACAAGTCCCTATGCGACTCGTTACTATAGAAACAAGACAAAAATTTATTCAAGCGCCTTCGACCAATCAGAATCGAGAATTCAAGTTCACGCGGTCATGTTATTTCCTAGAAAGAACAAGACACACGATGCTAATTCATTTCCGTTTTTGAATGGAACCCGATTTCACCTGTTCCACCCCCTCCACCTCGGGGACGTAAAACTGCAGCATGTTCTGGATGCCGGTCTTGAGCGTGACGACAGAACTGGGGCAGCTGGTGCACGAGCCCTGGAGCTGCAGCTTCACCACGCCGTTCTCGAAACCCCGATAGACCACATCGCCCCCGTCCTCCTGCACCGTGGGCCTGGGAGAGGACGGAAAAAAACGCGTTCTTATAGGAACCGTGCAATAAAACATGAGCGTAGCGAGAGAAAGATGCAGAGGTCGCGACGGCACCTGATCCGCGTGTCAAGCAGCTCTTTGATGATGGCGACGACCTCGTCGTCCTCGTCCGAGGGTGCTAATGGAGACGAGAGAAGGGTTACGTTAAGGTGCTGGGATTAAGATTCGTCTCTTGTAACTAAGCATTAGAGAATGACTACAGTGTGGAAATCATTAACACCATACCGGTGTCTGAACGTGGAGCTGTGCCTTCGTTAACGACAGGGAGGCCGGATGTGAAGAAGTCCATAATGGTGGCAAAGATGTCAGGATTAATCACCTTCCACTCTGTATGTGAATCAGCCTGGCAACAAGAAAAGCTCCACAGTTATGCATGTGGATGACTATTATTATTTTATTAATTACATTGTTTCAATTTACATTACCTTTGTGACGGTTATGAAGTCCGGCCCTAAGAAGACGCTCTTGACTCCATCAATTCTGAAGAGCTGCCTGGAAAAAAGCAATTCACACAAAACTCAGAGCAAGAGCATTAACCAGGACGACATGCTAATAGTTTATACTGTACGCTGCCTCGGCAAAAAAGTTTGTGTGTGAAAATGATTCCTCATGGTCCCAGAACTACGGAATTAATATAGCGTCACATCAGGGAAGAAGAAAAAACTCCACAGATGTGATAATCTGGTCTTTCAGTATATTCAGGTCGTCAGCTGACTTCATTTTATTGCCACATAATGTTACTGAGTCTAGACCTGAGCAACTGAAGCAATCCAGTTCCACTAATTTCAAATTTCCTTATAGTTGTTTTCTTTGCTTGATGCAGCCCAATAATTCGACCCTACTGTGTATTTACATCAATACCTGGCCAGTGGAGAGCAGAAAGCATCTCTGGCAGCGACAAAGTCCATAGTGCCCGAGTCTAACACCGTCCGTCCGGGGAGAAACTTCAAACTGTTTGGGTTCGGAGTGTCTTGAGTCTGAATGAACATGTTTCTCACTAAACAGAAAGAAAAAAAAAAAGTTTTTTTAAAAATTTTTTACACAAAGTACAAAAAAAAAATTATAATAATTCACAGTGGATTTCTGGATTGTACTTTCAACGCTCACCAAACATGGCTGCGGGACATCCTGGCAACGTTCTCGCGTTGAAGAAAAGTTTGCCGAGTGCTGCTCCACTGTGATCTTTACATGCAGGAGTTCTTCTAGAAATGGAGAAATAAATCAGATCTCATCTACCTCTTGCATGTTAGTCTTAAAATTTTTTAAAATCTTGTCAAACGTTTCTGTGGCAGATTTGCGCAGTTTCCCGCAGAATTTCATATTCGCTCTTTGTTCTACCTTGATGATGAAATGGCAAGCGTGATAACGCGCATGGAATCAGAATAGCACCAGTTGCACAGCTCCTGATGCAGTGTGTTACAAAACTAGTCTCAAAACCTCATATTAACAACGGACGGGCGCTGTATATTATCGTTGCTATGGTTACGGCTCATTCAGGATCTGCAGAGAAAATATCAAGAATGGGCAAAGAAAATTATTATCTAATGTTTTCTGCAAGTAAAGACAGAAGGAGTCTCCAGTGTCAGGAGGTTTCGTTAAAGTCTTCAGGACGGAGGAGTTTGTGCTTTCTGGTTTCGCTGTATCGTGACAAGATGCATTTTTATCTGATTAACTGAAAGTATGTTCGAAACCAAGTTCAACAACATTTACTATAGATGAATAAAAAGCTTTCCAAATGACTGATATTTATTTATAGCTGCTATATCGTACACTGCAGAAGGCACTTGTAACCTTGTGGATGTTTCACAGCATTAAATATAACCAGAAACAGATTTAAAACATATATAAACAGTCTCTCCTCTAAACACTCCTCACTCACTCAGACCTGGAGAGTGATGGAGAGTGACGCTGCACAATATTTACGCAAATAAATCTGCATTTTATGAGTTGCTATATATCTAAAACTAAAACATTTACTCAGAAACGTCTATAAAGATTTTATAAAGTTATTACGACTTACGCTCCTGAGAAAAACGAAAAGAAATTCCGAGTAACTCCAGCAGCCCTGTGCGCCGCCATGTTGCTCTGAGTGAAATCGCGTCACTTCCGTTATCAGCCTGCAGGGTAAAACTATCACTTCCGGTTTAAACCGCTACAGACGCTAGATGTCGCTCGAGGATTTCTTTGGATAAAATGTGCAGAAGCTAAAAGGCTACATTTTTTGTGTGTGAAAATTTTAGAACCTTCATGTTATTTTTTTTTTTTTCAACTAAAATGAATGAAATAAACGAATATATAAATAAACAAACAAAAATGAGTAATTTTTTTTTTTTTTTTTACCACATCTGAGGTATTTTTAGATTAGAAAGTACCCTTTAGTGTGTTTAATAATAGCTAATAGTTTTTGGTCCTGTTAAAAAGAGAGGACTTTTTTGTCAAACTCAAAAATCCAGTTCATCTTTATGAGTATAAAAAACAACAAGGCCAAAATTTCCACTTCTAACCCTCCCTCATTCAAATATAGGCCTCTTCTTTCAGCTGCTCCCGTTGGGGTCACCACAGCAGACCATTTTGCGGAACACATCTTCCCTGGTCATTCCAACCTCCTGCATATCTTCTCTTACCACATCCATAAACCACCGCTCGGTCCTTCCTCTTCTCATCCTGCATGGCAGCTCCATCTCTTCTCCCGATATACCCCTCATCCCTCCTGAACCACCTTAATCTGGCCTCTCTAACTTTGTCCCCAAACCGTCCCTCTAATATACTTATTCCTAATCCTGTCCATTCTTAACACTCCCAAGCAACTTGCTGCAGTCATACAACTAAAAATGTTGACTTTACAGTTCTTATTTTTAGTCTATAATACTACTGTAGCTAGTGAGAAAAAAAAAACATGATACAGTGATATTACAGTACATAAACATGTATAACATTTTTGACAATATCCTGGTACGTGTTCCATAGTACCATACTACAGTACATACTGTATACCCTTACCAAAGTAAGTACCATGGTAGAATCATGTACCATAGTGTGGTACCATGGTAAAATGTCTTATGGGACAGGATGATGCAATTAAGGCACATTTGGTGGTAGCTGTGCACAACGAACAAGTAATGGAAGCTACTTTAAGTATACCATTACACAGTGTATAGTTATAAAGTCGTTAATAGAAATGGATGCATTTTTGTGTGTGTGTGTGGGGGGGGTCTTATTCCACATTTAGTCTCTAATATAAATAACGAATCAGGAAATGTTTCCACTAAAAGCGAGGCTCTTCATATTGATGGAAGGAGTCTCCAGTGTCAGTACTTTGTTACAGTCATCAAAGATTAAGCTTCGCTTCTTCCTTGTCAGTCTTTAATAAATGATGCAAGTGTCAGCAAATGACTGTGGTATAAAAAGAATAAAATATGTGACACACAATAATTAACTCATGATTGTTTATTTTTTTTTTGCAATAACAGCATGCCCAGTCATATTGTATTCCTGATATAAATCACAAGATGCAGCACACATACACCCTTTTGCATTATTGTGAAAAATATATATATTAATACATAACTCCTAATTTATTTTATTGGTACACAACAAACTGTGATGAACATCGTCCGGACCGACGAGTGCTTTGGAAAACGTGAGTATTTCAAACAAGTGCCTTCATGATTACTGAAACGCCACACGCTGCATTTCAGGTACTGAATGTTCACAATCCCCAAACACACATACACATTTCATAATCACTGAATATCTCAAGATCATTATAAACATACATAACTCTCATTACACACACACAGACCCACATACACACCCTCCAACACATTGTTATGGTCCCAAAAGGGAGTGTCAGTAATATACCAAAGGCAAGGTCATTGCATTTAAGGTATACACAGTGAAAAGATAGACATACAGGAAGAGAGGTAAAAAGAAAGTAATCTAAACAGACAGACAGCTAAGAATGGTATTTGGATCAGCTAAGCATTTGTATTAAATTCAAGAACCCTGGAAAAATACAGCACTGGATGTAAATATGCAATATGTGTTCAAGTTATACGCCGCACAATACTCTAGAGCTTAATGTCCAAACGCAAAGATAATGCAAAGTGGACCATCAGCAGGAGTGTGAATATTCGTCAGATTTCAACGATCGTCATTATACAATCCTCAATAGCTTAATTACTGTTGTTAAGACAAGATGACGCCGTCAGTTTTAATCATAATCTACATGTCTACATGGTTCTGTGCAACAAAATTCAGCATATTGACGAGCCTCAAAGAGAACTACCCTCAAATTGCATCACGATCTGGTGTTATTGGGTTTTCCAGTTTCCTCCTACATCCTAAAAACAGTCTCTAGTTATAAGTGGACTGGGGACAACTAATTGACTGAACCTAATGATGTGTTCCTGCGCCTTACCCAGGGCTCCCTGGCATCACTCCGGATCACGCCCCTGATCAGGATAAATCTCTTTCTGAAGACCACGCATTCATGGTTGTGCTTAAGCAAAGTTGATATCGAGGCTCAGGAAACCGAAAACCAGCCGTACATTTACTAAAATAAAGGAAGCGAGATTTAAACCCTTGGATCGGTCTAAATAACGATATTAGTGCTCTCGTATCGACTTGGAGTGAAAGTGGAGCGCAATACCAAGTTCAGACGAGAACTTCTCCATTGATGGGGATTTTCCATCACCAGTGCAAAGAGGAGACGGTAAATGAGTACATCGATATGGGAATAAGTGTATGGTTCATCGAGGACGTGTCATTCCAGGCTAAAGTGTCAAAAAAAAAAAAAAAAGCAACAACCTAAAATTAGAGTTTCTCTCAGCATTGGAATTAACTGAGGTAGGCATATAACACAGATATTTGGGTTTGCATTGGTCAATCCAGGTAAAGACTAGTCTCTGCAAGTATGTGCTTCGTTCCTGCATACGGTTTCTTGTTTTCACATAAAGGTACTACGTTTTCTCCACAAATATTCTCTCTCAACCTCCTTTCATCAAAGAATTGTTGCAAATGAAAGGATGCAGAGATGAACAAAAGAGTATTCAGTCCACCTTAGTGCTTTTCCTGAGGTCCTTTATGATGAAAAGGCGCGGAGAGAAACGGATCGTCAGAGTTAACTACGTCAGGTCCCTCGTAATGTCTGGAGTACTTTGCTAAAGCCTGAGGTCGAAAAGGCAAAGGCGCCACTTGATCAAGGACGCTCTGCTCATGGCTTCCGGGAGCCACCATACCGGAACGTTGCATCCCAGTCTGCGGGACTGGATGAGTGTAAACTGTTCCCCATGTTTCCTTCTTCTTTCCAAATGGCGCCTGGAGGAAGATGTCTGGTGGTTGAGACGAAGTCTGTTGACGAGGAAATGGAGCGTTGGCAAACACGTCAACGTCAGTTTCCTGCACAGCCCGAAAAGGGGCTTTGGAGAAGACATCGGAGTCGTGCTCAGAAGGTTGGACTACGTGGTTCTGTGAGGGCTGATGGGTAATCAGAGAGGACTGTGGGACGTCAGAGGGTTCGAAACTCGAGGTGGTCTGGAGGTTTCCTGAAGCACCCAGTTCTTGTTCTTCGTCCTCGTCAAAGTCTTGCAACAAAGGTCTGGAGCCGCTGCAGTCGAGGCTCGAGGCTTCGCTCGGTCTGGCGTCACCCGTCTGGTCGTCTTCGTCGCTGGAATGCATCCAGTCTTCAGTTGGTTCTTCAGCTTCGTCACCTTCTAAAAGCGAGCCACAGCCATTAGTTTTCCCCTGGGTTTCTGGAGAAGAAGAACAGAGAGACAAGAAAAGAAAAGATGACATCAGCAACTATTGAACATTAGGGAGTACTGGAGTGCTCACAGTCCTGTAGTAGAGGACAAATTAGAATGTGAGGTAATAATACTTCTTGCATACTTCATGTGATGACTATACTGTATGTGGTGCCAAATTGCTGATCCAACCTCATAGACGTGGTCGATCAGACGAGACATGTTTATATAAATAAAATTGAATTGAATTGAATGTTGGGTGCTTACTACATTACGTACATGCAATGGAAGTCAATGTCACACAATATTACTGTCTCTTCTTGCCATAATATCTGAAATCCACTTGCTTATTAAGATGCACTCTGATGTTTGACAGCCAAATTGCGTGTTTGCATCAGTAGAAAGCCAAGCCAAGCGAGTTTACAAATTTTGCGATTTTTTTTCAGTCAGCTAAAGTTGTTTCGAAAGAGTCAACCCACCACATCAACATTGCCTTTGATATTCTTTTGAAAGTTTTTTTGTTGTAATATTGGTAATTGGTTCTAGGTGGCTAGAACGGTTTATCTGCATTCACATTATTTCTCATGGGAAAACTGAAATCAATATGAATTTCCACCTTGCATCCAGAGCAAATGTAATTCGTATGCTGAGGTTCCGCTGTATTGCAATCTATGATCATGAATAAAATTTCATAAACACTAAAAAAAAAAAAAAAAAACTTACATGGATCAAAGTATGAAAAAGTTGACATAGCTTAAATATTTGAAAATAAAAATTTTACTGATTTCTTTTTTAAAGCATTGTGAACAAGAACCACCTCAAGCTGTTGTACTAAATAAATGTTAGTTAAGAATTAAGAAAAAAAAGTGACATGTTTAAATAAACATTTCTATTTAATAATAAACTTCCATTACTTGTTTGTAACGTTTGTAGTACACCGCTCAAACCGCACATGTTTTGACTGGTCGAGCATAATATTGTGTGCATCTTATTTCATGGTCGAACAATCCTTTAAATTGTGTCTAAGTTTTTAACTTTCTTTATGAGAGATATACAAAGTAAATGACACAAACACAGACTAGGAGACCAAACAAATGAACTATAAGCAAATAAATGAAAAATAAACCCACAAATACATTCACAACGCTATGGATGAACACCAAATTTCTACAACATGACTAGATTCCACCCCACAAACACCAGCTACCACAGAAAGAAAGGCTGCAGCCTTGTTTCCACATATTGTAAAAGTTGTATAAAATAAAAATTTGAAAGTATTTCATGGTCTTACAAGGGAGAAGAAAACAATTATAAAAAGGTTTATGTAGTTTAGTGTAAAATGGGAGAGTTATTGTATTAAATGGAAATGTGTGAACTGAAGAGAAACTAATGGAAACAAGGAAGGCAAAATCAGACATGAGATACAGATACAGAGACGGAGCAGAACTCTTACCTTCAGACTGTGGACAGAGGCATGTAGGAAAGGTTAAGATATCAGTAGACTACAACTCTAGAAATCATAATGTCCAAGTGAGGACTGTACAAATTTCCAGCCTGTATCTTGTCCACGCCTTTACGCTGCCCCTAACCCATGCCCACTGCTTCTCTTTTGCGAGAGGTGAAAAGAAATTCATTTACAAATAAATTTTTCGAATTTTTTAAAAACGTGTAAATTTGAAATTATTCAAAGTTAAGAAATTTGATGCATACAAAGATCTGATTAAAACAGAGCAGATTATCACATGAGTGATTATCATATAATTATTAATGTTCTCATAATTATAACTTACTATCTCATAATTATCAATGATTATGACTTACTATCTCATAGTTATCAATTTTCTCATAATTATGACTTACTAAATTACCTGTGCTGCTGAAAAAAAAAAAAAAATTAAGAACTTAAAATTAATTTGCATATGTAATAAAGTAATGCAGGGATGCAATAAACTCCTTACATAAAATAAATAACATAGGGGTGTGTTGCAAATAAGCAAGTAGTTAAATAAGTAAATAAATAAATAAAAATGCAATAAAACTATTAACAGCAATATAAATAATTTATGACCATTTTTTAAATGACTAAATTCTTGTTTTAACTTCACATTTTATGAGAGGAATGCATTCTGTCCAACATTATTCTACCATCTGTTTTGCCAATATAATGGCAATATAATGATAAATGTGGCTCATGGTTACAAAAATATGCACCGTTGTATCAAATCATCTTTAGGTGGACGTTTACACGTTCATTTCTTTTTCTTTTTTTTTCTTTTCATCCTCCATACCTATTGTGGAGACAAAAGTCCTAAAAAATGATTGGCTGGAACAATATTAAATTGGTCTAATATACAGAAGTGATAAATATCCTATAATCAAAGATTTCTATACTGATGGGCGTGGTCCCTTTAGGATGACTCCGCCCCCTTACATAGCAGAAGGGCTTATAAAAAAAACCACACCAAGACGTCTTAGCACTTGCCACCTGTGTATACGCTCATCCATAATACCGGGTTACCCTTCATGATTTTATTGGTGTTTCTATAGAACCTATGGACACTAAAAAGGGTGTACAAAGTAAAAGGTGAGCATCAGGAAGACTGAAAAGAGAGGAAAAAGAAAATAAATTAGGGTAAGTGGAAAAGGGAGGTCAGGACAAGCAGGGGAATATATATATATTTAAAAAAAAAAAAAAAACATTTTATGTAATGGAATGATCGAAGTCTTCGTTGCTCTCAATAAGGTTTCTCTCTCTATGTGGATAAACTAATTATATAAAATAACTTTTAATAACATAACACAAGAAGTAACACAAGGGGAAGAGTGCGATGACTGATCACATCTGCGACTATTTTTATTCCGCTGAACCCGACACCGACAAACTGCACAAGACATTATGGAATTCTGTTCCCATAAACATGTTTATTTGCCGTTATTATGGAATTCATTTATTCATCATCTCAGAAAATAGAAGGAAAGGAACACACTTATAGATAATACATCTTTCAATCTTTTCCAGCTGATAAAATGCCTACAGTCGCGTATAGGTCACATGTTACACTGACCGTAAGGAGTGAGCTGTGCTATACTGTACACTGCGACACAAAACGCTGGACTATCAGCGATGCTAAACTGCTTAGCATTTAGTCACGGTGCGGTACGCGTCTGGGTGCGTGCATGTGTTCGGGGATCTGCGAATACGATTGCATAGATCAGCCACGTTACAGCCGGACGGTACAGGGACGAGGACTGCGAGAATACATCGACTATGGATATATACATAATTACACGACCACTGCATCTGCACCGCTTGGGAATTAAAACAAAACAAAAAATAAAAATAAACATCACTTTCATTTTAAATGCCGAACCTTAACTTCAAGTACACTAGCACTGACGTCTCGATGGACATGATTCCACGCCCCAGTAGTGCTTAATTAAAGAATAGAGAGCAGGTCTTTATAACACCCGTGAACACCAGCACTCTGGATTTGATCTTCAAAGCTCTATATAGCAAGAGGGACGTTCACGTCAAAACGGGTCTTTTCTGGTCAATCGGTGACTTCAAGCACGGTACGGTGATGAGTCCTCTCAGCTGAGGTGGCTCAGAGCTAGAACTTACTTTTCTACACGTCTGAGCCATTAAGGGAGTTCCTGGGAGGCTAGGGTTTTAGACGTGAAGCAGGCAGTCTGATCATGCCTCCGGCGTACTGAGAAAACTTTCTATCCTGATGGTGTCCAAGCACAAGTGAAACCCCGGGGTAAGTATAGAGAAACAAAGGGAGATTTTACTCATAATCAACAGAATCGAAAGTCCCAGTTTGACTTGAACACCCCTCGTATAATTATCCCAGTAGAACGACGAGCCCTGGGAAAACTGCGTGCTCTCTGAAAGTGGTACTCAGGCCCTGTTTCTGATCTCAGCATCTTCATCTGTGTAGTATTTATTACACAGGGACAGAAATGTACAACAACAGACGGATAGACCGTACTCGTTCCCCGGTACTGCAGCATGAGGCAGATGATGTGTGAAACAAGGCTGTGACCTCAGGAAAGTCATTTCCATCATAAGCCCGGGTAAAGACAAGGAAGCAGGAAGTCTTTACAAGATCTTTAAATAATAAACGAAAACGATTGCAACAATTAAAGGGACCGTTTTTTAAGTTAAGCAGACATTATTATAATTTTTTTAACATTTAACATCACTTGGCTGATGATTTTATCCAACATTACTTATAGCACAATTAAGACAGCATACAAAAAAAAAAAAAAGAAAAAAAACTCTCTTTTTCCTCAATAGGAATCTCAGCAGCGCTGGGATTTGAACTCATAACCTCTTACTGTATGTAGTGAGTAGCCCCGAGTTTTAACCCCTGAGCCACCATTTACACCACATGTATCCTAGATATTCCTTATGATATATGCCAGACCCTGTGCTCTGGCAGGGGGCGGAGCTTATTTCCAGGTCAGAAGAATTGAAACAGAAGCTTAAAGTCAGAAAGATGAAAGAAGCCACGCCCACTCAGTGAACTGAACGCCTGCGAATCACATTTTCTCTCATGTGTCTTTAACAGTACATGATTACACTTGGTCTGAATGACGCTTAAATATTACAAACCGCCCCTTTAAAGTCTTCAGCATTTTGTAGAGGAAAAAAAAAAAAACGATTAATAGCGGCGAACTGATTCACAGCAAAGCGTAAAAAACGGCGTTCACAGAAGTCACTCTTACAGTACAGCAGAGTAAGAAAAGTCCTTTGCACTTCAGATGTACATAAAAATACACTTCAGACACTATAATAAACATGATAAGAATAATGGAGGTTGTGTGCACATGTTCTTCATACATTCATAAACAATAAGACTTCTTCATTTTAGACTTTTTCACTGTAATACTCTAGTAATACTAGAGTAAAATTTGAGTAATACTCTAACTACATGTTCCAAATGCGAGATATGTCTTTTAACTTTTATCCTACAGGAAAAACAACATTAACGATGCAGTGCACATTAACCAAAAAGGGTCAAATTAACTGAAACCAAAAATCAGAAAGCTTAAATAAATAATGAACAAAATAACTAAATAAATGTTGAGGTGGGGGAACACACACAGGCAGGAAACGATAAATGTGCGCACACGACATGTCCTGAGAAGAGCAGTAAAGCTGAATTCCTAATCTCTGATCGTATCGAAGGTCGAAGCGCGTACACAGCAGCGTGGATACAGTACATGGAGTGACGCGATCTTTCGATTACTTGAGCTAATAACGATATTTATGATATGCTCTTATAATTGATATCGCACATGCAAGAGCTTGTGGGGGAACCGCGGTCACACCTACACTGACCGGGACTATGTGTATAGAAGCACGGCAGGTGTATACGGAGCAGAAACGTGCGCTCGGGGAGAGGGACTTCTCGTACACTTGTTCTGCCTCGGTAAGGCTGGAATGTCAATATCACGCAGTAAGACAGAAGACAGAAGGCGTTCCTCTTTTAGTAGTTGCTGAGAAGGAGACACTTTACACATTACACTTGTCTGTGTACTTTTGTTTTTTTTTTATGTCCCAGGCAGTCTATTTTAGTTCTCATGAACTGGCAGAACTCGATCTAGGTTAAACAAAGCATTCGAGTGGTTTTAACCAAGCGCTCAATATAATACTATAGTTGATCTGTTCATCGGAATGACAAACAAACAGCTACAATTCAGTGACCTTTTCTTTACTAAACATGAACCAGATCGGCTTCTGAATCAGATCAGTCTTTCCAACCGTCTAAATTATGTGGCTGAAGACGTCTCGTCGGACCAGAGACCAGCTACAGTAGGTAAAAACAGAACGTTAAAAGCAAGCGCCAGAGAAATTAGTGTTTTTATTTCCTTGCTAGCTTTGGATGTCATCTTGTCCAACTCCATGGCGCTTAGTTAATAGTCGTAACATGAAGCGCCACTATGAAACAAACCACGACTGCTTTGAAAACTATTGCGGTTTAATCCGTTAAACGGTTACTGTTTTCCGTGGTTTATGCCACTCGTTGCGGGGAAAGAATTTCATGTGGCTTATCCTTTTAAGTTTTCCATCCATCCATCCATCTAGGAACCTCGGTGGTTCCCAACCAGGGGCCGTGGAGGCCAGTGGTGATCACCGTGGTATTTATTCCCATTTTAACGAATGTGGCAAGACCTCCAGTCAACAGGAACGCCAGTTAGCCTGATCTACATGTCTTTGGATTGAAGGAAACCCACCAAGCACAAGGAGAAAATACAAACTCCATGCACACAGATCCTGAGGTGGGAATCGAACCCGATCCCTGGAGGTGTGAAGCGACAGTGCTAACCACTACACCACCGTGCCGCCCCTTTAAAGTTTTAGCTGTCATATATTCTGTTCATATATATGCGTCAACCTACAAGTCAGTGTTGGCACCTTAAAAATCTGAACAAAAAACGTTTTGGAAATTCATGTTGTTGCGCAAAAAGCCCCAAAGAATAATCAGTGCAAGAGCGAATGAGGTATGATGATATACGCATTTACACAACTTGAATTGCTCGATCTACAAAGCAATTCATGGACAGTGACAAGAAAGCGAGATGAATGAAGATCTGGAGGAGAGCATGGAGGGGGGGGGGGGGGGGGAGTAGACCAAACTTAAAAACTTGACTGTGGCTAAATTTGAAACCTTGGCATGTATTTAAAATCTCATGGCTTTTATTAGATTCATTTAATCTCTGACTTTAATGTAAATCTTTAATAATAAATATTTTATGGTAATTTCAAACATACTAATAAAGTTTCAAACTAATTTATTGAATTATTATATTATCAGCGGTCCATTGTGGCCCACCTGCAGTACATTCACAGCCCACTAGGGGCAGACTCACATCCTTCGGGAAACACTGATGTAGACTGTAAATAAACCTCTTCATCACATACGCTTTATGTTTCGTCTTATATCCCTTCGCTCTTCTAAAGTGGCACAAAACTTTCTGTTCACTGTTCGTTATTTTTACAGCTTGGTACGTGCAGCACTGCCCCCTAGTGGCCAGGTCCACATTTAACTCTTGTCCTAGCAGACGCCTCTGGAAACGTCTGTACGGAATCGCATACGTCTAATTTGGCCCCAATTAAAGTGGCAGCTTTTCACGGTATAATCTACACCGCACTGGATTATGGATTAAAGACAGCTAGATGATGTATCCTTGGACCAAGAGCACTGATGCGAGTTCCTGTCCCTGATACCAGTGGGAGCTATCGATCTGTATTTCCTGCGTCAGACTTCGAAAGAACGGTTTACAGCTCAATTTTTGGAACGATTAAAAGGATTGCTTTTTGAATTTGTAAAACGTTTCATCATGGTGATCGATTGTGGGTCTCGTGCCATCCCTTAGCGTGGAACAGATTTAGCTCTGACCAGATGCAAATACAGCATGATGGATATTTTGTTTAAATGATTGTGCAACAGAAGAAAAAACAAACAAGAAAAAAAAAAACTTTAAGATGAATGACAGAGACATGGGAGGAGGAGGACCCAGTATATATAATATTATCCTGATGACATTCATAACCTAAACTATAGCCTTGTTTATGAATTGCACATTTTCCCTGCATGTTTTTTTTCTTTTTTTCATCCCTCTCTCTCTCTCTCTCTCTCTCTCTTTTTCTCTCTCTGTGTCTTCTACAAGTCGATGAGCTGGTCCACCAGCAGCAGGGAGCAGGTCAGATTGGGCAGACTGGTCTCTGAGCTGCCACTGTTGCTACCACCTAGAGCATGCCAGAGAGAGAGAGAGAGAGAGAGATGGAGAGATGGAGAGAGAGAGTCAGAGCAAGAGAGAGGAAAAAGTGGAATGAGAAAGGGAAAGTAGACAGAAAGATGGAAGACAGAAGTGTGTGTGCAAAATATGATCAAAGCAAACAGCAAAATAGCGAGCATGCAAACAGTAAAGGAACCAAATAAAAAAAAGAAATCAATACAAGGTTAAAAAAAAAAAAAAAAAAGAGAGAAGGGTGTGATGTGCATTGCAACAAAGGATTATGGAGGAAAGTATGATGGGAGAAAAATAAAGAGAAAAGTAAGTGGAGGTTCCTTTCAGAGATGAAAATCAGGACTTCATGTTGCGCTCCAGAGCCAGAGACAAAGTCTGGAACATTCGTCTGCCTAAACACGTCTGAGGTGTATTAGTATCGTGACCACTATGGAATGATGTGGCGAAAGAGTTCTGCCAAATAATCCACTGCACGATTGTTAATATCTTTGCTGAAGTAAAGTTAATGTCTGGCAAAATAAATCGCTCTCTGTTTATTACATCATTTAATTCCTCTCTGAAACTAAAAAAAAGAAAAAAATCTAAAGATAACAAGACAACCTAATCTTGAGCTATGACTGATAATGCTGCACCATATTCATCTATTCACGAGTGGTGTTCAAGTCAAACCGGGACTTTTGATTTAAAAATAAATAAATAAATAAATTCTGTTGAATGATGGCGTAAAACCACAGTACAGTGAAACCTTGGATTGCGAGTAAAGCGGTTTGCGAGTGTTCCGGAAGACGAGCAAAGATTTTTTTAAATAAATTTTGACTTGGAAAACGAGCAAGTCTTGGTTTACGAGTACCGAGTATCATGTATCACGCCTGCGCTTCTTGTTTTTTTTTTTTTTTTAATAAATTTAGTCTGTCCAATTCTTTTTACCCCGATTTTCTCCCCAATCTAATCGTGTCCA
>JAQQZT010000040.1:26969749-26979972 GCA_030068275.1 Clarias platycephalus
CAAGCACAGGGAGAACATGCAAACTCCACGCACACAGAGACGGGAATCGAGCCTGGCCGGGAATCGAACCCGGACCCTGGACAGTGCTAACCACTACACCACCGTGCCGCATCACCTTGCTTACTTTCCCTCCCTTTTTTGTGCGTCTGATCAGACTGTAGTGTAAAAAAGCAGAAAAGGGCGTAATGATACAGACCCCAACAGGAGGCACTGGCGTCACTGCTAACCCTATCCCTGGAATCCCAACAAGCGTTACCCCTAGAACCAAAATGAAAAAACTTTAAATTTTGCTTCCTGGACCCCTGGAAGATTCCTTAAACCCATTTAATCCTTCGCTTTCCTCGGTTGTTTGATAGAAGAGCGCTCGCTGGTGGGTGGAGATTAGCCAATACCATATTTGGGAATATCTCCAGAATTCTTTAGGTTTTTACATGGATACACATCATGCACACGAGTTCTCATCGGGAACGCCAGCACAGCGCTCATTCGAAGGTGTTCTCGGTCGCACTGCATCCCTTTCATCCACAACCTTTTCATGAGCGTTCGTCTTACCCGACTGGAGCTGTGCGCCGGCCAGCGGAGCTGGAACAAACTGCTCCAGAGGCTGAGCCGGGGTGGAGGATATCGGAGAAGGCAGAACCTGGACTCCCGATGGGGAATGAGAGAGCAGGGGACCACCGAGTAGAGATTCTCCTCCACCCAGGGCGTCTGGACACCAACGACAGGAGGGAACAGGAACGGCAGAGGAGGTACAGAAAAAACGGATTCAATGTAAAGTCAAAGCGGGACAGATAAAAGTGTGTTGGGATGAAACGTGCTAATTGATGAGCAGTGACAGGAAGCATGACATCAGTAAGAGTCAGCCTACTCAAAAGATGCCCGCTTTCGAATGACGGAAATGATTAATCCTGGTGTGACCCGAGTTTTAAATGGAAAGAAACCTGATAGTGTGAGAGGGAGTTTTGCACTGACCTGGCAACACTGGATCGGTGTGTAGAGACTCCAGCCCAGGAATAAGAGTGTCCGTCACAGCTGTGTGCGAAGAGAACGAAAACACGATCGGTGAAAAGGTACATGAGACATGATCTTTTCATTTACACTCTATTTTTAGTTATTAGATGAAATGAGTCGGTCGTGAGGAAGCAGACAGATGGGATGAGAGATAAGTTGGAGGTGACGCTCGAGGCTGGCGCGGAGAACGAGAGAGCGAGAGAGCCGGGCGTGGAACGAGAGGCAAACAGATGGATGAGCGGCCTTTGCTTCTCCGAGGAAAAGAAATAATTGCGTCTGCAGGGTATGACAGAGGATTGATGAGGAGAGGAAGAGAAAAGGAGCAGAGGGAGAGTGGAGGAAAAAGCAGAGGTGGTTTACCATGGCTGGAGTCTGCAGGACTAAAGGGGTCGTTCAGAGGGAGGTCAGGGATCAGCAGGGAGGAAGAGGAGGAGGAGGAAGGTTCGGGAGACTTCAAACCCTCTATCAACTTCTCTACTCGGCAGAGAGGAGAAGGAAAGTAAAAGAAGGAAGGAAAGAAATGAGTCATAATATAAGAGAAGGAAAAAAGAGAATGATGAGAAGAAGAGATGAGAAGAAGAGAGGAGACAAAATGGTAAGAAGAGAAAAAGGAGTAAGAACAGAAGAGAAATAAAAATAAAATAGAAGACACGAAGACATGAGAAGAGAAAAAAAAATTATTAAAAAGAAAATAAGTCTGAAGAAAATAAAAGAGGAGAAAAGAAGAAATTTATAAAAGAGAAGAGCTTAAAAGAGAAGACGGAATAAGGCCTGAGAAGAGAAGAAATGAGTTGAGAAGACAGGAGAGGAGAAGAGAATAGAGAAGAAACGAGAAGACGCGAGAAAAAAAGAAGAGAAGAAAAAACATGAGAAGAGGAGAAAAGAAAGGAGAAAACGTGAGAAGGGAAGAGTTGAGAAGACAGAAGAGAAGAGAAGGGAGACGACTTGACGGATGTGAGAAGAAAATAGGATGATTTGCAAAGATGTGAGAAAAAAAAAAAGACGAGAACACATGAGAAGAGGAGAAGATGAGGGAAGAGAAGGAAAAAGAAGAGATGTGAGAAGAGAAAAGAAATGACATGAGAAGAGAATACAGGAAGAGAAGACTTCAGAAGAGAAAAAAAGAGAAGATGTGAGGAACATGGAGAGCAGACATAAGAGGAGTAGAAAAGGCGTGATAAGCGAGACGGAGAGAAGACGTGAGAGATAAGGAGAGAAGACGTATGAAGAGAAAAAGCAAGAAGCAAAGAGAAGACGAGACTTGAGAAGAGAAGAAAAGATGTAAGAAACGAGAACAGTAGACGTAAGAAGAGAAGAGGAGAGACTCACACAAGCGTCAGAAACGGAGGTTTATTAAAACATTCCTGCAGGCGTTTCATCAGAACTGCGTGAACACACCATGCACAAGACGAGTCCTCGGAGAGAAACTCGGACGTGTTTAGTGAAGAACGAGAACGCAGACACAACATGGCAGAGTCCTCATTAGCCAGCTGAGCTCAGTTTCCAGAACACACCGTGTTAGAACAAGTCACAACCTACTGTACTATACAAGACTCATCTGATGTGAGAAACAACACACACACCAGGCTCTCATCATCCTCGGCTCTACGTGATCGTGCAGCAGACGAGCAGCCGCGGTGTTAAGAGCAGGACTGGGGATCTGTACAGTAAAGTGCAGCCATGACAGGAACCGGCCGCTAGTGTGAGCGCTGTTAGCTCGGGGTGCGTCCCAGCCGCGCGCATGCGTGTCAGTACAGAGTCACGGCTGTGGAGAAGTGACCCCGGGGGTAACCTTAAGGTTAAAGTTCCTCAAACCTCAGCATTAACAGTGTACGGACACGGAGATGCACAGAATTACAGAAGCCCTGACCTGCAGATGGGGGGGGGGGGAAAGTGTTCGAGTGCTATTTTGTTATTTAAATTTGAAATAGCTAACATCTTATGATCTTAGAATTCTTTCTTTTTCTATAAGGCAGATAAGCCAGTTTAAGTTTCTTTCGAGAAATAAATTTTAACACAACGAATGCAGAGTAATTCAATCTCTGGTTTGTGAAAAGGGATGAGGGGTCAAATAAATAAATAAATAAATAAAAAAGATATTTGTGACAGACCTTCCTTTGGACGAAGGAAGCAGTTTGGTATTTTGTACTAAAGCTGTGGTATATATTTTTTTTTATCATTTAACATTATAATAAAAGTTGCATTTAAGAAATGAAAGTTTAGCGAAATATTTTTTTAATTTGTGAACCATTTTTTAATCGAAAATTGACGCATCGATTCAATGAACTGAATCTCCGAACAAAAGCTCAAATAAATTGCACAATCGATTAAAATCGCAAAGCTCTGGTGTAGAAGAATCACTGCTGTTGTTTCCGCACATCTTTTCAACCTGCTGCTCTTGCTGTATCGCAGAACATGTAACACGCTCGAAGGAAAGTGCTATCCACCCTCTTCTGCATACACAAACTCAAAGAAGCCTATGAATGGCTAGTGTTGCTGATACTGACAGCGGAGGGACAATGACATCTCTCTCACCGACATCATTTTGCTTCCTTGGCCGCCGGACATGAACGGCATCGTCAGGATTTAAAGGTCCCATAGTGTTTATTTCTTTAATAAGTTAACACAGGTCTTAGAGGACCATCAAAGTATGTCTTTGTTAATGCTGCAGCTGAAATAACCCTCTGATAACGTACAGTACGCGCCAAAATATACAGTACTGAACTTTGTGCATTTGTGTCTTTGTAAACGGGGCATAGCTCCAGACACACGTGTCCCCGGTAGTGATGGTAGTGGAAGTTGTTGTTGGTCATACGTACTCATTGTCGAGTATTATTTCTGCGTGTACGGAAGTGGTTGTGGTCGGGGACGGAGTTTAAAATAAAGGTGGCAGAACACGTTCCTCCCCATACCCGTCCCATTCCCCCGATCTTACACCACCTGATGCCAACTTGAGGTCAATGTTAAAGGAGAGTGTGTTCAACTGTGAAGATCCGTCAAGAAAACGTTTTCATTTCAATACTGTATATTTTTGCGCATACTGTATTTTCATACCTCAAACTCAACCTGATTCTCGAAGGTACTGTTTCAGTGTCTATGTAAATGAGTTACTGCTGAGACACGTCCCCGGGCAAAGAACAGCAGGCCAGGGGCGAGGGCTCTTCTTATATGAGGTCACATTAGGAGGGGGGATATATCTAACTGGCCTTTTATACTCTCTCCAATATAAAAATAGAAAAAGTATCAAAAGCAGGAAAATGTTAAAACGGGAGAGCCATTGAAATGTCTAAAACTGACTAAAAAGATAATATTTTGCACAATAGCTTCCCTCTTAAATGATCGAGGAAACACTTTTCTACTGCACCATATGGACATCGCTGGAACTGGAGGCGTTCTTTCATGATAAACAGCAAATGAACAAATACACATTTGTTGAAGTAACGAATGTGAGAACTTCTTTACAAACCTTATACTCCTATAAGAACGTTTAAAGGTGCAGGTAAAGCTTTGAGTTCTAACCCTTAGATCAACAGAATTGCATAATGAGGTCTTATGAGGTCTATATATATATATTAATAAAATAACAGCGGATAAGTGGAAATAACAACATAGCGCTTAAAAAACGTGCGGTTCAGGGCTTGCTGTACATTGCATGCTTCCGTCCTGTAAGTGTAACTATGCATTTCAGCTCAAACGTCAAAGTGTGAGAAGTTAGCAGATCTCTCTCTCTCTCCTACAGCAGTTCTGTTAAGCTGTACCTCTGTGTCCCGTCTATACTCACAGGACTTTAAGGGACAGGACGGGGTAGGACGGGTCATGGTGCTCAGGAGACAGAGCAGCACACCCGCTGCTTTGTCCTTTTTACTGGGAGTGGAGGAAAAAACAAAACAAATGAAAAGTTCACCCTTTGAGAACCAGGATGATCTCCCGATAGGCATCGTCAAGATAAAAACATGGACATGGAAATATTAAAAACATTTTAAATCCGGTGAGCCCTCAGAGAAAGCACAGGTCCTTCCTTACAGTATATCCGGAGAGTCCGGCTGTATTCAAACAGAATAAACAAATTCTCCTGGTAAATAAAGACGTCTGGTGAGCACGCCGATGTTTTAAACATGATGGGTGTGTGTGTGTGTGTGTGCGCAAGTGACGCAGGTGACTTTCCCAGGCCCCAGTGTACACAGAAAGCTATTCTAAGCAGTTTAAATCCGGCTACAAATAGTTTACCTGGGTCTTAATTACACAAAGAAACAAATCCTGCCACTCAGTGTGTGTGTGTGTGTCATTAGATCCAGAGAGGATCAGCCAAACCCTGATTATGCAACAACTGCAGGGATTAAACAATCCTCTCCCTCCTATGAATATAACCCTGGCAGCATTCACCGCACCTTTCTCCAGAGGAACAAAAGCCAGGCGATAACTTCTTTTGACTACTCGACTGTTCCCTCTCTCTCTCTCTTTCTGTCTAGCTACCTGTACACGTGACGTGGCACTCATGAGTCTCCAGTCCTGTCTGACGCATCCTGGTGCCCCACTTCTGGTTTGAGTTCTCGTCACCTCTGGTCTGCTTGGGACGTGTGTGTGTGTGCGTGGGGTGACTGAGAACGGTTCAATTCAATGACCAAGAGGTCCTTGGACCCGGCTGCTGGCTTTTTCTGTGTTTTCTGTGATGGCTTGTCACGAACTAATATACCAGGGACTGATTTATGGTTGTTCTATGCGATCTCACCCAAATCTTTTAATTCTTTGTAACAATGACCATTGATGAAGGTGCTATAGTGGTAAGTCCCCTACGTACAAACATTTGAGTTACAAACTTTCAAAGATACAAATCTCAGCAGTTAGATCACTTGTCCGGTGCCCTCTACAAGTGGAAGTACAAACCCAGGATGTCCGTAAGCAAGTGTAAAATCAGCAGCGATGAAGCTGGCACTGCTACGATGCGCCAAGCAATAATGATGGAGACAATGAGGTCACTATTAAGTCACTAGTTGTGACTTACGAACAAATTGGACTTACGAACAAGCTTTTGGACCAGAACTCGTATTTAGGGAACTTACTGTATATATATATATATATATATATATATATATATATATATATACACACACACATATACGGTCAAGCCCAAAATTATTCATACTCCTGGCAAATTCTGACTTAAAGTTACTTTTATTCAACCAGCAAGTTTTTTTTCCCACAAAGAGCACATTTCAAGACCTTTGCAGAGGTCAGAGGTAATTTTTTTTATCAACCAATCACAGTACTTGAATTGCAGCATCATCCCTAGCAACGGGGTCGACCACACCTCCTCACTAAGATACAGTACTTTCCTTACAAAGAGTTGCTCTTTTAGTTTCCTAAATCACTTTTAGTCTTTGTAAATACGAGCCCTGATCTTTAGCTCCCTCCACAGATTCTCAATTGGATTTAAGTCAGACAAAACGGGGGCCTCCGAGTGGCGCAGTGGTAAAGTGCTCGCCCTATCATCCGGAGATCAGAGGGGAGGGATGAGAGGTACTCAGTGCTCCCACATTAATCACGGCTCTACAGCCAATCAGGGGCGTCGGTGAGCTCACGCAGGTGGAGGGAGCGGATAGCGCTGTCCCTCCGAGTGTGTTACTCCGCCCCCAACGGTGCGTGAACGAGCAGTTCGAAAAGATGGTCGGTGACGTCACGCGGATCGGAGGAAACACGTGGGTCCGTCTGCGGCCCTCCCGGCTGAGTGGCAGTAGTGGGAACCTCCAGTGACTAGGATGAATTGGACACGACTAAATTAGGGAATTCTAATTTTTTAATTAGAAAATCGGAAAATTCGGAAAAAAGAGGGGGAAAAAAAAGTCAGAGAAAACACAAACCAACAGCAGAGAGCTTCTGTTTTTCCACCTGTTGAGTTGATTAAAACAGCTGTTCCCAATGAATCAGGGTAATTAGGATGCTTTAGAACAGCTTGGACGATTTGGAATGGTATAGAACTTTGGATTTTCCCATAGACTGTGACAGTTTGCAAAGGGTATGTATAATTTTGGACATGGCACTTTTTGTTCAAATGTAAATAAAAAAAAAAAACAATGATGCCTCTTGTACATCGAAGTCTGTGTCATTTCCGGTCAAAAAAAAAAAAAAAAAAAAAAAACTTGCTGGTTGAATCAAAGTAACTTTAAGTCAGAATTTGTCAGCGGTATAAAAAAATTTCGGGCTTGACTGTATATAATTAATTTTAGATCCTGGCATTGACCATACATGGTCTCTTCAGTCATATAAGCCCATGTTCAACCTTCGCACGGTCAACAAAAACAAAACGGCTGCTTGTGACTGCCTTGTTCCATCTCGGTGACCAGGAAGTGGTTCAAATCCACACGTCAGAATGAAGGTCACGTAGTTTTACCGTAGTATTTCTATTTCCAGACTGTGATGTAAACTTACTTAACAAAACACAAAAGGGAAATGCAAAACCTTGAATTTATACTGTATTAAAGAAAAAGACCATGACAATAGAAAGAAAGAAAGAACCAGGATGAGACAGGACAGGAGCATGAACTTTCCCAAAGATAAAGAAGGAGAGTACGGTAAAGGATATGCGTGTATACCTGTGCACTGAGGAAAGGCTGCAGGTTGTAAACCTGAAATCAGGTTCTCTGTGGAGGTTTTCTCTGGTGGTTTTGCTGTAAACACACACACACACAACTTGATCTACATGTACCATTAATTTTTTCATCCATTTTTGATATCAAAACCTCACTGATCTCACCATCCAGTTTGGCAAAGTCCTTGTTCAGCAGCTCTTCAGCTGTCAGTTTGGAGAAGTTGTCATCACCGAACGGGTTCCAGGAAGGCTGCGCCCCCGCGTCCGCCTTAGGGGCAGCAGGCTGGGTACCGACCTCACCCGTGGGGTACACGCTCTGCTGAGAGGAGCGCGGCGAGCCGGAAGGGGTGGTGCTCGCTGATCTGGAGCAGAAACACAAAGCTAGCTCAGCTCGGTTGTGGTCAGATAATTTCCTAAAGACTGATTGATTCCATGGTAGGAAAAAAACGCCAGTGCTTTAACATTCATGTGTGCAAGATGCTGTAGGAAATGTTCTGCAGACTGATCAATAGATGTATAGATGGATGGATGGAGCTCACTTGGACTTGTTGAGACCGGCTTCGGCAGCAGCAGCCTGCAGGAGCTGGGTCGACTTGCTAACAGGAACTCCAAATATGGTGCTGTGCGTGACGTCACTCAGAATGCGCCGGTGACCTCCGCGAGGAGCCACCTTAGGAGATGAGGGCGGAGTCAAGGAGCCCACTTTATGGCCCGAGCGCCCACCTGCAAAAGGCTAGGCAGAGAAAACACTTCCTTTTAGTGGAGATATCTGGACGACATATCAGTGACGCGAGAAATCTGGAAACGAAAGACGAGTTAATCAGTTCAGGAAGACGCATAAACATATATGTTTATGAGTAGAAGGTTGAGGAAGGGAGATGAATCACAACAAACCAACCAGGAAACCTACTAACGAACCACTGCTACCATTAATTCATTCATTGATCATGACAGAAACAGAAAAAACCCAGAGTATTAATGAATAGTTGAAAAGTTCAAGCTTTTAAATGTTACTCATTTAACAGTTCAAATGTTTGTATGGATAGTAAAGGCGAAGTGCAGCCATGAAACGTCAGAAGGAACTATTCCACTCGAGTTGTGTACCCAAACACGCCTTTCTCCGTTACTAGCTTCTATAATAAAACTTTAGCGCCATCAGAACTAGCCGAGACATGATGCTATCCCTAAAACCCGAAGACGACAGGCACACAACTCCAGGGACAAACAAACCCAGGAAAAAAAGACCACGTCCAGCAGTTCTTGAATTACCATCTGCTCAGAACTCGGGTCAGGATCTGCTGCCCCCTGTAGGACTGGAGGAGGAGGAGACGATGTAAACGTCAGAGGGCTAGAAGCGAGAAGATTATCCACCAGTGGCTGCTGCTGGATTGGTGGAGGAGGAGGAGGAGCCATGGCTTTAATTTTTGTGAGTCCGGGTGCGGTTTGGGAATTCTGCACAGGAGGGGGAGGGGCCATGGCTTTGGTTCTGGTCTGCACCGGGGCTGGTGGAGGACACTGTTGAGAAGGGGTAGGAGTAGGAGTAGGAGGAGGAGGGGCCTTGGCTTTAGTTCTTGGTGCAGGTGAGGTGGTGCACTGATCAAGACGTGGGTAGAGATTCTGCACTTGGGGTGGCGGCTAAAACCAGTAAATCAGGTCAAAACACAAGGTTATAAGTGGATCAAATGATAAACTGCGTGTGCGGGTTACTTTTCCAAAATAACAAAAAACCCTGAAGTTTTTTATTCCTCTTACTCCACATCGTTAAACTCCATTTACTTCAACAATAACACGTTTCTCGGCAAAACAACACGAACTGTATGATCCGTACTGTACCTGCTGCTGAGGCGGGTAGAAACCCGGAGCTTGCGGCTGAATGAAAAGCTGCGCCTGCTGGGGCGTGGCTTGAGGAGGAGTGGGCGTGGCCTGCAGGGACGCCGGCGTGGCTTGCTGCTGAGCAACAGGAACGGGCTGCTGGGGCTTCTGAGGCTGAGAGACAACGCTCACGTCTGTAAAGCAACACATTCAGACGTGTTTAATTAAGGGAAACACTTTGAGAAAACTTTTATCAGTGCAAAAGTTTGTGGACGCCTGAACAAGCATCACCCAATGCTTTAAAAAAATAAATAAACACCAAACCCTTCAACCCTGTCTGATTCGTACTTCCCCTGTATTTACACTCTAAACGAGCAGTCTGATCTCGTTTCATCAGTTCATTAGGGCTCACAAAGTCAAATGGCAACTCGGCAGGATTTGGGCTATTAAAGCTCAATAGCTGGAGAATATTATTAGCCAGGATTTTAAAAAAGCCCTCATTAGACCGTGCGTATAAAAAAAGAAACATTGATTAAACCTACAGGACTGTTAGAGTCGATCAATTCAGTTCAAACTACAAGGAGGTTCCTGTGATGTTCTTTAATGGCTTTAAAGTAGCTGCTTCAACCTTCTCCAAACCCTCTGCTCAGCATGTTTGTGCCAGATGATGCTGTAACCATTTGACTAAATTTGTTTCTGACTAAATGTGATCTGCCTGCTGAATTCTATTTAACCTTACACACACACACACAAATGTGGATTATCTTTGAAACTTGACCCTGTGTATAATCGTTTCCAAAATCTCTGAAACTCA
>JAQQZT010000040.1:26980072-26990506 GCA_030068275.1 Clarias platycephalus
ACACACACACACACAAATGTGGATTATCTTTGAAACTTGACCCTGTGTATAATCGTTTCCAAAATCTCTGAAACTCACTCATAGGCTGCGCGGGTCCCACTGGAGCGTTGGCCCTCTTCCGGGGCGTGAGGGCGGGCTGTATGGGCAGCATGCCCGTGACCGCTTGAGGCTGGCCCGCTTTGGGCCGTTGCCGTGGCGCTATGGAGGTTTCCAAGGTCGGGATTGGATCAGTGAGTCTAAGGCAAAAATAAATAAATAAATAAATAAATAAAATAAAATATGTATATCTTGAATTGTTCATTCACATAGCACAAACATCTCAGTATAGGTATACAGTGTGAGGGGCGTTCAAGTCAAACCGGGACTTGCGATGAAATTTTAAAAAATGTATTTATTTATTTATTTTTTTTTTGTGAATGAAGGCGACATTTAAAGGAGGACGTACTGTACGTCTATGGAGGACAATCCCACTGCTGTCATTCCTGTTAATATTCAGAGATTGAAACGCCTGATCCTTGAAAATCAATGCATAAGAGACACATCTGTCTGTGTGAACTGTAACCCAATCACACACCAACACCACTTGCACGTTACAGGAACTCGTCTGGGAGTTACTGCCACATCACCTGTACAGTCCTGACCTCGCTCCAAGCCATTTCCACATGTGTGGGCCGTTAAAGGAGTTCCTGGGAGGCCGGCGTTTCAGACAGACACAAAAATTTCTACCTTGACGGTGTCCAAGCACTAGTGAAACACTGTTTTCCCTGTATTAGTGTAGCAGCGGATTATATAGAGATATATAACCTTATATAAATATACATTTCCGAGGGTTAAGAGTTCAATAAAAAGTCCCGGTTTGACTTGAACACCTCTCATATACTGTATGTACTCAGTGTGCGCTCTCTCACCTGGCTTTAGTCTGACTCTTTTTGGCAACAGCTTCGCTCGCTCTGATTGGCTCAGGAAGCTTCGTGGGAATCTGAGAATTCTGGTTCCGTTAAAAAAACAAGGTCACAGTAACAAAGATCAATTATTAAATTCTTAAAGAATATCATTAATAAGAACGGAATTACAGTAGTATATATTAGAAGTTTTACTTAAAGCAGTAAATAAAATAAAATCAACAGGTCGAGTCGAATAATTTATTTATTTTAAATTTTTCTTACAGCATCCTACATTACCCACAATTCTGCTCAAACTGAAGCTCACCTTGGTGCAGTAGCACTGCAGTCTTTTTAAACAGATCATCGGCATCAGCTTTCACTCTATTACTTATATTCACGCTCATCATCTTGCAAATCGCTACTTAGCGGAGTACGACTGCATGGTTCAGCTGCATTGCATTCTGGGACTTTCAGCCTATTGTTTTCATCAACAGCTCCACTATTTCTACGCTAGAGTGCATCTCATACAGGTCTAGATAACGGTGACTGAAATAAGTGGAGCTCATATTTGAGATCGCTAAAATGTAGCACAAAAACAGCGCTGTGAGCTGTGATCCCGCACATTCTAACAAAAGCCTGTTCTGTACCGGTGTAAGAGACACCACAGGGGCAGAGGTCACCGAAACACAACACTAGCTGCGCCCCAGTGTTTTTCAGACCCCACGTGCTGCCGTCAATGCCACTCTGCAGCTTCGCCGTCCCTAACGTGCCGACTCAATGCACCCATTATAGCTTCGACACAACAGCGTGCCACTGGATCGCAGCCAAGACGCAGCTGGCAGCGGAAACCTACTTCCTCCGACTTCCCCTGACGATGCGTGTGGAATAAATCTAACAGGAAACGGCTTTTGCGGTCTAGCAGCACAACATGGGCGTTGAAGAGAAAAGAGCGAACGCAGAGCACTGGCTCGGTGATCGAACCCTTCGGGGGCTTCGAAATAATAAACAACGCGGCACGAAGCCGACTTTATGGGGCTGCAGGGTTCATACGCTTTGGAAGAAAGAAATTCATCAAAAAAACAGCAGCAAAAAAAAAAAAACCCAGCTTACATGGACGTTCTGTACGGGACAGTCCTTGCGTGCAAGCTTGAAGGCGAAATGAGACACCTGGTAGATATCAGGCCTTATGTCAGGGTCTGGCTCCAGCATGTAACCTGGAGACAGATAAGAGATGTTAAAAAAAAGAAAAGAAAAAGAAACAGGAAACAGACAGGTATGAGTTACAAATGAAAAGGAAATAAAGACAGATAAAGACAGAAACACAGGCATGAGATAAAAGGGGAGACATGATTTAGACAGACAGACAAAGACATGGCAAATAGGAGCATGATGCAGACCTGTGACAGACGGACAGACATCAAATAGGCATAGACAGACAGCCCTGAGACACACAGACATGCAGACAGACAGACATGATATAGACATCAGATGAATAGACAGACATGAGACAGATGGACAAACGAACATAACAGACTGTCAGGCATGACATACCAAACTGAGACAGATGGCAAGACAAATGTGAGCCAGGGAGACAGTTTAACGCACAAACAGGCACACACACACAGACAGGCATGAAATACATAGAGATACAGTAGGAAGACAGATACGAGATATACAAACATGAGACAGACAGACACATAAATATCAAGCATACAGGCATATATGAGAAAGACACACTGACAGATGAATAGCTGAACATTAAATACTCAGAAATGGGCAGACATACTGCATGAGAGACAGGTATGAGACAGACAGATATGAGCTAGACAGACATGAGAAAGACAGACTGAGAAATGAATAGCTGGGCATTAAATACTCAGATATAGGCAGACATATGAGACAGATGGATATGACAGACTGACATAAGAGAAATGTGAAAGACAGATGAGACAGACAGACATAAGAGACTGATATGAGACAGACTTATATGAGAGACAGACATGAGAAACATATATGAGCTAGACAGACTGATATGAGACAGAAATAGACACAGATGTGACGGACAGAAATGAGCTAGACAGGCTGATATGAGACATAAATGAGAGACAGACAGATGAGACAGGCAGACATGAGGGACAGATATTAGCTAGACAGGCTGATATGAGATGGACAGATGAGGTAGATAGACAGATATGAGCCAGAAAGACTGATATGAGACAGGCAGACAAAAATGAGACAGGCAGATGAAACAGACAGACATGAGAGACAGATATGAGACAGACAGATACGAGACAGGCAAACAGATACGAGACAGATATGAGACAGACAGATACGAGACAGGCAAACAGATACGAGACAGAAATGAGACAGACAGATACAGTATGAGACAGGCAGACAAATATGACACAGACAGGCTGATACGAGATAGACAGATGAGACACAGGCAAACAGATACGAGACAGAAATGAGACAGACGGACAGACAGACATATGACTACATGAGCATTATACAGACAGAGACCTGCGACTATGACAGACATGAAATAAACAGAGAGACAGTGTGACAGACACACACACACACACACACACACACACACACACACACACACACACACACACACTGGGGATGAATCGGTAATTAGGTAGACAGATGCACAGATGGTGAAACAGATACAAGACAGCCAGACAGATGAGACTGACAGACAGATGGATGGAGAAAGAGACAGACAGGTGCAAGCTGTGTAATCAGGAGCATGTGACTGAGGCTGGTTAATACATGATGAGTGAGTGAGACGTGTGACGTGGATGAGTGAGACGTGTGACTCACGTATGAGGCAGTGCATGTCGTGCGAGTAGCGCGAGTTGTCCGGGATGGTGAAGCTGCCGTCGCAGATGGCCACCTGACTCTCTCCGAACGGCAGGGTGAAGAAACACAGCTTATACAGCAAGCAGCCGAGAGCCTGTGGGGAGCAACACACACACACACACACACACACACACACACAAAATTAAATCAACCACACCACCAGTCTGTGACATCAATTTGAACTCTACACAGTTCACAGTTCCTCACCCAGGTATCAGCTTTGGTGCTAACGACTTTCCCGCTGTACAGATTGACCATCTCTGGAGCTCTGTAGGACAGCGTGGTGTACCTGCACAGCGTCGAAGGGGGAGACACGCACACACACACACACACAAATAAACACGTTACATCACACATCATCTGAGAGACAACAAACAAGTAAAAAAAAAAAAAAAAACCCATAGAGCACTTTTTAATCTCCTCCTCTACGACGGCCGGCCCGACGGCCTGAGGGTCCTGGAACCTGTCGGTGGCGCTGCCGAAGTCACACAGGACGTAATGACCACGGTCGTGCAGGAGGATGTTCTCCACCTGAGACACGGGGACAAAGACAGACAGCAATAGAAACCATTAGTTGGGTCAAAAAAAAATAAAATTACCCGATCTTGCTGTTACTCTACATACAGTCGATCAGATCAAGAATTTTCTAAAGATTTACAAAAAAGTTACAATTGTGATTCTACGACTTGTTTATAACTCCGCCTTCTCTTCAGGCCACACCTCCTCCTTGAACATTGATTACTCAGTATCTCATAATCATGACTTACTGTAGTTCCACTCAGCATGTGATACTACAGTACGCGCCATGCTCTTGGATTCGAATCATTACACTTTTGTCTGTCTTACCATGCTTAGGGGCGTGTCTTAAAAACTCCGCCCCCATCTCAAGCCTCTTTTGACACAGAGACAGGTTTTCTTCCAGGGTTTTTGGCTCCATCCATCGCCTCCTTAACTCCTTAATTTTCTCTAAAGAAAAGCATCCAGAAAACATCATGGTACCACCACCATGCTTCACTGGTAGGGGGATGGCGATGATGAGTTCAGGTTTTTGGCTTTATCACACTTCTCACATGTTTCTCCACGATCTGTGCGTGGCCAAAACTACAGTGCAAATCATTTCTGCAGGTTCTCCGTGCTCGCCCCCGCGGTTGTGTTTCGAACGCCAACGTCTCCCGTGCAAACATACCAATCGGCTCGAACACATCTGGACTTAAGTCAAACAAACCTAATCGAGTCGCGCACTCTGAGCGTTTAATCCTGTTTCGCAACTTGGTTTTGAGGCGAGGGTGTGTCGACGTGCAGTCGGCCCGGTCCCGCGCCGGCAGCTCTAATCTCACGACTGATAACATTCAAGATAATTATGAAATTAAGGCGGCATTCGCTTCGCTCTAGCGATACTGTAGCGATTAAAGCTCCCATGTCTCATTATGTCTTTACCGCAGGTCGTCTCAGAGCTCCTGCAAAGTGTGTGTATTAATGTTCTAACAGAAACACCACACAGATAAAGCATTTTTTATACCTCCAACCGTTTCACTTCCTCCTCCGAATCTGCTATTTCAGTGTTTATGGAAATGAGCTACTGATAGGCCACGCCCCTCCAGCAGAGCTGAGCAACAAGATAGGGTAAGGGAACTTCTTATATGAGGTCACATGAGGAGGAAAATCGAAGACCTGACTGAAAATCAGAGAATGACTTTTTTTCCGCCCTTTATTTTTCTTTTTTTTGTCACACACTGGAGCCTCGGCTTAACGTCTAAAAATGCGCTAATATAATAATATATACTGTATATTATTAAAAATATATATTTTAAAGGTGCGGATGTGTGCGTGATCACCAGAGTTGGATATAATTGTATCACCTACAATAACGGTCTAAGGAAAGTTGTTGAATTTGTTATGCAAGTAAGAACTTTTAGAATTTTTAAGTATATTTTTCTTTTATAAAACATTGAATTAATTCCCTCGTTAAAACTACAACAGACCTTTAACGTTGTAAATCTTGCCCTTATACCTCCATGACTGCTGCTGATCAGCCTAAAAACTAGGGACGGGAGTGACCTATAGGGTCGACCCGATAGGTAATCATCACAATGCACACGTGCCGATTCGATTTGTATTGTGATTCTGTAAGTATCCCGAATTTATAAATATCCTGATTTGTTTTCGAAAGTCGTCATAATTCTAAATAAATTTATTCTATTGGCACAGGACGCTGTGCTGCCTTACCAATGTGTGAATAGTTTCGCGTACACCACCTACAGGATTATAGTGGAACTGCAACATTTTACCAGATTTCAGGTTAGGAATTTTTTTCGACACGTGTGAGAATCGTGATTGGTAACCAAATCGATTTTCTTTCTTCCTGTCTCTAATAAACACACATCCTGTTCTTTTTCTGGTTTGGAAAAACTTCAAGTGGTATTTTCACAAACACACTACACAAGCACGAGACAAACTCTGCACTGCAAACGCAGGAGTATCCCTTTAAAACGGCGGACGGTTTGAGGAAAGGGGCGGAGCCTTCGAGCCGCTCGTACTTTGAGATCCCGGTGGACGATGGGAATTTTGCGCTGGTGTAGCCGCGCGACGGCCTCGCACGTGTCGCAGAAGATCTGCAGGACTTCCGGCTCGCTGAAGCCCGTCTGCAGACGCTGGTTCATCAGATTGACCACCTGACCACCTACACACAAACACACAGAGAGGAAGTCATGTTGAATGATTAAAACAGAGAAACAGTGTGTGAGACAGACAGACACTGAGAGAGAGAGAGAGAGAATGAATCGTAAGTGCTGACCTCTACAGAAGTCCATTAGTATCAGAACCTCCCAGACGTCTCCCGACCCCACGGCCGTGACGCTGGAGTCCAGGTAGCCGACTATATTTTTGTTTCCCACTAGATCCCTCTGTAAACAAGCACATACACACATACACACACAACAATCAGGATGATGAGCTCAAACAGCTCTCCCGTTAAAGACCTTGAGTCGGGGCCGGATGACACGTGGGCGGCTGAAAGTCTCGAGTCAACACTGCGGCTTCATCATTAATGCGCTGGACTAAAGGCGGCAACAATGACGGCGTTCATAATTCCGCCTCAATCACCCGCTCTCTCTCTCTATCTACAGTTAATTACACATTCTCATTTCAAGGCTTATAATCATCAGCTGCGGATCGTTACAGCACAACGTGGTCAGAAGGTTTTATTATTTAATAAACAGCTGCCGTTCGTCACCCTGACGATCAACTGAACTCAGAGCGCGAGTGAGTTCGATATTTTAATTAAGAAGAAAGGGTTTTCCTTTCGCTGGCAAACGGTTAGCCTGTTTATTTATTCCGATCGATATGGCGGCTGTCTCGTAAAGAACGTACCGTCATTGTGGATTAAGTTAAAAAGTTATTTAATCCAATGAGGTAATGATCATTCGTTTAGACAGAACGTGTTCTTTTATTCACTGAATTCGATATAAACTAGTGGCGTGTCAATCGACTAAAATTTTGAATCTATTTAATCTCAATCATGGTCCGTGATTAATCACGATTAATCGCATCAGATTTACAGAAATAACAACAGACTGGTTAGAGGAAAATTTATAATCGCACTAACAAATGTTTTCATTTTAAATCTCTCTCCCAGTATAGAGGGTGTGGCAACCCATCAACGGTGGACCATCCTCAGATCCATCCTAGAGGCTTTACTGAGAAACCACTCGCCAATCTTACATTTAATGTGTTCTTGTAAAGACAGTTCTCCTTGAAGGACGCTCGAGGACTGTTATTTTCAATCCAAACTTTCATCTAGAAGCTTCTCATAATGAAACGTCCTGTTCAGTGTCCTCAGTCATCTGAGTTAAACGTGTCGTTATCACACACACATTTTTTTGTTTCTAGATTAATCACATGCACTGGCCTCCCAGGAACCCCTTTAATGCCCTAAACATGTGGAAATAACTCAATAATTCCCAGCCGAGTTCCTGTAATGTGGTGCTGGTTGTTTTGTCACAGACAGATGCATCTCTTCCGTAAAAAAAACTATTTTGGTCAAGTTTTGATCGGTTTTCAGGGATCAGATGTTCCACTGCAGTGGGCTGGGACGGTCAATCACAGACGAAATTTCCCCTGACGTCAATTTGAGGTAACAAAAGTCTTGAATTAGACAAACAAAAAAACAACAACAACGCAGTTGTTTTCTTTTAAATGCAAACTTATAATAAGTGGAACAGAGCTCGTTCAGTGCTTCAGCCGCTCATTGGAAGGTCATGAGGTCTAATCTCGACAGTCGTCCATCGATTTGAATGAAAGAGACCATGTTTTTTTGTTTGTTTTAAAGCCTTGTGAAGCGCAGCGTGGACGGACTTCAGATGCACTGCCGTCTCTCCTGTCCTCGCTGTAAATAAGGGCAGAGGTGAAGGGAAGCGACACGAGAGCTCGGGTTCGGCGTTGTAAATAAAAGTGTGTAAGAGAAGGAGGCTTCTTCACTACAGAGGAGACGGAGTCACCAGATGCGGTACGTTTACACACCGAACAACAACGAGCTCTTTCTCTCGCTTCTGACTGGAGCTGATTCTGGAGTCTGTGAATAGTCTCTCTCTCTCTCTCTCTCTCTGATCTCCATCTCCACAGAGAGCACTTCATTCAGCTGGCGTAATCACACTCGTAGCTCCTCGCTGTGTCAAGGTTCTGGGGAATAAATCTCACATTTTAAACAGAGACCTTGAAATCTGATGGGACTCTTTTTTTTTTTTTTTTCCCACTTCTTTTTTTTTTTTTTTGTTTTCAGTCAGATCTGCAGACGTGAACCTGAAGCCTCAGTCTTCCTCTAGACGACTGAACGTTGAGACTGAGGACTGAAGAAGACGAACGGTTTTCTAAATAAAGAACGCAAGCTCTGTGTAGATTGTGGGCGGGGCTTAACATAAAAACACTAAAGAGAGGAGTTGTGTCGCAGCTACGTTCCACCAAAATCCATCAAGAACTACGAATCATAGCTAAACCGGAAATTCGAATCAATTCGTTGTGATTTTTTTTATTCGATCCGATTCGTGAACGTTAACGTTTATTGTCTGATTTGTCTCAAGCGGTTTGATTTCAAACTACTCCAGGTATCTAATAAACACTGAAAAGCTGCGCAACTTGTGTTGTTGATTGTTTAAACGAGTGCGATGCTTGTGCGCGACACTCCGGGTGACCACTAGGGGGCGGTATGGCACCGACCGCACGTTAAACTCAAAAGAAGAAGAAAAAAATTTTGCATTTGTGAAATACACAAATGCACACGTTTTTTTTTCTAGAAAAGCTGTGATGTTTGTATTTTAGAGCATTTTATATCATTTAAAAAAGTTAATCAATTAAATTTATCAAATCAAAACTCGAATACGGTTATTTAATTAAATTCTAATAAATCCTAGTGAAGACTGGGGCGAGCAGCCTTCGCTTCATCTTCATCATCCCCGAGGACGTCCTGACCAGGTGTCTGGGGTCGAGACGTACACACCCGGCACACACTACCGCTACAAACACCGTGTGCCGTACGCTTCATCACCCGCGCACGAGGGACGAGCTGAGGGACGGGAACGCTGCCTGAGAGGGGGGACGCCGCTCGAGTGGAAGCGCTCACCATGATCTGAATCTCTCTCTTGCAGACGTCAAGGTCGTGCTCGTTGTTCACGTACATCCTCTTCAGGGCGCAGCGAACGCCCTGGTGTGTGCGCACGAGGAACACGATGGCGAAACCACCTGAGAGAGAGAGAGAGAGAGAGAGAGAAACATAATAATAAAGAGTCAGGATGAGACAAAATCAACAAAGACCATCAGAATAAACCAAATTACACAAACGACACTAAAAAGTAACCATCTGAACTATAAACACAAACTAAACTAGACTAAAACCTGGCGAAGTACAGACTCGGCGAGCACCGTCTGGCCGTAGAGACGAGACGAGACAGTTTTGAGAGACAGAGAGATGCACGTCCTCACCGAATGTCCGAAACATCACCAAATTCAATCATATCAGCCACGACTTCAACTGCATCTTCATATGTGTGTGTGTGTGTGTGTGTGTGTGTGTTGTCAGGCTTGATCAACCACACACCATCAGCATCATTCTCTGGGTTTAATTACAGCCTGCTGAGTCAAATGATGTCGTGTGTGTGTGTGTGTGTGTGTATATATACACACACGTGTGTGACTAGCCACTAGGTACCTTCCACTCACTAGCACTCTGTAATTCAGTGAAGGTTATCCAGGTAGGCACTCTCTCTCTCCATCACACACACACACTGAAGGAAAGTATCTAGCGTGCAGTGTTTGCAGCACGGTGCAGCCTTGGGCAAAGTTGAGTCACGCTGTGTGAACAGCCTGATGTGCTTTTAAAAACAAACACACACACACACACACACACAATGGTGTACAGTAAATCTGTCACCGCGCCGTAACACACTCTATTAATATCAGCGCGGTCTGTTGTAGCGCGGCTCGAAGGACGCTCTAGGAAGCGCAGCATCTCCTTCGCTAGCGGATGAAACAGGCGAGATCCGCGCGGCGGCACTGCAGCGGTGCGAGGGGGGACACAGGGGACAGCGCAGGACGCACTTCATCAGGAACGGCATGCTGCGCTTCATTACACCACGACCATGATGATGTTTATAGGAAGAATATTATAAACACACACACACACACACACACACAC